>JADLZK010009492.1:0-574923 GCA_015847255.1 Hyparrhenia diplandra
TTGAAAATATATATATATATATATATATATAGGTAAATTTTTCCTACACCCTGCAGAGTAGTTACACCCACCTGTGAAACCACGTGCTACTCCCTCTGACTAACCTCGGTACCGTGCCAGGCTACTTAGCGGGTTGGGTTTAAAGAAGTTGACCCGCTGATCCATCCTATATCCTATATATTTGAAACCTGCGCCTGCATCGATAGGACATTCACTGCCGCCGCCGGCGGCTTCTCACGCCTGCGGTCTGCTGTATTTTGATCCAGGTATGTTAAGCAGTCCCGATCCTTCCTATTGTAATTGATATGTCTATTCTAATCTAATCTAATTGCCACGCGGGGCCTGCTTATCTAATCTTTCTTTGTGCTAGATTTCTTTGTCCCGTCTCCTTGCTGGCTGCTGCATGCAGATCGAGATCGAGAAGGTTGATCCATGCGTTGATCTGAATATTATGCTAATAAATTGGCATATTTTTCTCTGATTTTGTAGAGGCATGTATCTGATCTGCTCTCATCCTAGTGCTGGACTGGCGAACAGGTGCTAGATCCAATCTCCGGCGTGCTCCAATATTTTTTTTCCTGATTTACCTATATACGTTCAGGTACCCCCATTAGGCGAATTGATTTGCGGTGCCGTGGTTTGTATGTCTTCCCTCGGCCAGTCACACCCTACGGATTTTGATTATGAGAGTTGTTGTTTCGCTGCAGATTTGGATGCATTGGCTACCCCCGTTTCCATCAGGCTACACGCAGCTTTCATGAAGGTACGGAGCACCTTGTGAAGACTTGAAGATCCTATCTCTTTGTGTGCGTGCAGATCCAGACGATTTGATGATGCCGACGACGCTTTGCAAGGTGCCATCAGATGGTGAGGGAGAGATATGCAAGAAATTCCCTCCGTGATGTGTTTGATAAAAGAATCTGGCACATCATTCTCATTAGCTTGCTTTTGTGAAAAGCCTGACAATATATGTAGCATGATTAGATTATTTCTCTGAGCCATTGACCTAACTTGTTCAGTTCAAAAGTATGTGCATATACTCTCTTCACAAATTAGTATGTATATATACACTCCAAATAAAAAAGTATGTGTATATACTGTCTCAAATTAGTATGTATACATACACTCCAATTCAAAAAGTATGTATTTATATATATACTGTCTCAAATTAGTATGTATACATACACTCCAATTCAAAACGTATGTATGTATATATATATACTCTTTCAAATTAGTACGTGCATATGCACTCCAATTCAAAAAGTATGTGTATATACTCTTCTCAAATTATAGTATGTATATATACACTCCAATTAAAAAGTATGTGCTTATACTATTCTCAAATTAGTATCAGTATGTATATATGCACTCCCATTCAAAATGTATGTGTATATACTTCCTTCCAAAAATATGAACGCACATGCACCAGCGGGCCACACAGAATTTTTTAAACGCATCCGATCGGCTACGAGCAGATTCAAAAGTATATGTATTCAAAAAAAAGAATTTATGACACTCCATCATAAAAGTATATACATGTAAGTATGTGTAAATACTCTCCAAAAAGGATTACATGTACATATACTTCATTTAAAAAACTTATGTGTGCCGCACACAGCACGAGAACCAGGACCAACGAGAATCACGGCGTCATTAATTCAGGTTGTTGCATGCATGAGGCTTGCCTAATTGATCTTCCTGATATCCACTAAACTGTAGTCCACGGACTGCCTGGCAAATGGCTCTTTGTGGCGTGTGTACTCGTAGGTGGGTGTAGTTACTCCCGGGTGTATAGAAAGTGCACCCTATATATATATATATATATATATATATATATATATATATATATATATATATACTAAAAGGCTAAGGGCTATTTACTACCTTTCATCCTCATCCACTTCGCCACTATCATCCCACTATGTATGTTCCACCACATGTAACTCCACTAAATACCATCTACTTAAGAGGGTCATACATAGGATCTCGGAATTTCTTTTAAAAAAATTGCAAAACCCCAGGATGATAGTTGATCAAAGAACTTGAGACATGGTACTTAACTTGATTGTTTTATCTTGCTTATGATTCGTAAAAAGGCTACGCCCCATGGTAAACAGGTATGAGAGAGCAATCTGGTTAAGAGGAGAATTTATTTCTGATAAACACAGTGCTTCTGAGGTATGAAAGCGTAGTAGCAACTCCTGATCCTACTATAGCATATAGCTTTGCTAGGGACTAGCAAAGGGTAAGCTTGGGGGAGTTTGTTGACACTTGTTAACGTATATTTTTAATCGTCAACTAAACATGGAAAAAGACTAAAATATAATTAGATAACCTTATTAGGGGTTTATACTAATGATTTCCATGAGTTTCGGTAAAGTTGTGATTTGCAGGGACTAAACAGGAAAATACCAGAATTCGCAAGCCGTACGACTACGCGACGTAACGCAATCCAACTCCGAGAAAGACCCTAGAAGGCTCCGGATTACTCCCGACGAGAACCAAACTTGACACCGAAGAAAACATCATCTAGAAGACTCCAGAAGCCACGACGCATCGCGGGGCCCAGGGTGGGACCCACCCTGGGCCGCTCGGCCCATTATTCAGGCCGATCGGCCTGGCTTGGCTGCCAAGTCAGCCCTGTCTCCGGAACCTTCCTCCACCGCCTCTAAGACGCAATCTAAACCGGTCGTTTGATGTCGGTTTGATCCGAGGGCGTCGGTGGGAGCACGAGTTGTATCTAGGTCAAACCCTGGCACCTCCTCCCGGCTATATAAGCAGCCCCCAGGCTCCCCCCTGTATCATCATCATAACTGGATCTGAAGCCTCAAGTCATCATCAAGAAGAAGATCAAGTTGAAGCCAAGGCAGGAGAAGAGGAGGCGCCACCAAGAGATAGGATAGCTAATTCATCGCTCTAGATTTAGAGCCTAGTTTAGATAGAAAGTCGAGTTTAGAGAAGAGAGAGCGTCGCCTCTCCGGTTCTAGATCCGTAAGTCACCATGGATCAATATTATTATTGTTTTCCTACAACTTTATGCTATTCCATTACTATGCATGCAATTAGTCTATTTTTACTTTATTCTAGTCATAGCATATTTGATATATTCATTATTCATGATAATTCAACGCGCTTATTCGTAGAGCTCCTAGTGTATTACTCGAGTATGCTAGGTAGTAGAGAGTATGTAAGCATGGTGCTTAGATATAATTTACTTGCGGATTCACCTTATATGCCGGGTCGTGTGGTAGATCGTAGTGGTGACAAAGACTATTGAGTCCTTTGCAATCCATCCCCCGTGTATAAGACTAGTCGATAATGGTTCTTGGGATTATCTTGTTTCGTTCCCGATTTTCTTAAGTAATCTTCGGGTGCACATTCTTATCTATGGTTTTGATATATATATGATCTTATGCTATGTCTGTTTAAAACCATTTAGTAGATTCTTTTGTATGCTACCTAAGAACTGTCCCTTTGTCATAAATCCAATCCTAATCTAACTAGGAATTAATCTTATGCTATACTCACCACGTGTGTGCCTCTGCCTGTCTCATTTACCTTATTACTATTTATTATTGGCTTACCTTGTTTTAGTATATGCTAACTACTACAAAATCCCATTAGTATTCTATCACTGTCTTTAATCATTTGAACGCCAATCATATCTTCCTCGTGGATTCGATATTTAAAACCCTTCCCGGTGAAATGCTCACTCGGACATCCGTGCGCTTTGCGGATCTATTTCTCTCGTAAGTTAACAAATACCAACACTCATCTGATGCCGTTGTATTAACCGTTCGTAGCCCGTAGGCCGTAGCTAAGTATTTTAGTTTGCTAGTAAAAGCTGCAATAGGTGTTTGTGTGTACTGGACCACCAACTGCTTCTTTAGTACTTTCTCCGTTCCTAAATAGATGTCATTCTCGCCGAGAAATTAACGTTTTTAAATTATCTGTAATTATATATTAAAATATATAAATATTTATGGTAAGTGATTAGTATCATTGAAAAGATATTTAAATCTAGTTTTTTAATAAATTTATCCGAGATATAAATGTTGCACGTATTTTTTTTTACAAACCTAGTTAAAACCTAGTTAAAGTTAAGAAAGTTTTATCGGCACGCATCCCATAGCGACATCTAAAAAGGGACGGAGGGAGTATTACTGAGTGGTTTCCTGCATATATAGTTCGTCCTTGCACAAACCTCGCTTTATTTTGTAGTTTATTCTCTACTATTAAATCACCGAAAATCAGATCACCGAAAATCAGCATCGGCTAAAATCAAAATCAGCCATCGGCAGTCGAACAACTTTATTGAACAACTTTATTTTGTGATGAGGGTCAAATGACTGGCAGAGTGCCGGAGACGAAATTCTCCTACTACTCTTTTTTTTCGTCGCAATCCTCTGAATGAAACACGAATTTTCATGAGTACATTACAAAAAGAGTTAAATACACCTCTAAACTTGTAAGCATGTGTAGAACTTTGAAAATTCTCCTACTACTGTTTTTTTTTTCTCTCGCAATCCTATGAATGAAACACGAATTTTTATGAGTACATTACAAAAAAGAGTTAAATACACCTCTAAACTTGTAAGCATGTGTACAACTTTGAAAATGCATTTTGTCTCCCCTATACTTCCTCTAAATTTTAAAAATGTATTTCTAGTGCCCGTAAACTTAGTGGCGCCCCCTCCAATAAATCTTTACCACTTCACAAGAAAATTGGCTCAGTTACTCTGAATTTTATTGTTATTTCCATGAAAAAGCATTACTTAAGAAATTGAACCGATTTAGTTAATTTATACCGCAGTAATAAGCATGAGATAATTTCTTTTTGACTATTTCACTGGATGTCGGCGTAGTCCATTGGACCGTACGGCTGCAGCCACTCCGCGAGGAAGCCGGCCTTCCTCCTTGGTCGATGGCCCATGTCGCGGCAGAGCTGGTCGTGGTACCACGTGGTGATGGAGGCGATGCACGACTTGAGCAAAAATCCCTCGCACGCCCACCTCGCCCACCTGCCCCACCGCGCCCACTCTGCCACGACGCCCTCCATGTCGCGGACGGCGGGCAGGCGGACCGCGCCGTCGAGCAGGTGCGCCACCCACTTGGCCATCATCTCGTACGAGTAGATGCTGGAGCCGCTCTCGGCGTAGCCGACGACGGCCATCTGCGGAACCCGCGGGTGCACGCAGTGCCGGTAGAGCGGGAGCACCGCGGCACCGTCGTCCGGCGCGACCATCTCGGCGAACCCTGGAGAGACGAACATGTCCCGAAGCGGGCGGTCGATGTGGAAACCTGTGGAGAGGATGACCACGTCGGCGCCCACCACGACGACGCGCTCGCCGCCGTTGTCCAGGTCCAGGACGAGGCCGTCCGCGCAGAAGCCGATGGAGCCGCGGCACCTCCTGAGCTCCACGCTGCCGTCGTCCACCCTGTCGTAGAACCCCTCCGGGAGTATGCCTATGCGCCAGCACAGGCTCTCCTGCGAGAAGCTGCTGTCTGGCACCATCCCGTGCTCCTGCATTGGGATGCTCCACTTGTAGTAGACTTCGGCCATCTTGCAGATAAGCCATCTCTGAAGGATGGATGGAGTCGAAGTCGATCGATCAGTGTGTGTGTTTGCATGACATGAGCTATTGCTGGACATAGACAGCTAGTGTTACCAGTGGAGTCAGTGTCGTGGCCAGAAGACTCAGCGCGAGCCCCTCTCCGGGCTTGTGAACCATCAACTCGGTCCATCGAGGCAAGGTGAAGGTGATAAGAAGTTTAGGATCCAGCATCCAGTGGGCGCTTCTGTAGACCATTGTGCACGGGTACTTGCTACCTGTCAAACGTAAATGTCCAGAGCACGGTCCAGATGTGCATGCTTTATTTAGTAATTTAAAAAGACGTAGAATCAATTAAGCAGCAGGTAGTGTAAAAGCATCAGTCCGATCGATGGATCTCACCGTTTGCCTGAGCGCACTGTGCGACGATGTCTATGGCCGACTTGCCGGCGCCAACCACAGCGACGCGCTTGCCCCTGACCAGCTCGGCGGCGTCCGTGTGCGCCATGGCTGAGTACTCCATGGAATGGAGCACTCGCCCGCGGAACACCTCGGGGCCTCTTCCGTCAGGAAACATCGGGAGCTTCGCGACGCCATACCTCCCCACACAGAGGATTAGGAAATCGAACCTGTAGGTCTGTGGAACAGAGCACCAAGATTCTGAACCTCTTTGAATTTTTTTTTTCTCGATCGGGCCATTCACCCGTATTTCATTAAGAGGAGGAAAACCAAATCCAAATACAAACATAGTCCTAGATGTCGAAGTGGACATCAAAGACAAAAATAAAAGCATAAAAGCAAAAACAAACATCCTAACTACCAGAAGTCAACTAAAGCGATTACATGATGAACATGTTAAACGACCAGACCCGGAGGACCAATAAGGACTCAAACGATGCGCCGTTTCTTGCCCCGTAGAAGGAAGGCCTCCATGGCCTCCCCTCGTTTCTCCCCTCAGCAAGAGGCCCCGTGAAGGCAACCCGCAACTCATCAAAGGAGACCAAGCGTCTTCATGTTCCGGCCTCGACATCGATCCCGATTTTCTTCAGCAAGACCCTCCTAGCCCGAGCCTCCGGTTTTGGGTGTCAGTGCCCGCTCTTTGCGGCAAGCCGCGCGCCACGCCCGGCATTAGCACGTAATCAGGCCGGGCGCGGGCGTGTCTTCCTCAGGACCGGTGTGGAAAGTATTGATGGCTCAGCCGCCTCTTGAAGGAGGCCACGAACTCGCCAACCGACATCCGGCTCAAAGAAGCCGTGCCATCATCGCCGCCACGACCGCAGGGGCCGGCAGCATCGTACCGGGAAGTCGACATCCCGCACTGAAGTCTCCCCGCAGCAGCTCGGCGCTCCTCAACCGGTGGCGGCGGGGGCTGGCAGCGGCGTTCCCGGCGCTAGCGCGCCCAACACGGCAGTGGATCGATTGGCGAACTCGCCTCAACCAAGTCCGCCACCAGTCGTCCGTCGAGCTGTAGCTAGTGGAGGGGCATCCACGACCGCGACACCACCATAGGCGCGGAAGCCGCCACCACCTCATCCAACATGGGATCGAAGACTCACCGCAACGTCGGGCAAGATAGCCCGACCAGGTCGGGCTCGTGGTACAACACCCGAAGTTTCGACCGCTCGACCCGGGAGGTTGTCCAACGGACGTCGTGCCCAGCCAACGATGGACTGGGCCCCCCGCAACATGACGTCACCTTGAGTTGGCCATCCCCGCTACCCGGATGCCGCACCTCGAAGGCTAAGCGGTGCCGGATGCCGCGCCGAAGGCATGCTCGGGCGGCGTGGGTGCCTTCTTGAATTCGACGGGGGACACGCCGCGACCCCGCCCAATGGGCGGAGCCCCGCAACGGAGGCAGCGTGAAGCGTAGCGGCGCGGGCGGCAAGGTGGCCTCGCTCGGCGGTTGAAACAACGCCCACCAGCTCCGGAGGCACCGGACGGTTGCGTCTTTGTGTTGTTCGCCGGGGCAGCGTCGGTGGCGATGGCCCGGACGACCTGGAACCCGCCGGCATCGGCGATAGGCCCCCGCCGTTGCCGCTGGCGGCACACGCCGGCCGCCATCCGCCCCTTGCGCCCAAGGCGTTGATGCACAGGTGCCCCCGCGGTTGCGCCGCGACCAAGGCGACGGTGTGCGGGCAAACGCCGGCGGTGGTGGCGAGAGTCGCGGCCTTCCTCGTTCTTCGCCGCCCGACGCCGCCGACGGTGGCGACGCCGCAGACGCCGCTTCCGACCGGCGCACCTCGGCGAGCATCCTTCACGGTGGTTGCATCAGCGCCGTCGCGATACTGCGCCTCCACCGCCGGTAGCGGGCGCGGTCTCGAGAGAGCCCCTCGAGCCACGCCAAGATACGACGGAACGCGGCGACCAGGGCTGATTTCGCCGTCGGAGCAGCCCACGTTGATCGGCGTCCCGCCCAGCGTGTTGCTTTGAGCGCCCATCGAGCCGGCACCAGGTGGAAGGGGGCCGCATGGGGAGAGCGGCTCCGCGCCCGATCGCAGCGATTTAAGGTGAGGCGTAGCCGGGCGCAGGAACGGAGTCACCGCCCGCCATCAACGCCCTCCTCTTCATCGCCGACATCCCGGTGTGACGACCTCTCCCCCCAGTCCTCGCCTAGGGGACTTAGTGGTGGTCGGCGATCCCTACCGGCGGAGAGGGTGGTGGCACCCGTCCCATCCGCCAAAGATCTTCGCATCGACGGGTGTGGCGCGAAGGGCCGGCCGCTGGGAGCCACGGCGGCGCGGTAGTTGCGGACAGCACCGGCTCATGTACTGGCGGTGGCGGCGGCCGCCGAGGGACGGCGGCGCAGAGATAGCTGGCCCACGGGAGATAGGAGCGGCAGCTTCTGGGGAGGGCTGGAGGTGGCCGCCGGTGTCCGGGCGACTTCCGGCGGGCTGGGTTGAGTGGGGGCTCGAGGGGAGGCGTGCTCGCCGAGGGACGCCGGAACTCCTCCGAGAACACCATGGATGGGTAGATCAGGCCTGGGGAGTGCGGATCTGGGAGGGGAAGGGGAGGGAAGGGTGCTGGGAGGGAGATCGACGGCGGGGGCAGGAGGCGGCGCCGTCGCCATGGGGAGGGGCCGAACGGTCGGGAGGGTCCTCGTCCATCCGTCCCTTCCTTTGAAACAGACTCACCTCTTTGAAATTTTAACCCCAAACTATCAAAACCAAACACGCACATTTCATTTCTGGCGGGCAATGACTGACTTAGCCTTACCTGAGTGCCGCCCTCCGACTCGCCGTCGGCGTCGCCGTGCCGCACAGTGAGGTGCCACTCGCCCGTGCCGTCGCCGAACGCCTCGCCATTCCCAGACCAGCGTTCCCACGCCGCCACCTCCTGCTCCTTGGGCCCGACGTAGCTGGCGCCGAGCACCCTGCAGCCGAACCGGACGCGCTCCAGGACGCCGAAGCGCCGCGCGTACGCGGTCATGTACTCGGCCACCTGGTCGTGGCGCGGGAAGCAGAGCCCCTCGTCAGCCAAGGCCGCCGGCCACGGGAAGTCGGAGAACCGGTAGGCGGACGCCGGCGTCTGCAGCCTCGTGGAGGCCAGCGTCCGGTTCCACACGCCGCCGACAGCGGTGCCGGACTCGAAGACCACGGGGCGGAAGCCCCGGGCCAGCGCGTGCTTGCATGCGGCCAGCCCGCTCGGGCCGGCTCCGACGATCGCCACGCGTTTCTTCTTTGCGTCCATGTGGTCTTTAATTTGTGTTTACAACTTAGCAGAATAGTAGAGTGTACGTATGTAGATGCATTGTGCCGTCCCGGTCTCTCTGGGAATGACTGACTGAGTAACCCACGAAGGCTTTTTTTGTCTCCATCGAACGGATCGAAGCTAACTACGTACACGATGTATCGCGTTGTGGACGACGCATGCATGCATATATGCTGATGTCTGCGCGCCGCCGGGCCGGCCTTAGGCTTTTTTTTTTTTTTTTTTTTTACCATGCCGTTGCACATTTTTCATTAAGCGAGAATAAAGTTCAAGTGACAAGATGTTACGTAATCGAACGATTACTGGCGAGACCTAACAACTATTACATCCCTATGAGGAATTACATCTTGACAGGTTTGCGACCAAAACAACTCGACGCTAGCTGTGTTAGGCGACCTCCTCGGCCCGTGCCCTCGATCGGTGTTGAGGTCCAGGGTGGAGATGTCGAAAGCTCCTTTGAGAAGGATCTCGAAATGGCCGCTTAGCCGCGCGACACTCCCTCTGAAGGCGGCGGCCCTAACCTTCTCCTCGACGGCGGCGGGAGCCTCGTCCGCCTCCACTGCAACACCCAACTTCTGAAGCATGACAGTGCGGGCCTACAAAGTCGCGTTAGCCGCCCTTGGCCGCGACGCGACACGGGCACTGCAGCGCAGGGAGTGGGTAGAGGCTGGAGTGCGCGGCCGACGCAGACGTGGCCCGGACTTGATAAAGTGGCGTGGGCAGCGGCACACACACCCGAGCTTCAATCTCTTGCTGCAAGGGCGCCTGGCTCTGCGTGGCGGTGTTAATCTTGTCTTCCGAAGACGCTGGAGGCGGCTCCCAGTGAGCAGTAGGCCCATCCTGCACCGAAGGCTACAACGCCGACGTCGCTTGTCGCGGAGTGGGAGCAGGGCAGGGCGGCGTATTGCCCCCAGTCGCGACAACTCGCCGCCCAACTGGCCGGCCTCAGCCTCGTGCACGCGACAGTTTGGCTATCAAACCCAGGATATACTCTGGATAAACTAAGGCACCGTTGGGATCCTATGAATAATACTAATAATTATATCTTTTATTTTCACATGATTAGGTGGGATGCCTTGGATAAAACCCAAGGACTTTGGAGTTTTGGGCACCGTCTAATAAAAATTCTATGACAAAGAGGAATCAGTAGACCATCTTGTTTTTCAGTGTCCTATTGCCATGGTGACATGGAGTTGGGAGTTTGGGGTGGTCTAATATCCGTTCATCTACTTCATTTTTTGAAAAGCTGATAGAGATATTCTTTGGTGGATTATGGGAGTTGTTTTTTTTTTTTTTTTTTTGAGAATTACACAAGTACAACGCAGCACACTCACACGCACGCACACTCACCCCCTATGAACACACGCACGCAAACCCTACCCCCTATGAGCATCTCCGAATGACCGGGCAGCCGGGCAGATCCGGAGATTCTCAAGTCACCACACCCTCGCCGCCGACGGAACGTCGCTACTTGTTGGCGCTGTGGAAGTCCAAAAATGATCTTGTATTATCTAACGTGATAATCAAATCTACCAAGCAGGTGGCTTTTCAACCTTTGGATTTGATGAAGCAATGGATCCAGCCCACGTCAAAGGACAAGGTGAGAAAGGAGGAGGTGATGATCAAGCTAAAGGAGGGCTGATGCAATGGTGATTTATATTTGATGGCTGCCATTGTGGCGTTTTCCTTGTACTTCAGTGTCCCAGTTGTGTGTCCAACTATCTTAGTAGCTATGATCAGCTCTTTATTTCGTTTTGTCTGTCCAAAGTATCAGGGAGTTTTGCGGAGTGCTTGGGTGTTTGTGATATCATAGGTGTTTTTTGTTTAAGTTGTTATGCGTGATTGTAAAGCTGGTATCTCAAGCTCTGATCCGATTACCATGTTAAGCTTTCAATATAAGCTAGGCATTATGCCTTTGGTCTAAAACAATCCAAATAGATATTAGATCAACGCATTGTCAGCTAACCTTTAGAGAACAACTATATTCCACTATCTATATCGAATCAGATATCAGCTAACTTACTATTGTCAATAATGAATTTAAACAGGGGCTAAGATCCAACATCAAGTCTCAGCAATTTAACCCATCCAAATCAATGCTAACTGGAACCAAAACTTAGTGGCCAAATTATTGAGTATTTACACTAGACTTTGTATTTTGGGTAGTGGGTCATTGGTAGGTTCACCCACTAAAATCTGCATCCAGTTTGGTTATGTGTGAATTTATTTGCATAATATTACTCCAGAAATAAAACAAACAAACAAACAAACAGAACTTTGTACTTTTTATATTTTTAGCCAGGGGTCTAAGATGGACGGAAGACCATATAGGTGACCAAAATTCGTTCCAGGGCCATAGAGCAAAGATAAAAGAAAAGTGATCATACACCTAAGACCCATTTTTTCAGGGCCATACACCTCATCCCCATTCTGATCTGATCCAAGTTATCTATAGTAGTATTTGTTGGTGCTGGGTGTCCCTCGGAAAGTAGAAGTCCAAATTAGATCACGGAATGCACATGATAATAACTACTCCTAACAAAATGCATGAAAATTCTCTACTGACCCCACCCTACTCCCTCCTTGATTCCCAGGCCTTGTTTAATTTCCCTCAAAGTTTCAAGTTTTTTTACTCTCTCCGTCACATCAATCTAAGGACACATGCATGGAGCAGTAAATATAGGTAAAAAATTAACTAATTGTACAATTTGGTTTGGTTGTAAATCACTAGATGAATCTTTTGAGATTAGTTAGTCCATAATTGGACAATGTTTACCAAATACAAACATAAATGCTACAGTAGTTCGAATTCTGACATTTTGAATTTTGCATGTAACTAAGGCCTGGGAATCAAGGAGCAGAGCTGAATCAGTGGAGCTATTCCAAACGGGCCTGGAGAAACTAGAAAGTTAAAGCTTGGGCCGATGGGTGCGTATGTTACGTTTTGGTGCTCGGCCCACTCTCTTGGATGATATGCTGTTTGGCCCACTCTGCTTGCACGACTTGATGCTCGGCCCACTCGTGTCATACATGGGTGACATCAAGGAATACTTCCAAACTGCATCTCTTGAACAACGGAAAAAGCGTTGCTAAACCTGAAGCGCATATATTGTTGCTAAACTGCAACTCGTATCCTCCTAGTCTAAAGCGGCATGGCATATTGGCATGGCATGGCATGGCACGAGGAGTGGACCAGAGAACAGGGGCGCCACTCGCTCCAGCGCCATGCTGCCTCGCGCTCCGATCCAGAACAGGGAGCGGCCAGTGGCCGACAGCGGCGCCTTGACGCACGGCACACGGTGCGCACCACGATGGATGGGTCGGCGAGTAGTCAGCACGTCCCCGCGGCCCCGCTCGTACCAAAGACGCGGGAGAGAGTGACGCGGCCGCACGGGAGCGGCACGGGCACGCGGTCGCCGCACGCCACCGGCCCCGGTCCGTCCGCGGATCAGAGGTCGATGATCCGCAGGTGGCGTCCGCCACGGGCGGCAACGGCTGACGACGGCATTGCCCCCGTGCCACACCACACGCCTCGGGCCGCCGACGCCAGCAGATCCCGCGCCGTCGCTCTCGGACCGACTCGGTCTCTTGTCCTCTCCAGACTCCTTGGCTCCGGGACGAGACGAACGACAGAACGGCGAGAGGATGGCGCCATCGTCTCGGTCGCTTTCGTGGCCGCTCACGGCTGCACGCACGACACGACCACACGTGTTCCTTCCTGCTCCACGTACTCGCCGGCTAAAATTTTAATCAAGCTGGTGAAGGCTGGAGCCTGAAGCCGATCAGCCTCAGACCGGCCGGCGGCCCTGTCTCTCCATCGCATTGATCGGACCAGTTTTGCATATCAAAAAAGAAACGAGGGTTCGAGAGAGATAGCGAGATGCCCTGGGACGACGGGACGTGAAGGATTCACGTGCCGAATAAAGTAATCGGCCCGCTTGCTCCTCCACGGTGCGTCTGCGTGCGCGTAGTGATCGACGAATCTTGTGCGGGTAGGCTACGTCTTTCTCGACGGCTACAAAGCATCTTTTGTCTTTCCCACTCCAGAATATGCCTGCCCGCCGGGGACCGAGGATTATTTGTCTGCGTATTGTTTTTCGTTTGCTATAGAGCTAATGCTTGCCGATCGGCTCCAAACACCGGCGCCACACGTCGAGCTCGACAAGAGCCAAGAGTCCAGACTCCGCTGGGCATTTCCGGTTCAGGCTTGACGTAGATTGAGAGCTTCTCATCTTGTGTTTTATAATAATGATGACAAAAGATATCTATGCTATTTGCTAGTTGCTACCGAGTATCGGTGTAGTATGTGGCAAGCGTTTGCCGCTGTAGGAAGAGCAGGTGCGGCCACGGACGGACGGACTGAATGGTTGCGGTTGTGATACGTCGCACGGGTCAACGGTGGATGCATGCTAGCGGGCGCTTTCAGCCCCTGGCCCGCCTTGCCCGTGCCCGTGCACGTGCAGTAGGAGGGAAAGGGGTTTCTATTTTCTCTTCTTTTGTGTGTTCTCACGATCCGTTTTCCAAATACACCCAGCACTCCTTTGAAATCTTTGAAGTATCCCGACTCCTCACCCAAATTCTGAGTATTCATAAATTACATACTTATACTATATTTTTAAACTTGTATTGAACTTTCATCTGGGTCCTGATATTTGTAAATTAATTTCAGGTCAAATTTAGTTAGTCGAATGTGTAATTTTGGAAGTATCGGCGCACACAAATATGAACTCGGAACAAGCACAAAAACTGTAACTGAATTTTACTTGTTCTTCTATATGTCTCCCAGCGAAAACATACCGGGTGTTGTTTTTTCTCGGAAAGGATCAATTAGAAAAGCAATATGCGTCTTATATAGCTAGGTGGACGTGTGATCAAACAATCCATCGGCTGATGTCACGGAGAGTTTAGAGATATCACAACTTGTTAGGGGCATCAAGTTTTGTTTTAAAACCATAGAATCAGTGTTCTCCTAAATGTACACGGTAGAGTCCGCCATTGTTAGGGCTACCAAATAGATTAACATTTAGTAATAAACATCATAAAGATTGTTTTATGTGAACAATGCAATGGAATGATTTTAAAATAAAGTATTGCTTAACAAGATATGGGAATTCTTTATATTTCTTTCACTTGAAATTTGACCAACATTTTTCAGAATTTGACCCTTGGATCTTCATCCAAGGGTGGGATGCACTGTATGTACACTGTTAGCTAGCAAAACGGTTAACGGGTCTGAGTAACAGTAACTGTTAGCTAGCAGGAGGTTTAACGGGCCCGAGTAACAGTAACAGTTGAAGATCCGAAACCCGTTAACCACAAGTTTGTGCCACGATGTGGCCATCGTACCAATTAAATGAATACACAAAAATCACAGCTTTGCCACTGCACCCTCCTACAAGAAAAACTCCCCTCCCCGATCAAACCTGGATCTAGAAGAGCTTAAGAGTGGAGAAAAGGACGAAAATTAGAGAAAAACACAAGAAGATCAACAAGAAGAAGGGAAAAGAGGATCAAGCACCTGGAAAGGTATGTGCCCTTCAGTTGCTTTCTTCTGTCCTTCCTTGTCCTCTGTTGTCCTATGTACGATCTGTATTCATCTGAATTTGTACTTGCTAGAGACTAGGGCCATCTTCAAGACAAATTCAAGTCCAGGATCTTCATCTTTAAAATTTCATATACTCATCACTAAAATTGCAGTTAACTATATTTGCAAATTATCGTACTACAAATTGCAATCAAATACTACACAATTTAGACAACACAATTTGTACTTGTTGGACATGAATTTGTCCTCTGTACTACACACACAAACACAATTTGTCCTCTGTGCTACACAATTTGTCCTCTGTACTTGCTGGAGACCACAGACAACACACACATGATACACAATTTGTCCTCTGTACTTGCTGGAGACCATAATACAAGAATCATATATAATTCATAATACAAGAAAAAATGAAGACATATTTTGGGTGTGGATTGTCACAAGTGACTATCAAAAAGCACTCATCGATGGCCTCAGTGAGTGCCTCATTCAATAGGTGTGCTTGCCACGTACAGACGGTTGTGTTTGTTGGGTGACTTGCTCATGATAGTACAACAACACATCTCAAAAACAGTTGAACGACATGTACTGGCAACACCAAGTCTAAGGATCCAGCAAGCTAAGCAGCGGTGGAAGACATTCATCTGCATGGCGACGCAGCACCGAGAAACCACCATGCATGCTGGTCACAGAGGCTGTCAATGTCTTGTAGATGGAGTGCACACATGGCCTTGCAAGTGGAGCAGGAGGTGCAGCAGGCATCTCCTCACTAGAGCCATTCTCCTCTGATTGCTACATCGATCAGGGCCAGATGTACAAATGGTGTTGGTTTAGACACTTCAGATCAAGATTTAGATGGAGCAAGAGTGTGCAAGCTAAAAACATCACTCACCTTAGATTCAGGTAGCAGAGTGAGCTAGGAATAAACCTCATCGTTGTCTGGCTCAGCCTGCCCGACAAATCAGCATCAATCAAGCACACATATTGGTTGAAATGCATAGTTTCTTCCATGGGAGATTGTAAAGTTGCATGCGCTTCTCAGCCACCTGGTTGGTCGATGCCTCCACCTGAAATCCACAAGAACAATTTAACTGGCAAATTAGTCCACCAAATCAACAGAACTCGGAGCCAGAGCAGCTGATCACAAGTGATAACTAAGGAATTACCATTCCAGTTGCATTGCACATATGAGTGAGATCCATACGGAACCTCTGTACTTCTTCACGATGCATGCATGAAAATTAGAAACAAGTCCAGTAATCAATAGTTCCTATGTACCAGAAATTGCTGAAACACAGACACACTCAAAATGACCTAAAATTGAAACTCAAATAGACCTGCGTCGAACCTGGTGAAAACACAAGTTAGTCCTCATTGTCCTCTGTCCAATCTATCATCATCTTCATATCCAGGGCCATCTCTGAACACAGAGGCCCACCATTCCTTCTTGTTATGCAATGTAGGATCAGTAGGAATCAAAATTTCATATACTCATCACTAAAATTGCAGTTAAATATATTTGCAATTTAGAGTATTACAATTTGCAACCAAATCCTACACAATTAGGTTTGTTGTTCTTGTTGTTTTGCTTTGAGCCTTTGACAGTAGTACAGACAGTACTATTACAGAAAAAAAAGAACACATATTTTGTTGTGGACTATCACAAAACACAAGCCTCATGGGTGGATCATGCTCACAAACTATGTTAAAAACTAAATCACACTAGGCCATCCAACTCTACATGCTACCAGTACCTCATGGGTGTAGCAAATAGTCTCAAATTGGGAATAAAATGATATACGAAAAACCTGCAAACATTCTAAAACATGCATAGGATCATGAAGCAGCAATTATACCTTGAAGTGAGCTGCAACCTTGTCCTTGTCAGTGAAGACACCAGTGGACTCCACAACATAGTACGCACCAGCCTCACCCTAAGGAATCTGTACCATCACAAACAACATCACAGCCATGTTGTCAGCAGCCTTGTGACACACCCACAGTTCTTCCCTCCGTTTGTGGTCTTCAGCAACACACCACTAGCACCACCAGCCCAGGCCTCCTCCTGCAATGCAGTTCAGCGCATAGGAAATCAATTTGGAAAGAGAGCCATTCAGTCTCATCGATCGTGCATTGTGGCCAGTAACAAAGCTACTAGCTCAGGCTAAGAGATTGAGAGTTTCACAGAAATTTCATTTGTCTTCTCAATATCAAGTAAGGTAATGAATGAATTACCTGTGAAAACACAAGTTTAGCGAACCCCATGGGATCACCTCATGGTTCCTAAAGTGAGAGTCAGCCACCAGTAAGATATAGCATTTTGTACTTACTAAAGACAAAGAGGCCCATTTCAAGGCCCACAAGCTCCACAAGCTTAAAGCCATCCATGTGTGGCATGTGCACAAAAGACAATAAACAAGAAACAAGAAACAATTTTTTAAACAATTTTAACACAGAAAACAAGAGACAAGAGATATTTTTTTTCTATGGAAAGACAAGGACAAAAGAGGGTGGTGTCCTAACACAAGGCACATGATATAGATTTGAACAATTTTAACACAGAAAACAAGAGACAATAAACAATTTTTCTGTGGAAAAACAAGGACAAAATAGGGTGGTGTCCTAGCACAAGGCACAAGATACAAATTTGAACAATTTAAACATAGAAAACAAGAGACAAGGGACAATCCAAACACAATTCGCAGGTCCCAGTGATGACTTCGCGTCTCGGCCTCGAGGGCCTAACGGCCCACTCGGCCTCGAAGCGAAAGTGTTACTTTCAAAAGGCGCCTTCAGCGCTGGGTTTATATAGGGAATCAAGCGATGTCATTTTGTACTTTGTTGTCTTGTATCGCAGGGGTCCCCTGCTTGTTTATAAACAATTTGTTTTTATTACAAGGGACAATACATGGAGAAAACATCAGACATAAACAATGTTACAGAGTTAACAATTTTTCTTTTTCTACAGGTCCACATCCAAGGAGTTCATGAAATGGAAGAACCAGATTCTTTAATGCAGAATGGTCTTGGAAATGATGATAATGCCATCCAACTTACTCAATTGTCTGAGCTAACAGCTACCACAGATTGTAACTAGGTTTGAAAATAATGAAACTAGTTTCCATTTGACAAATTTCATGTTATTGCCATTGAATGTTCAAAGAAACTAGTTAAGTCTTTTGCTAATCCATGAGAATTTTTATATGCACTGCTTCGCAAGACATTTCGAACTCAATCCTGAAAGTTACTACAACTATCATTCAAATATTGTCAACCCCAATTACAATCATGAGGTAAATTGGAATTCTAGTTATTGCACATTAAGATGTAACAAATTGCAGTGCTGGAAATGTGCAAATTTAGCCTATCCCTAATTGCAACTACCGGTATCTCGCTATACTTAATGAATGTAAGTTTCCAAAATATCCACCAAAAATATTCATGACATACATTTTTTTTAAAAAAAAGGAGCATCCACTATAGCAACAACGAATCCATGGTAAGCTATTTTATATGGCTCTTCTCTTATGCAAGCTATATCCATAAGGGGTTTGGAATTGAATCCTGAAAGCTTTTACATATTTGAATCAAACATTGAAAATTCAAGGAATACTCATGAGGTAAAAAGTGAATAAACTTACTTTGTCTATCTTGAATATGTTATTACGCTAGTTTCTCTCCCCCACATTGTTTCCTTTACCACTTGACTTGACTGACCACAGGGGACCTCAGCACCGCCAGTCAACTACAACATCTATGGACAAGAACAAGAAATGCAGAGACAAGAAGTGAGATTCATAAAACTAACACTTTACATTTTTAAAATATATCAATGTTTGAATTCTAATGGTGAATTCTAATGTTGATCACATCACAGGGAGGAACAAGCTACGTACTATCACAAGGAGGAACAAGTTATACAAGCCTAATTAACCATTTCATGGCTCATGCAAAATCTTCAAATCACAATGATGAAGATGTTTTGTCATCAGAAATGATAGGAGGTTACATGGACTTGCTCAATGGGCAAGAGGTATTTACTTGTTATCTACAAATTACTTGCTACAAGAGAGATGCATAATTTGCTACCTAGAGATGCATTGACTTGCATGTGCTGAGAACTAGAATTGCAGTTCCCTTAACTTGTAATTTCCATTCTTTCAATCTGCAATTTCATAACTGAATCTTTAAATTTGTGTGGTTTCCATATGCTTGGTGGTCTTACGTTTTTCAAACAGGATACGTGCTAATTTACAAAACCATCACACTTGGTCATAACAAGAACACCCACACACCATCACACTTGGTCATTCCAAAACCAACATAAAGCCCTTTGGTCAATTTGTGACTGTTCTTATATGTCCAAAACAATGAATTACAGATAAAGATGAAAGTGTCTCAGTGTTCTCTCAAAAGTGAAAGCATATAATCAAAGCACATCGGGATTTGACCATTTGAGTGACTTAATTTTTGGAAGCACAAAAGCACAGTTCAGACAGATGCAATACTAGAAAGAAAAATGAAATGGTACACACCTCTACACCTATGCAAAAGATAACCACCAGAAGTTCCACAAACCAATGAGACATCTTCTTGTAGAGTGTTATCAAGAAGCATGATGCAATCACCACAAACAGTATTGCCGATACTATGTTGATTTCTACCATACCACTAGGACCTCCAGCCTCAAAGTTTGGTGGTACTTCATGACCATCCTATACAAGTATTGTACCTGTCAGTCCCTCTTTTCAAGTACGCAAAACTAGCAATAAGAAATCAAACAAGATTTGGGGTTTAGAACCTTCAGAAGCTTCTCTTGTTCAATATCTGCTTCTCGGGCACTCCATGCTAACCAGTATGATGCACAAAGAATGGTACCAATTGCCATAAGCCACAGAAACACCTCTGCAGTATCAACCAGAGGACGATCTGAAGAGTACAGCTCCACTAAGACTGACAAAGAAAAGGAAAATGTAGCCTGTTAGCTATCTTAAACTAAAATATGCTACAGTTCTCAAGTTACCAAAAATATGAAAAAGTTAAACAAACATAGGAATCCATGTATTCACAGGGATGACACAGTGCATGAAACTAAAGACAAAAATTTTACCTTCACCACTTGAGAGAGACCTTTGTAAAGAAGAGCCTGCATCTTTTGGCAGAAGAACAGCGGGTATGACAATATCTAAATTTGTTTCATTGGTCTCACATGCCATCTTGTATAACTCTACAAGTGGATGCACGATATGTGTTCACACCCTATGTTAGAACTCAGAAGACAAGTGGAAAACTCACAGAAGCGCTCAACTACATTGTAACACCCCGCCTTCCAAAGCCGCACCGCACAACCCTTCCGAGGGGTGACGCAGCGTACACATAGCACCCTGCTTACACTTTCGCCCTCGCCGTGTAAAAGGGTTAACCCGAAGGTGATATGGCTGGAAGGCAAAGGCTTATAAGTTGGCTCCACCCTTGCTTAACCAAAGAAGGTGGTACTAAATATGTGCACTCTGCACTCATAGGCCCCTACTAGGCCACATCCAAATTGGGCGGGTGTTACATATATAAATTAACATGATATATGAATTTACATGCATCATAAATAACAAGTGTCCTTGACATGGATAAAGCTAGCAAGTCAAACAAGATTACAAGTTGGGTCTTTGCAAAGGCCTCAATGATTTAGGTTGCCGATAGATGAGCCGATCAGAGGTAAAAGGACCAAAGAAATCTAAAAAAAAAGTTATTATAGCTTATAAAATAAAGATTTTTTAATATGTCTACACTGGTTCACTTACAAGGATTTATTTCATGCCACCAAAGGGAGTGCTTCGCACATCAAAATCAGAGGTTGCAGTAAAGACGATATCATATAACTCAAAGCAGGGAATGAAAATACAGATGCTTGAATCTGAATATGGATAAGTATTACAAAAGATAATTGCAGACCTCAGAGAATGAGGGCTAAACATAAAAAAGCAGTGTTCTTAATTTGTCGCCTCATGGGGCCCTAGCCTCCTAGCTGGTGTCCACATCACCTTGGCAGAACCAATGAGAATAGGAGGGAGGAAGGGAAGAACAATAGGCCAAGCAGCAGAAGCCTACACATCTCTAGCATCTCCACAATTGGTGGCCAGAGCAAACATTCCTTTGCTCACTAATGGTGGTGGCTGATCAAGAAAGGAAGTGGCGACAGTGGTCAACATCAAAGGGAATGGCAACAGTGATACATTTTAGGGGCAAGGAAGTATTGACCATTTCAGTAACATCAATATTGTCACTAGCAGGATTTGGATTCTAACAACCGTAACAAGATATATCAGATTAATATAATACACAAATGCACAGAAAAAAGTAAACTTACTACCTCGCCATCATTCAAAGGATCAGACTTGTCCTCATCTTTAGAGTTGGTAGGATCAGAGTAGTAATCCTCACTATCACCATTTAAAGACTGAGCATCCTCTCAAAGAAAGTCATCATCATCCATGGCTACATAACAAACAAAAAAAAAGGATTAGTGACAGTGAGGATGTACCTGATGCTTAACTCAGGAATACTAAGCATACGTATTGTTCAAATGGTGACAAAAAAATTCAGGAATTAAAACTAAGAATAATTAGACACCAGGACTACAAAAGGAACATTGTTTAATAACGATTAATTAAACAAATTAGATGTTGAACAGAGACAGCATGTCTTCCTACTCGCCAATGGCCTCTAGAGCTGTTGGGCCCACACTGCTATACGAGGTGGAAAAAAGCCGCCACAGCCTCACTACGCCTATCTATTGTCAGCCACCACCCTCAAAATCAAGATTTTTTTTTTAAAATAAATACTGAACCATTTTGAAATAACCGATAACTGAATACTGAATATTAATACATTCAAAAATATTGTGAACTGAAAAACTGAAGACAGAATACTGAATATTGATACATTCAGAAATATTGTAAACTAAAAATAGCCTAACAAAAAGGTGGGCCTGTTTGGGACTGCTCTACACCATTGAAAATAGCCTAACAAAAAACTCTTGTTACCGCGACCCTATGTTGTAACAAAACTCTTCGAAAAACGCGCCTATGGCGTGGTCAAAAAAGAATGCTCAGGCAACATAAATTAAAAGATCAAGCAAAGAAAAGCCTGGGCGGAATTAAATTAAATATTCTAATCACTATAGCCTGAACAAAGAAATCACGAACAACAGGCAATGTACTTGTTGCTGGACAAAATGGAAATGTCTTCTAGCGCTCATTTAGCATACGCTGTTAACAAACAAACAAGAACCGAACACTGCTGCTCCAAAAATTCATAGAACTTGGACGAGCTCAGCCTGGGCTGGGAAATGGTCACTTCCTGCACAAGACCTGAACCCGATGGTGGTGATCTGAATGCATTCAGGTAGCTAGCTTCGACGGAAGCCTGATGCACCACACAGAGATCGAACAGGAGATAATGTAAACTGAACAACTAAAAACTCATAACTGAATACTGTTAGATTATGGTTCTATATTTTTTTGACTCAATACTGAATATTGATCCATTGAAAATGTTCACTGATAATAACTGAATGTTTCAAAGAAACGTCAATATTGTCAGGGTGCACACACCTATGAAACGTCAATGAAAAGGATTAGTGACCTCATTCTACATCAGTCCATCAAACAAAATCCTAAAATAACAACGACTAGCATTCTGTCTCACGTTTAGGGCAACAAAAAAAAGAAAAAAGAAAAACAAACAAATGCTATCAGACACCTACCCCGATCATTTGTTCTCTAGATCCAATTAGCAGAAACTACCTGGTTTTTCCATCATTCGATGTCTGATTTATCATCCTACATCAGTTGCCAGGCGTCAGCAAACGAATCACTACCAGCACCCTATCTAGGTCAAGGTGACAAAATGACAACAGATTCCTATCTCGAAAGAATCAGCAAACCAATAACCAATTAAGTGCTTGCAATCCGAAACAATCATCATCATACAGGATGAGGAACATAGACGCTACTGAGAACACATGCAGTCACGAATGTCCTGAACCACTACCTGCTACCTACAGCTAATCTCAAATGGCGACGGAAAAGTACAGCGAGGTGTGTGGTGTTGTATTGTATACAGGCCTACTACGTGTTGGGATTGGTTGGAGTTGTGTACAAGCAGAGGCCATCAGGCGAGCATGTCGTAGGGCCACTCCCCGTCGATGCCCGGCGGCTCCAGCGGCGTCTGGAGGATGACATAGAGGGAGTACACGATGTCGGGGACGTAGCACAGCACCGTCAGAAGGAGGGAGATGAAGAACTCAGACTGCAGACGCACGGGAACAGACAGCACATAAAGGAAACTAGTTTTTCCATCAATTATGGCAAATCCCCATCACAGAAATCGTGTGACAAATCACCCACAGCGCTGCACGTCGGGAGCCCACGCGGCAGCACGTGAGAAAGGAAAAAGGACAGGCACACCTTCGTCCTCCCCGGTCGGTGGTGACAGAGCTCACGAGGCCGGCGCACAGCGGCCACTTCGACTACCTATCGCTGCCCAACTGGCGGAAGGGGACGCCACCCAGGACCGCCAAGAGGCAGCACTCGTCGTCGCTGGCCGGCGCCGCGCCGCGCGGGGCCGGACACTACTCGCCCCCATGGTCGTCGGGTGCCAGGCTCGTCGTCTCCACCGCCTCGCTCAAGGACAGCGAGTGCGGTTCCACTAGCTCTGTGTTGACCGCCTCCACCATCTACATCCTGCTCCCATGACAAAATCACAGGAGGAATCCATCGCAAATAACATCCCCAATCATTCACAATGCATAGATCGAGCAAATCCTCAATCACAAAACACAAATCTGCGCCCAATCTAACAAGTACCAAATGGGATCTGCTTCCTCCATGCATGGATTTGAGCAGGATCTAGAAGAACCTCCAAACAAATGAGTTCAAAATCGAGGAAAAGGAAGTTGAAATTGAACGAACCTGACAACGTCGACAAGAAGCCTCCGGCCGGCCTACAAATTGACAAGGAAGGACATCCGGCGGGTCTGGAAGAAGAGAAGGAGGAAGAGCACCGGAGGAATCGCCCCTCTGCCGTGACAATCTCCACTGAACAGCGAGAGCCTTCCTGTCCTAGCGCGTCAATCGAGGATTTCGATCAGTGCCATGTCGGGATTGGAATCCAAGGCCACAAAGCGGTAGCGGGTGCACTAGCTGGACCCGACAAGAAAAGTAGACCCGAGAAGGAAAGGTGGACAATTGGACCCGCGTCGCCTCCGCTCTGGCATCGATGCAGCGCGTGACGCGTGTCGCAAGAGACGGAAGACATATTTCTTTCAACAGAGGTACAGGAAAAGTGACAAGATATATTCTCATGGGAAAATTTAAGGGAGTTGTTATACCTCTTTTGCAAAAAAAAGTCAACATTTTTTGCAACGTGGTAGACCTTTGGATCAACATTTCCCATGAGAACATATCTTGTTAAGCAACATATTTTTTGTTAATGTTGACTTTTTTTCTTGCAAGAAATGTTGACTTTTTTTCTTGCAACGGATGCCCCATGTTGTCTCTTAGCTAGCACAATTTTACCACAAATGACAAGAGACAATTAACAATTTTTCTATAGAAATGTTGACTTTTTTTTTCTCTAATTCATTTGAAAAAAAATAGCGCGCTATAGCGCCGAAATAGCGGCCGAAACATCTGTCGCGACGCATTATAGCGCCAAATAGCACGCTAATAGGGCCGCTATTGTGTTTTGGCCAACCTCCCGCTAAATTCTATAGCCCGCGATTTTTTTCATGGCTCTAATACAACATATTTTTTTTTCTGTTTTCCCTCAAGTTATTTAGTTGGTCTTGCACATATGTTTAGAAAGATACGGTCATCTTTTTAGCAAAGAGATGCCCCATGTTGTCTCTTCGCAACAATAGTTTCAGTGACAGCAATGATAGATGGATCAAATCATCAAATGCACATGCCAAAATATGTTATGAGCAACTTTGACCTACGGTGTCCTTTGTTCCAATAATTAAGGAAGAAAACAGTAAATAATTAAGGATGACATCCTGCACTGTGTAATGAGTATTTGCAAAGTTGACTGTACATATTAAGGATGACATCCTGCACTGTGTAATGAGTATTTGCAAAGTTGACTGTACATATGATGAATTTATTTGTTATTAACTCGGTTGGCTCTAACACTTCAAGCCAACGAAAGGCTAATCTTACAATTGAGTATGAAAGAAAAATAATCAATGGATATAAATACTTTACTTTTTGTATAGAAATTAAAAAGATAAATGTCGATTTCCTCTTATCTCAGCACTAGGAGAGTGGAAAAATCAAGTAAAAGCAACAAGTACAGAGACATGCATAAGGAAGTTCACTCTCGCAAAAAAAGAAAAAAATGAAGAGTTGAATTGCATACCAGTACCGATGACTTTCTCATTTTCATTAAGAATAACGGAAATACAACCGAATCTGTAACAGTTTAGAACCCGTATAACAGAGTATAATACAGGAAGCATGCCTAAAATAGAACCGTATTTTCCGTGAAAGTAAAGGTCTAATCTGAAAAATACTCTCAAATTTTCTTTGTTCTCTTTCTCTATCTCGTCGTCTTCCTCGTGGCTTCTCGTGAAACCCTAGCTGCTCCGAACCTTCGCGCCATCGCCGCCGACTATCGCCGGCAACAGCTCAACAGGAGAGCCCGTTCATATCCGGGACCTCTCAATTGAGAGTTTCGCCTCTCGCCCCCCTTCCCTGTTCTGCCGTCTCGCCAATCCTGTGCACCAGCAGCGACACCACAGTCGGCGATGGAAGGCGTCGCCGCCGTCATCGTTCCCTCCTCTTATGTTGGAGCGGCGTTGCGTGTCGTGGAGCTTTGACTGATCTGTTGCTAGTAAGTAATCTGTTTTTTGCAGGTTTTTTTTTTGTTTCTGATTAATCGGATTCTAGATGAAAATTGGCGAAAATCCCACCCAAACGCGTAGATTATTTCTCGATTATTTGAACCGCAGCGGTGAAGTAATCTGGATATCTGTAGTTGTCCGCGTTCTCTGTACCGCGAGCTCACGACCCCGTTTCCTCCACAGCGAGCTTTATTCCTCCGGTCGCCCCTCCCCCGCTCACCCCTCCTCTCCGTCCTGCCGCGCATCGCTGCGCCGCTCCCCGCCTCCTCAGCTCGTTGGCTCGTCCCCACGCCGCGGCCCCGTTAGATCCATCACCACCGTGCTTAGTCCGTGAGACGGGCTTCCTGCGCTGCTGCTCCTGATCTGCCATGCTTGTGGTGAATCCCTGTGTCCTAAACAGATGGGGAATTGATTGGTGATCCTCATCACAAGATAAAAAGTAGGCGTGAAAATTGAATTGGTCCCTCTCTTCTATTGTCAGGCTCATCAAGATCCATGCTTCAA
Organism: Hyparrhenia diplandra; assembly: GCA_015847255.1. NCBI lineage: Eukaryota > Viridiplantae > Streptophyta > Magnoliopsida > Poales > Poaceae > Hyparrhenia > Hyparrhenia diplandra. The sequence goes on from JADLZK010009492.1 coordinate 26,210, forward strand.
ATTGGTCGGTTATACATTTTTGTAGATGTAGAGAACAGGAGATTAATTGTTGGGTGATAAATTCAATTGGCGACACTGAGTGATTAATTGTTGTATCCATCTCAATTTCAGCTTGTATTCAGTCAACAAATGAGCTACTCTTAACCTAAGGGTCATACAAGTCCTTTTACACTCAATACAGAAAATCTATATACAACAGTTAGGATTGCCAATCACCCCGATTTTTCAGACTATAGATTCTTGACCGCAGCTTCTTAGAAAACTTGATGACTTGATCAGATTAAAATTGTTTCTCATACAAGCGGTTCCAAATAGGCCCAAATCTCTGTCACATTTGTTGCTCAGTAGCTTGATAATTTAATATAGCACATCCAGTTTAGTCACTCTAGTCTAACCCATCTTTCCATTGTTTGATCAGGTATTTCCTTTTCTCCTTCGTGCAAGATCAATCCTTCCTTTTCTCCGTCGTGCATGGAGTTCAACTGAATCAGATGCACCAAGTTAAGGTCACCCTTGAGCTTGATGGCGGAAGGAAGCAGTAGCCATAGGAGGAGTTCATTCTCCTCTGGGCTGGCTGTGTTATTGTCTGGTGATGAAGCTAAGATTAACCCCCAGAAGTCGCACTTGGTGTCCTATCATGACGAAATTGGGTACCAGGCTGTTGAGAGGACGATAGAGCACATCTTTGATCTGCCTCATAAGTCAGTGGTCCGGCCTCCGGGATCAATTGATACTGGCTTCGTGCGCTCGGTTTTGAGGAATCAAGCTAGAAAATTTGATATTGACTGGGAAAAATGCATCTCTGGTTACCATGGCAGCGTCTTGATTGTGGACAAAGGTGCTGGGCACAGCAAGGTGGTTCTTGATGATTCGAGCATTTGTGGTAGCTTCAGGAATGTCAGGGGACCTTTACTTGTTGAGAGCTCTGCCCCGTTCAGTAGTGCCAGGGCTAATGCCTGTGTGTGGAAAGGAAAATGGATGTATGAGGTGACCCTGGAGACATCTGGAGTTCAGCAGCTTGGATGGGCTACTCTCTCTTGCCCTTTTACTGATCAGAAAGGTGTTGGTGATGCTGATGATTCATATTCCTTTGATGGCCGGAGGGTGACTAAGTGGAACAATGATCCAAAGCCATATGGCCAGCCATGGGCAGTTGGTGATGTGATCGGTTGCTGCATCAACTTGGATGCAGGTGAAATCTCCTTTTATAGGAACGGCACTTCTCTTGGTATTGCTTTTGATGGAATTCGCAATGTGGAACCTAAGAATGGATATTATGCCGCAATCTCCCTCTCGGAAGGAGAGCGTTGTCATCTGAACTTTGGCTCACATCCATTCAGGTATCCTGTTGATGGATTTGATCCATTGGAGGTGCCGCCACGCTCTTGGTCGCTTTTGACATATCTTCTTAGATGTCTGTTCCGATTGCTAGAAGTTCACAATCTGGAGAAGTCTGAATCAGCATACTTTGAGAAACTGAGGAGGGTCAAAAAATTCGCACCACTACAAGAACTCTTTCGACCAATTTCAGAAGGGATATGTGCAGAACTTTTCAGTGCTATTGAAGTGAGCCAGGGGTGCCTTGAGTATATTGCCTGGGGCTCGTTGACCACTCTACTCTTAGATGTTTTCAGGACTCGTGAGCCACATGATTTCTCAGGCCTTGATCAGGTTATTGACCTTTTCCTCCGGTTCCCAGGTTGCACTTCATTATTTCAGGAGCTCATTGTGGCTCTTTCTTGCATGTGCAAAGCTACACCACTTGTATTGACAGAATGCCCGTATACTGGGTCATACCCATTTTTAGCGCTGGCTTGCCACCTTCTTAGGCATAAAGATGTAATGTGTTTATGGTGGAAAGCAGAAGATTTCACTTTCTCATTTGAAGGGTTCCTTACAAGAAAGATTCCAAATATTCAGGATTTACAGTGCCTTGTACCATCTGTTTGGTGGCCTGGGTCTTCTGAGGATGAAGTTAGCATGACACTGACGATGACAACACTCTCAGATGCAATAAAAAAGGTAAATTCCTTTCATCTCGGCAGATTTTGCTGTAACCATCATTTCTGCTCCTGATAACTAGGAATTCTGTGTTGCACAAATAATAAATATGTATTTGTTTCATCCTATTGATTTCTATTGTCACCCTCACTTGAATCATGTTCTCCAATTATTTGGTTGCACTTGACATGTGGACATCAATGCTACATGCCTACACCATTTGTAAGTTTGACTAGCATGGTGTTTGTAGTTGATCTAGTTTAGAGTTCTTCATTTCTCCAAGTAAACGGCACTGTTGTGATTGGATATTATTGCATTAGTGAACTTATCATGCGCTCTGCTACCTTTTATTTTCTGTTCTTGTATCTTGACTGACTTTCATGCTTTGTGCTTTTGGGGTTGACCTTTCAATACCCTTTGCCCATGTCCTTGCAAGGCATTAGTGCATGGCACCCATAAAAGGGTTGACAAGTCTCGATTTTTTGTTAAGTCAGTTGGCCTGTAATTTAACTTTGTCATTCTCTTAATAGAATACTTTAACACACTATTGGTTCTAGATATCTAAAGCTCTCTCCCTTCCTTCTGTCTTGTCATATACTCACAGGCTCCTATTTTTCTTTGCAGATTGAGGAGATGCATCGTGAGCTTTGCAGCTTGGTAATATGCTTTATTCCACCAGTATCTCCGCCTCAGCCTCCAGGTTCTGTATTTAGGTCCTTTGTACAAAGTTCGGTGATGAAAGCTAGAGGCGGAGACCATAGGATGGTTGTCAATGGGACTTTCAACAACACTGTGCTTGTTTCATTGTACACAGTAATCCTACATTTGTTGTCTGAAGGATTTTCTATGGATTCTGCTGGATCTGCATCATCCTCTAAAGCAAACTTGGGGAATGGTGTTGGATTTCTTCACAAAGGTGGAAAGTGCAAGTTTCCGACACAATTGCTTTTTAGGAATGATGCCTATTACAGTGTAATTCCTAGAATTGGTGGACCACCAAGTATTTTGATGCATCACCAATTTGATGTTGTGGAAAATGAAGTACAATGGGACGAAGGTTGCATGAATGATGAAGAGACACATGTTACACACACTACAGTACAGAAGCCTTGTTGCTGCTCAGTGACAGATGTTGGTATTGGCTTAAGATACAAAGAAACTGCTAAGTACGTGCCATCAACTTCAAAGGGCCCATGTAAGCCTATGCCTGAAAGGTCTGCTCATGTTGCTGCTGAGTGCAATGGTAGAGGTCTGAGTGATGAGATCGAAGACAAACCTAGCACTAGTGCTCAGTCAGAAATTGAATATGGATACCAAGCACTGCATAGTCTTGAAAACATGCCAATGGCAACTCAATCTTCGTCAGAAGCACTTAAAGAAGAGGAGCTGCTTGATCTTATGTTGTTGTTATACCATCTGGGCATCTCACCAAATTTTAGGCAGGCAAGTGATATTTTTTTAAGCATACAAACACATATATGCTGCAGGAAGGATTCATATCTTTGTTTCAATGGAGATATTCATGACCTAAAAACTTAACCACACATAGTTCCTAACTAGCCACAGAATAAGTTTTCTTAGTTCCAATGGAGATATTCATGACCTACAAAACTTAACCACACATAGTTCCTAACTAGCCACAGAACAAGTTTGTACATGCATGCGTTTTGCCTGGAGAAAATCCTTCATTTCCGTTAGATTCTATAACCACCCCGTCATTGCCATCGAAAAGTATAGGTTCCTTACACGGCCATTAATGTTGAATTTTTGATCCCCTCATTGCCATTACCATTGCTTAGATAGATCTTGTTCCTTTAGCTGCCACCCATATAGGGGACGGAATGTCGTTGCGCCATGTACGAGACTGTTGCCTGCCGCGCACATTTTGAAGAGCTACAGTGTGTGCCTTGACGAGTGTGATGTGTCCATGCATGGCTTCTGGGGGCTGACATGGTTGGTGTGGTTGTCTTAGGCGGCGGCCATGCTCTTTTTCTCCTGCTCCATATGCACTGCTCGCAGCAGCTTGCCATCCATCTATAAGATGCCATCCCATCTCGGGGCCTGCCCCTATTGCACTTCTCCATGCCTCGACAGCTGCCTGTGCGAATCAGCGGCGTCATCACCTTGACAGACGCCGTGAGCTCCGTGGCGACCGTGAAAAGGCCATTCTGTTACCTCAATGGCATTGAGGGGAACAAATTATCTATATGGATGGCAGCTAGGGAATAATGTATGTCCATGCAATGGCAATGTCAATGAAGGGATAAAAAAAATCTAAATGGATGGCAGTGAAAACTTTTTTTTTTTTGAGGGGAGGATAAATTTAATTTTGGATGGCAATGAAGGGGTAGTTATAAATTTGAGTGGCAGTGAGGAATTTTCTTAGAATAGGTGCCATGTTCATCGGCCAACGCCTGGATCTTTTTCTAGATGACTTCACATTGTGGGGAACTAGTGAACATTGTGTCCTCATGTAACAACAAAGAAATCTATCCAAGATTACAAGGCATATTTGACCTACTCTTCAAAGTTAATCTCTTACCATTGTTTTCTCACAGTATATATTATTTTATCAACAAAACCAATATGTTTTGAAAGCATTTCATAGTCTCTGGTTGTGTAATTTTTGATGCACTATTAAATATACTCATAGGTTGACTAAGTATTGGTCAGAACATACAAAGTTTCCCAAAATAAATACGCCTTGTGGAAAAGGGCAGTATATATACTTGCAAATGGGTATCTACTTGTGTCATTCAATGATACATACATTATCCATTGATACTCAGTTTACTAGGGTATTATTGTATGTTGAATTTAATTCAAATGATAGTACTGATTTAAGTTAGTTCTGTACAGGCGTTTTTATTTCATGTCACAGCAGTCGCAGTCCATTTCTTTACTAGAAGAAACTGACAGACAGATACGAGAAAAGTCATGTCCAGAGCAAGTAAGGCGTTTGAAAGAAGCCCGGAATAGCTATCATGAGGATTTGGTAGATTGTGTACGCCATTGTGTTTGGTATGAGTTTCTGAAATGATCAATATTCTGTACTTTTCTTACTACCATGGTCAAATGATATTTTTTTTCCGCATATGCTAGCAATGTTTAGAACTGTACTGCAGACATGATTTTCGGATTTTGTTTTGATCTGGGATGTTCATACTAACTTATCCACAATAGATTCAACTGGTTAGTGGACTCTAGAGACAGATGGATAGCATTCCCTGCAAGTTTAGAGATCTCTTGCAGCTCAATGACTTATGGAGATGTTCATTGATTTGTGTTCTTTTGATTTGCTATGGCATGGGTATGCAAGTAGCGCCAGGATAACTTATGCTATGATAGGTTTTTAGGCCAGCGAGTTAATCGTTTTTTTTTTTTCTTCTTATGGTGCTTTCAGGTATCGGGCCGCCCTTTTCTCCCAGTGGAAGCAAAGGGGAATGTACGCAACTTGCATGTGGGTCGTTAGAGCTTCTTTTGGTCCTTAGTAACTCAAATAACATTTTCCCCTATGTTCCTGAGTTCTATGTGGAATCACTGGTAGGTTTATTGTTTCCTTTGGCGTTGTTTTTCTTTATTCACAAGGAATCTATTTACCCAACAGAGTTTTCTTCTTATTACCTTTGCAGGTGGATTGTTTCCATGCCCTGCGAAGGAGTGATCCTCCTTTTGTTTCCCCTGCATTATTTCTCATGCAAGGGCTGGCCTCGTTTTGTATGTACTGAATCATCTTGATGCTTCTTACGTCATTACTTTTTCTCTGAGAAACCTAATTGCACCTTAAGTTTTTTTACATTAGTAGTATTAATTATTGAAGGTCTGCAATCAATAGGAGCCATAGTCCAGGTCTTTTAGCTTATTATATAGAGATAAACAGTCATTTGAAACTTTAAATTATATAGTTTGGTTGAACCAAATCAATTAATTTCTTGATTGGTTTCAGCATACTCATCAGTGCTTCAAAGTTATCTAAGGGTCTTGTTTTATTAATAATAGGTCACTCTTGTTGTCAAGCACTTCGATGATGCGAGGATAGCAAATCCTGACTTGAAAGAACTTCTTCTTCAATCCATAGCAGTCCTTGTACAATACAAAGAATTCATGCTTGTTTTCGAGAACAATCGAGAGGCTATAAATAAGCTTCCTAGATCACTTTTATCAGCTTTTAACAACAGATCATGGATTCCTGTTACGAACATACTTTCCCGGTTCTGCAAAGGCTCAGGATTTGCTTCCTCTAAGAATGGTGAATCCTCTGCAACTTTTCAGGTATTTTTAAACATTTTTTACTTTTGATTTAATTCACTCCTATTCTTGTTCAATTTGATCGTCATGAAAACTATTAATTTGATCATCTGGTTTCCTCTGCAGGTTCTACTGAGGGAGACATGTATTCATGAACAAGAGCTGTTCTTTTTCCTTCCTCAACCGACTTTTCAATACACTCAGCTGGACAATGACCGAGTTCTCTATGTCCATTCGGGAGATGCAAGATAAAAACCAGGTGGAATATCTTTTTTTTTTATACCTGTGCGCTGGTTGTTCTAGCCCACAGTAGTAATATCCTTTAACCTCTTCTTTATGATGCAGCTGTATAGTAATAACATATAGTTCATATAATCATTGTGGGATCTGGTTGCTCCACTTATTCCAATATGATTTATCATGAGAGTACCAATGTATTCCTTTGATCTTCCTGCAAGTATGAAAAATATGATCAATAATCTTTTTTTATTTTCAGGTTGCTGATTTGCAGCAGAGAAAGTGCAGTGTAATTTTTGATATATCATGTTGTCTTGCGAGAATCTTGGAATTCTGTACCCGAGAGATTCCCTGTGCATTTCTCATGGGACCAGATATGAATTTGCGGAGGTTGACTGAATTGGTTGTCTTTATTCTCAACCACATCATATCAGCTGCTGATGCAGAGTTCTTTGACATGTAAGTAAACATCTTAATCTGAGTTTCTGTTTTTTCCCCATAAGTAGAATGTTCTTACTGAAAGTCTGGTTGGTGTATAATCTTTGAAAAGCTACATCGTGCTCATTACCTAAATAAATTGCTACCGTGATTCCTTTGAGCTTATTAATTGAAGCTGATTCTGAGTCAATTAATTATGCTTCCATCTTGGTTGGTCTATTTCTTTTTAAGTTTTATGGTACATATAACCATTCTCTTGCTTATGCAACAAGTAGGTGGGCCTATTTTTAACTAGTAGGAAGCTTGTGGATGCAGGACATTAAGACGGCCAGGGCAGCATCAAGAGAAAACAAATCGTACTATGATCTTGGCCCCTCTTGTCGGCATTATCCTCAGTCTTATGGAATGTAGCAGCACATCAGAACAAAGGGAGCTAAATGATGTGATTGCAGTGTTTGCCAGCATGGATTGCCCTGCCACAATCCATTTTGGGCTGCAGTACCTACTGAGCTACAACTGGGTTTGTTTTCTTTCTCAATCTCTATTTTGTATTTTGGTTCTGATCTGTTTGATTGTTAGTTTTTATGCTATTTTGTTTGCTACTTTGTTGACAGTGTTCCATTATTATTTATTAATGTATTTCTGTAGAGCAATGTTCTTCGAGGGGATTCCTCCCTTGCAAAGTTAGCACAGCTTGAAGAGTTCTCCCATTACTTCCGACGCATTACAGTGTCTGTGGGTGGCGAAGAAGACCATAGCCTAAACATGGGTGATGAAGAAGAAGATGACACCTGTTGCATTTGCTACAACTGTGATTCTGATGCAACCTTCCAGCCATGCCATCACCGGTCCTGCTTTGGCTGCATAAGCAGGCATCTCCTGAACAACCAGAGGTGCTTCTTCTGCAATGCAGTGGTAACATCAGTTACTAGGATAGCTGATTCGTGAGCGATGCACTACTCTACTGGTCATCTTCGGATGTGATCCGAAGGAAGATCATGCCACTGATTTGTCTATCTATTTTGCTTGACCTGAGGGCTGAGGCGCCGGCGGCTCGGAGATATTTCCATTGCTTTTCCAGGAAGACCGCTTTACCTTTGTGGCACACAGGTCAGAAACGGTTCTTCTTTTTGCTTGTGTGTAAAGGTCTGGTAATAGTAGAAAGGATTCAATAACATTACTGCAGAAGGAGGTTTCTGTACACGGTGGGAAGCCAGTACCACCGAAAGGATTCATGGAATCGCAATTTTTGTAGGTTGTAGGCAGATTCCACGACTGTAAATATGAGATATGAAACAGAAAAGGGGTGACAGATCCACATCGACCTTCTGTAATTAGCCAAAATAAAAAGAACTAGATGCTTTATATTGATCAGAGCTCTAGTCTTCTTTTTGTTCCTCCTCACGGTGTAGCGTCAAGATTGAATAAATTTTCTGTTTCCTGCCCGGTTGTAACATGCTATCAGTTGTAATAATTCAGTAAATTAGCTTCAGCAGAAAGGGCTCTGCTTCAATCTGTTTCTGGGTACACATAATACGTATATACGTACGCCTACATGTAACAGTGTGCAAAGTGAAATTTGTTCGCACACCTAATATTGGAGGGTAGTCCATCCATGAATGAAATGACCAACATTGGGTGAGAAGCGTATTTCTTGCAGTACGCATCCCCATCCCAGAGACAAGAACCGTACCAGTAGCTGGGATCCATGTGTCATGGGTAGTCATGCCAGCCGGGACCCTACAATGCGCACGGCACCGTCCACGTGCTAGCGGGGCCACCACTTCTCGTGATCCGACGACACCTCGGCTCACGGGACCCGTCCGTACTCGGCGCGCCTCGCCCGACATGCCGGGCTCACGTGTCATTCCCCACCGCCCATATCTCCCCTCTCCGCCTCGGCCCTTTCCCATCCCCGCCCCGCGCGCCTGTCCCGTCCCGTTGGTCGCAAATGGTTCTCGCGCGAGTCCTCACGCTCCCGCTGCCTGCCCCGTCGTCCGCGCCCCACCGACGCTTCCTCCTCCCGCCTCAGGCGGCGCCGGCCCCGGCGCGTGTGCGCACCGTGCGGGCCGCCGCCTGCCGCGCAACGAGCGCCATGGCGGCGGTTTCTCGGACCCGCCCACGGTCGCTCCGAGCCCCGCCGAGGTCGCGGCCGTGGGCGTCGGGGAGGAGCTGCCGGAGGGGTACGATCAGATGATGCCCACCGTGGAGCCGTTGCGGCGGCGGCGTGCGGGGGTGTTGCTGCACCCGACGTCGTTGCGGGGCCCGCACGGCATCGGCGACCTCGGGGACGAGGCGCTCGCCTTCCTGCATTGGCTCCACGACGCCGGCTGCACGCTCTGGCAGGTCAGTTGACTTGTGCCTCGCACATTGCTTCCACGGTTCACTGGTTTTGCTAGCTAGTTATGCTGCGATTAGAGCGTTATTAAGCAAGCTTAACCACGATTTTGCGGGTCTTAGGATCACCGGCGCCTGCAGAGGTGGGCCGTCTGATTATCTCCTTCGCTGTGGCTTCGGGAACTAGACGAATATGGCCCCCGGGCCCCGGCAAGTGGGATGTGTTGGTATCCCCTATGTGTTGGGCCTATGTTGTACATCAGTTTTGTTGTCCACTATTTGCCTAGTCACTGTGAGGTGTGTTTTGACACAATCGACTGCGCTACATATAAAGAGGAGAGGAATTCGAACAACGACAATGTGAATTTCAAAACTATTTTGGGAGACCTTCGTGTGCATTTTGTTTATGTTTCTTTGCGGATTGTCTCTCTCAGGGGCCTGGGGTTGTCTTGTAGCCTGTTGAGGTGTGTTTGCCGTTGTGGCAAAACTTTATGTTCTGTTTTTTCTCCTTACTTCAATGCAGGGCACCTTGTAATGACGTGAGGTTGAGGTTTATTTCGAGATCCTTTACTGCCAAGAGTTTTGATGGTGCACAATTTAGGTCCATGCAGAAGAATAATTGAAGTGATGCTTTAGGATATAATTGAGTTGGACCATTAGTTGCTTCACCCCCACTGACAGTTCTAGTTATTATGCATGATCAACTGAGTCGAGTTTCTGGAAGTTGATTGTGTTTGGTCCATATTTGCAGGTTCTACCACTTGTTCCTCCAGGTAGGACGGCTGGGGAGGATGGATCTCCTTATTCTGGACTGGTATTGAATTGACTTCCTTTGTTTTGGAGTTAATTTTGTGCGCAGTTAGGATTGGCTCTTTATGGAGCTTGGATTGGTTTGCATTTGCAGGATGCCAACTGTGGCAATACCCTTTTGCTATCTCTTGAGGAGCTTGTAAAAGATGGTCTACTGAAGTCAGATGAACTTCCTGATCCTGTGTGGGTTTAAATTCCTTCTTGATCACTTTGATGTTCCTTTATAAGTACATTCCTTTTTTGGGTTCGGCGTGGATGATGAAGTTTAACTTTTAAACTTTTTTTATTAATGACAGGGATAAAGAGTATGTTGAATTTGACACTGTTGCAAATCTGAAAGAACCACTTATTGCAAAGGTTAGTCATTAGTCTTTCATAAGCTGTACGGTCTGTGGAAGATTTGCAAGCTTCGTTACTTATGATTCACAACTGTTCTCCATTCATGTAACCCAACAAAGTTGAGGTTTTTGTTTGTTTTGGCTAAAATTGGTACAAAACTGAGCATAGGTGCAGTTTATTTTGTAGTAAGATTATTAGTACAAAGTACTTAATGGAAATGAATCCTCTGCTTGATGATTGGCTTCATTAAAAATCATAGATAAATCTTTATCTTCTAGGCAGCAGAGAGGCTCCTACTAAGCCATGGAGAGCTCAGAACGCAATATGACTGCTTCAAGAAAAATCCAAATATATCAGGCAAGAAGTTTTTATGCATAAACTTTCAAACCATGTTTATTAGCCTTTCATACTGTTCTCTTATTATGAATAGCATATATACAAGTGTCAACATATAAGGTAGTTTTAAATGACAACATAAACCATTAATTTGGTTTCACAAAAATAAAGGTATATAAGAAAATCAATGCTTTTATAAGTACTAAATTGCATCTTGGAGAAAAATGCTGTACTAATATGTAGCTGGTCAGCTGTATATAAAAATAAGTACTAATTAATTATCAATTATTTAACAGCCTCGAGTCATGGGACATATTTTTACAAATGCATTCCTTTTCCTCTCAAAGGGGAGTTAGCAAAGACCCAATTTATACACCTATAGTGGCTTAGTGTCTCTTTTACCTATAGGTTGGCTTGAAGATGCAGCTCTTTTCGCTGCTATTGACAAAACCATGGGTGCATTCTCTTGGTACGAGTGGCCCGAACCTCTGAAAAATCGCCATCTTGGAGCCTTGGAAGATATATATCAAAAACAGAAGGACTTTGTAAGCATTTAGTACTTCCTTAATAATGACTTCTTTAAGTAAAAGTGTCAGTAGATTTAGTAGCTTTGTGTGCTATGCAGATAGAGACATTTATGGCTCAGCAATTCTTATTTCAAAGGCAATGGCAGCGGATACGTAAATATGCACAAAATCTGGGTATCAGCATCATGGGTGACATGCCTATATATGTTGGCTACCATAGTGCAGATGTTTGGGCGAACAGGAAATCATTTTTGCTGGTATACCCCAATTATTTTCTCAAAGCAATCTTACTTTTATTATTGGAAAAAGTCCAATTTACTACCTCCAAGTATAACCTAAGTCCGAATAACCCCTAAAGTAACAAAAGGTTTATTTAACCCCTAATTTCACTAAACCAGTTCAAAGCACACCTTTTAACACATTTAAAACCAGATTTGATAATTTGTAGGTTTGGAGGCTGATTTTACTAAGTAGACATGACACACCAGCACACCTACGTGGCATAACACAACTCTGGTCCACAACACCCCTTCGCTTCTTTCTAATCTAATAGATCGCCATGTCTTTCACTATCGATCCCAAACTTTGTCGGTGCCCAGTAACCCCTGCCCACGACTAGCAACTAGGCCTGCTGCTGTGCTCTCGGCAGCCAGAGTCCCCGCTGAGGCGCTGAGGCCTAAATAATTCCTACATGTTTCTGCACAGCCATAACTGTTATGCCTTCTTAGTTCATGCACATTTAACTTCATGTTCCTGCACATTCAAGAAAGAATGCGTCAACTCAAGGCGGCACTCAAGATGAGGCAGCTGTAATGCATTCTCAAAGTAGCTTGAACTGCCAAGAAGAACAAATCAGTTGCTGCAAAGAAAAAGAAAAATTCTACCATGTAGCTCGAACATTCGGATGATCTTGATTTGCTCCATCCATGTTCTGCTCACCCACAAGGAGAATTAGCTATCCAGCCAAATGAAGATCCTCTCTCTGGCCTTGCAACCAGATTATCTGGCACCCACACCATCAGATTGTAGCATTCCAATTATCTGTAAAGAAGCAACAGGTCCCATGCTAAAAAATGAGACAGTAAACTGTGTATCCTTGGACCTTAGTACACAGGTTCTGAATTTCCTGCTATTTGTTTCATATGCTGTACCCATCCTTAAATGGCTTCGACACAACAAAAATAACATGCATGCATCAGGCAATCCAAACTGGTTGTCACGAATCATTGATACACCCGAGTTGTTTCACTGTAATATTTTTTGAAGCTAACTTTCTTGATTGAACCATGCTATCAAAATCATTAATCAAATCAAAAAATTATGCTATCAGAAGGTAACGCCGCCTGCCGCATGGAGGACTAGGAGGATCCTGTGTGCCCAGCGGCGGGCGGGACACCGCCAGGTGCCATGCGAGGGCCTGCACGGCAGGCAGGCCGCTCATGGCCACGGGTACCGAGCACGCCGGTGCGAACGGCGTGCCGGATCCTGGTTGGCCAGACGCCGAGGATTGTTGTAAACAAGTACGTTATGCCAAGTAGGCCTGTTGATGTGTCATGTCTACTCAGCAAAACCGCCTGCAAACCTGCCAAATTAGTGAATCCGGTTTCAAATGTGTTAAAAGGTGTGTTTTGAACCGGTTTAGCGAAATCAAGGGGTTAAGTGGACCTTTTAATACTTTAGGGGGTTATTTGGACATAGTCTATACTTCGGGTAGTAAATTGGACTTTTTCCTTTATTATTTGAAAACTTCTAATAATTCTATTGTGTTTTTTTTTACCGTGCTTCTCTGGCTGTAAAGGACAAGAATGGTTTCCCCACTTTCGTTAGTGGTGTTCCACCTGATGCATTTAGCGAAACGGGTCAACTATGGAATAGGTATCAATATTTTTGCCGACTCCATATTCTGTATATTTGTTAGCCTGTACCACAGCCACATGGCATCTCTTATCGATTACATTCTGCAGTCCATTGTACGACTGAAAGCTATGGAAGCCGATGGCTTTTCATGGTGGATAAAGAGGATTAAACGCGCCCTTGATTTGTATGATGAGTTCCGTGATCGACCATTTCCGGGGCTTGCGGGTTTTTGGGCAGTCCCTTCTGGTAAGCAGAATACATGGGGGCACTGCATCCCACATATATTTGTACTGTAAATGAATCTGTATTTTGTGAACATGGATTTCCTTTTCCTAACTTAGTATTTGTGCATAGTGTAGATGCAAAAGTAGCACTAGTTGGAAGCTGGAGGGTGAGTATTGAATGATGAACATGGTATTACATTTTTCTTTCTCAGCAAAATCTTCCATGCTAATATGTTTTTCCTGTTTTCTTTGGCAGTAGGCTGGACCAAGGAATAGCTTTTTTGACGCGCTCTTCAAAGCTGTTGGTAGAATTGATATAATAGCAGAAGACCTGGTATGCATCCGACCATGCAAGTCCTTTTATTTAATCTATTAGAGAGCAGGTATCAGATGCTAGGTCTTTTGGTGGGCCTTTTGTCTTGGACACATCGGAGAACCGGAGATCTGTGTATCTTTGTATTAAGGGAACAAATAGAGTATATCTGACAAATAATATGGGTGTAGAAAATAAAAAGACTTATGATTTGTAACATCCTCAGCTATGTAAATATGCAAAATTTTACACATTTCACTGAATAATGTTACTAATACAGATTCATGGAATGATGAAATTAGCTGTGAAATGGCGAAATGTGGCTTTTACTGGGAGTTTCTAGCAAATGTCTTGATGCTAAGTTAATTGAATTGCCAGATACTGATGTCTATATTGTCGAATGATTGGTACCTGTATAGGGGGTAATTACTGAAGACGTCGTTCAGCTAAGAAAATCCATTGGGGCCCCTGGGATGGCAGTTCTCCAGTTTGGTAATATTGCTAGGGCAGCACTGAGAGTATACTTCTTTCCTTATTGCTAAAATATTTGTTTCTCTAATTCTATTTGTATATGTGGAATAGCTTTTGGAGGTGGTTCTGACAACCCTCACTTGCCACATAACCATGAAATGGATCAAGTTGTGTACACTGGAACACATGATAATGATACCGTTAGTTCAAACTTCTTTCTTGAACTGTTTTCTTTTAAAAAGATTTGGAGGACTACTAATTATAAGCAATTAGATGTGGAACCTTTACACAGTAAATGATTTCTTTAACAGGTTCTTGGCTGGTGGCAAAATTTACCAGAGGAAGAGAAGAAAATTGTCAGTATCTCCAAATTATCTTGAACTAGAATATTGACCACACAGTTCTTCATAATCTTATCTCACTCTTTAATTGATTTCAGGTGGTCAACTATCTACCAGAGGCCAAGAATACTGAGATATCATGGACACTGATTACAGCAGCCCTTTCTTCTGTTGCGAGGACTTCCATGGTAACCATGCAGGACATTCTTGGCCTTGACAGTTCTGCTCGAATGAACACTCCGGCTACCCAGGTTGTCCGCTTGACCATTTCTGACATTCTACTTGTGTATATCACGTCTTCTCCTGAAACAGTAGTGTCGTGAAAGCTTATTATTTTTCTACTTTCCCAACAGAAAGGAAACTGGAGATGGAGGATACCAAGCTCAGTTGGCTTCGACAGCCTCAGTCCTGAAGCAGCAAAGCTGAAGGAGTTGCTTGCGCTATACAATCGGCAGTGAAGTCTGCTATTATCGATGAAGTTCCTTTAATAAAATAGGCAACCAAATGTGAGCGATTTGGCTACCAAGTTCTATGGGATTATGGTACACGTCCCAGCAAGAAAACTGGAGATGGAGGGTACCAAGCTCAATTGGCTTCGACAGTATTAGCCCTGAAGCAGCAAAGCTGAAGGAGTTGCTTGCGCCGTACAATCGGCAGTGAAGTCTGCTATTATCTTTGAAGTTCCTTTAATAAAATAGGCAACCAAATATGAGTGGTTTGGCTGCCAAGTTCTATGGGACTATGGTGCTGGTCCCAGCACAATCATTTTGTGTTCTGGTAGGCTAGAAACTTGCGTGCTTGAATATGAAGGTCTTGTACTGCAGGTTGAGGCCTGACCATGAAGTACTGTACGTGTATTCCTAATTTTTTTTTTTTTTATTACCATTTCCTTTTTGTGCGGGTCTATACAAGTTTTTCCCCACTTCTTCACAAGTGTTACCAGTTTGGATCTGTTTCCATCTGCTGACTTAGACCTTGTTTGGATCCACCTAACTAACTATTAGCTGTGTTCAGATTAAAAACTATTACTAGTTGTGTTAGCTATGAAAAAACTAGCTAACTGGTTAACAGTTTGTTAACTAGATGTAGTGGGCCCAGTTAATTTTAGCAGTTGTTAATTGTTAACTGCATAGAAGCCAAACAGGTCCTTGAATTTATACTATTGTAGTGCATGCCAAGGCGCCAACTCGTGCCCTCGTTTGTTGCTGGTACCTGGTATGGCGTTATCGTCGTCGTCCCAGACTGTGAGTTTAAAGGCCTTGTTTGGTTCCTATAAGTCGGTGATTAAAAATAAAGTTTTTTTATTTAAGTATACGTTTTTGGTTATGCGTGACTTATAAGTCGAGTCTCGTGGAAAAGAGGAGAAAATGACCGACAATTCAGGGTAAAAAAGAAGAAAATAGTTGCAAGTGACTTATAAGTCCCATTGTTTAGAAAATAAGTCACTTATTTTGAATTTTTTAACTTATAAATCACCTTACTTATGGAAACCAAACAGACACATCAACGCACTACCGTCGTCTCGCTTCTGAGTAGTGGGACTGAGGAGGCGAGTCGAGCAGCAGCCACGCACCGTTGATTCCTTTCCTTCCCCATCAGTCTGTGGCCTTCAGACTGGCCTGCTTGCTTTCGGACGTCTACCTGACGACAGGAGCCCAGGATCAACCCCAGGCGTCCGATTTCTCACGCCTGGCGCCAGGATCATCTGGCATGATCAAACATGCCCTAGTACACACCGATTCAGTCTCGTTAGACTTGTCTTCACGCCGTTGGCCCCTGTCGAGACCGACTTCGGCTCCAGTGACAGCGAGATCTGAGTGGTGGCACCAGAAGCTGCCGCTCGTCCGCAACTTGCACAGCGTTTAGCGCCAGGTTACAGTTTATATATATAATATGATCAACGCTATCACCATCCGGATCCGTGGCGCAATGGTAGCGCGTCTGACTCCAGATCAGAAGGTTGCGTGTTCGATTCACGTCGGGTTCAAACTCCCGAACAAACCGGATCTCTTTTTCATTTTGCCTCTTTTTTTCCTCTCTTGTTTTGTTTCTTTTTTTTTCTTGCCATTTTTTCTCGGCCCAAAATGAAACAATCTACGGCCCAGCCTACCGGCCCATAAGCCTTCCTGCCTCACCTGTGTCGCCCGCAAACCTAAGGGAAACAAACCCTCGCCACGCTTCTCGAACCTCCTCCTTTCTCCACCCTCAACCTCACTCCCTCCCTCCCCTTCGCATCCGCACGAACGAAGCCGCGCGAGCGAGGGGCAGACGCGCCTTCCCGACCTCGAAGCCTTTCCTCTCCCTCTTCGAGCGTCAGCCATGGCGACCGTCATGCAGAAGATCAAGGACATCGAGGACGAGGTAACGACTAACGATCCCAGCCCCCGGCTATTGCATCGCTTGTTTGCGCGCTAGGTTCCCGTCCACCCGTCCCGACGTTCTGGGAGATTTGTGCTCCCAGCGGTTACGAGCTGTCGGGTTGTATGTAGCTTAGTGGTAGCTTCGAATTTGAAATGGTTTTTGATGCTGAATCGCTTAGATGGTTCATTCATAGTTTGTGACGCCGGAAATACTATGGGGTTTTAACCTCTTCAGTTGTGGTTTCGAACTATTATTATTAGTTTCGCCGCGTGCTTGTATGTGTTCCGATGTTGTCTACCGGCTGTGAGATTGGGATTGTCTTAGCTATTATTGTTCGAGAGATGGGATGTTAACCCTAGGTCCTGTACTTTTTGTGTTCGATGGTTAAGTGTCTAGTGAGTTTTGTGAGACCCTTTAGTCTGTATGGGGTTTTCATGCTTTCTTAAGAGGTTTAAATGATTCCAGCCCCTGGCCCCTTGTGTAAGAAACTGTACTATTTGGATCAGAGGGATTGTTTTGTCAGTTGATGAGTTTATCATATTAATTTATCTGGGTCCCTGAATTGACTGTGTAATATGGACTTGGTGGGGGCTTCAATGCAATCTACAATACTATATGCTCTGTGCCTCTGGTCACATTGTTGGATTTGCTTCCATAAAGGGGAATACCGATTGTTGGAAGCTCTCACGCAAAATCGGGTCGGGGGATTGGAATATCTAGACAGCCTTACCCCTGCAAAATTCTGCTAGTAGGCTGATTCAAAGCCTGGAATCGCCAGGCCTGCCCTTCCATAACTGTAATAAATAACATAAAACATGTAAACCGCCTAGTATCTGGTTGATTCCATGGTGATGAATTGATGGTATCACAGTTCTTTTTGTAATACTTTACACTGAAACTGGAAATTTGTTCTCATATATCTTCGGAGCTCCTATTGGTGCAACTTAAGTACTGGAAAACTGGTTGTTTTTTTAGTTATGATCATCATATGGCCTTATTTCTAATGACATGAATGTTTGATTAGAGAATTTCTTGACTATGCAGATGGCAAGGACACAGAAGAATAAAGCCACTGCTCACCATCTTGGTCTTCTGAAGGTAATTTGAACTGTACTCGTATCTTTATCTCAGAGCACATTCCGATGGTTAATGTCTGCCATCCACTTTAATCCCTGTGATCAGAAAAATGAGTTCATTAGGACATCTGCATGCCATTTCAATGCAACACTTATAACTAGAAATATCTAAGTTGATATATTATTCCAAATAGAAAAAAAAAGTTTACATATTTTTTTAAGGTGGGAAAAAGTTTAGATATTATGAAAGTATGTTCACTGTTTCATTATGAATCTATCAGTGCCTTATGTTGCTAGTCCACGATTTTTTAGATACTGGTAACCGGTTAAAGATGTTTGAAGGCAAACCTAAATGTTCTTATATTTGCTGCTGGAGGTAGTAACTCCTAAGAAACTTTGACGGTTAAGCTGTTTCCTACCATTGATTATCAATGCTGCCATGTTTTGCTATTAAGCAGTTTCCATATTACGCTTCATGTTTTTTTGATATTTATTATGAGACTGTACTTTGTTAAGCTGTTACTCTTTGTATGTCAACTGAGGTTGTCTTTTTAATTGTTCATCTGGCTAGGCTAAACTTGCAAAACTGCGGCGGGAGTTGCTCACTCCGACATCCAAAGGTGGTGGTGGTGCTGGTGAAGGATTTGATGTGACGAAGAGTGGAGATGCACGTGTTGGTTTAGTTGGCTTTCCTTCGGTTGGAAAATCAACATTGCTGAACAAGCTGACGGGGACATTTTCAGAGGTTTGCCACATGAGTGCTCTTTGCTTATGTTTAGTAATTAATAAAGCTTTGTCCAGATTTAGCTGCTCATCATCTGTATTGTATTAGGGAAAACCTCATGCTTCTACCTTGCACAATGTTTTTAAATTATACTCCCTCTGTCCTAAATGTTTGTTCTAGAAACCGTGTTTTCTCACAAACACGCTTCTTCGGGCGACACATATAAAGGGACGGAGGGAGTATGCTATATAATCCTATGGGTATGCTCTGTACATATTAACTTGAGCAGCCTAGTTAGATTTTGGTTTCCGTGATAGTTGCAGGTTCTGATTAGTGGTTATGCCTGGGATTCTTGAAATTGGAACTATTAGAAAAGAAGTCTTTTCAGATCGATTGCTCTTTACAGATGAATAATTTCCTACCACTATTATTGTTACTCCGGTTTCTGTATATTAAATTACTAATGCATTGTTTTTGTTCCTTTCCTGTTTCGAAGGTTGCTGCCTACGAGTTTACAACATTGACATGTATCCCTGGAGTTATCATGTATAAGGGTGCTAAAATCCAGGTGACCATTTGCATTCAGAAATCGACAATTGCTTTTCTGAGCATGTTTGATCTTGATTAATTTCTGGCTTTCATTTCAGCTTCTAGATCTCCCAGGAATCATTGAAGGTGCTAAAGACGGAAAGGGCAGAGGAAGACAGGTAATTTCAAGCTCAAAAAGTTTCCTGACACTAATTTCTGCCTTGAAAATTAAAATCGACATGATTTCAAGTTTTCACAAAAAGCTTTTCTTTAGCATTGACAAAAAAAAAAAAGTGCCAGACTTATCATAATTGAATCATTGCATAGTATGCAGGAACTGTCTTATCTTTGTAGGATTTGTGGTGTTATTAAAGTCCATTCACATATTCTTGAAATCTTCTGAGCACTCACCTATTGTAAATTCATCCTTAACTAGTTTTACACAAACCTGCACCTACACTTCTTACTTAAGAATTTGTTTACTTTATAAATAATTCCCACTTTGTAGTTAAGAGTGCACAGCTTTACTAAATATGTACGGAAACTGGGCAAGCAACTAGCTATGTTATTGAATGTACTAGAATCTCAATGAGTTCTTAGTCTTGACTATTCTTGTATACAACTTAAACAAGTTTTTGGTATCATAGATGAGAAATAAAGCTAATTTGTTGATTGTTAAGGTTACACATGTCAACATCTGGTATTATTTACCCTTTTATGCTAATATATGCTTCACTAAGAAACAGTTCTTGGATCCCACCTCCTAAAGTTCAGTGACTAAACTTTTAGTCACTTTAGGACTAAAGTTCCAAACAAACTGACTAAATAGTGACGAACAGTTTAGTCCCACTAGTCACCCAAGAGGAGCTAAAAGTGACTAAAAGGGGACTAAACCTCAACTTTTAACCACTTTGGATCTTGTGTTATTCCCTGTTCTTTGTGTTCAGGTCCATTTCATATTGGCTTACCAGTTTCTATGGTCGTGGCTTAACAGGTTATCAGTACAGCTAGGACATGCAATGTTATTTTGATTGTTCTTGATGCTATCAAACCAATAACTCACAAGCGCCTCATCGAGAAGGAGCTTGAAGGATTTGGCATTAGGTCAGTCTTTTACATCCTCTTGTGATCTTTTCTTTGCTCCCAATCTGGAAGACATCATTTAGCTATTATCAGTTACCTGCATGGCCCAATTGATTTCCTGAATGTTGCAATCATGCTGAATTCTATATCGCCTGTGTTACCCATTCTCTTTTTTAATACAACGTGCTATTTTCTATTGTGTCTTGTCTCTCCTTTGTTTCCTTATAACTAGTTCTATTTGTTTTGAGTTTTTTTCTCTCCCTGTTTGACAAAGTTTTCTCTTCGCTCTTTTTGTTCTTGATAGGTTGAACAAGACACCACCCAATTTGACTTTCAGAAGAAAGGACAAGGGTGGAATCAACTTTACATCGACAGTTACAAACACACATTTGGACCTCGATACAGTAAAAGCAATCTGTAGTGAGTACAGGATACATAATGCTGATATCTCCCTCAGATATGATGCTACAGCAGATGATCTCATAGATGTTATTGAAGGAAGCCGGATTTACACTCCTTGCATATATGTTGTTAACAAGATTGATCAGATAACACTTGAAGAGCTGGAAATATTGGACAAACTTCCCCATTACTGCCCGGTTAGGTGAGCATGTACTATGTATCTTGCTATATTTGATTCTCTTGATTTCCCTCTAATAGCTAAAGCATTTTATTTCTTTTAAAAAATATTATTGCAGTGCTCATCTTGAATGGAATCTTGATGGACTTCTGGAGAAGGTATGGGAATACTTGGATTTGGTTAGGATATATACAAAAGCCTAAAGGGCTGAACCCAGATTATGAGGATCCTGTCATTGTATCATCAAAGAAGAAAACTGTGGAAGATTTCTGCAACAGAATCCACAAGGACATGGTCAAACAATTTAAATAGTGAGTGCCAGATAATAATAATAATTTATTCTTGTTATTGTGTCACATTGGTTTTTGGCCCTCATCTCAAACTGCTTTTAAAAATTGCAGTGCTCTGGTATGGGGTTCCAGTGTCAAGCATAAGCCTCAGAGGGTCGGCAAGGTATGCATTAGACAAGCATGATATTACATTGTCACACACTCACTTTGTGCTAGGTTCCTTGCCTGATTCATTTCACATTTGTGCAGGAGCATGAGCTTGAGGATGAGGACGTTGTTCAGATCATTAAGAAAATATAGGCACATCATATGGTGGAACAAAATATGTTTTTTCTGCTTAAACTGGAAGGAGCAATGAGGATTTTGAGTAGTAGCCTCGTCAGAAGAGCTTGAACTTAGCCTTTTGCTTTGTTGGTGATGCTCATATGTAATGTGCGCTGTTCACAGAAGAATTTGCTTTGATCCAAAGACAATGTTAGTTGACATTTCCTTATACAACAAGTCATGTAGCTGTGATATTCTTCTCTCTTAACTTGGTGCCATGTGGACTGGAGCTACCAATGTACCAAGTGTCTGCCACAACCGTTGAACACATGGAGAGATGCTCTCCATATCTTTAGAGGATGATGATGAGATGATTCTGTGATTCCTGTATTGCAAGTGTTCTGCCTTATTTGGCTGCCCTTTTCGAGTGATGGGGACATAATACGGCTATCATTATATATTGCTAATCATCTGTGGTGGCGATCAACGTGAGGACAACTTGGCCATGATTATCTCAACAATATTTGTTTATGAGTATTATCTCAACAGTATTGGATTTGGTCATAATTGCAGCTTATGTCGTGCTGTACTTTGCTTTCTGGTGGATATCGTCGTGGTGCTAAGAAATGTTAATTCATTTGACCCTTATACTGCCCTGTGATTGAGATTCGGAGGTGAATGCGTTGCCAGTATGCAACAAAATAGATGCTTGTACGGAGGCTTTGGCATGTGACGGTGGTTGGTTATGCTCTCGAATTGGGTACGGTGGTTGGTTAAGCTCTCGAGCTGGGTGGGCGTCGGGAAGGTTGCAAAACGAGCTGTTGGTGCATGTGCCCCATGAATGATTGGGTTCTGCGTGCTGGGCGACACTGGGCGTAGTCGTGTAGATCTCAGTTTGGTTGCCAGGGTAGCTCGGCTTCTTGTGGTACTCCAGCTCCTACAATCCTACCTGAACCAATTGGGCAAATTATCACATTATCACTGGTATGGTATGCAAATTGTCCACTACCACAACAATATACTCCGAAACTCCTACTCCGAAAGTACACGAACAGTTACCATATTGGACACCCTGTATGAAGGATTTTTAAACAAACTTCTGATGATGTTACAGCATGGGGGTAAACGCAATGACCTGTACTGTTGGTGAGGCTCAACAGTATAATAATGTTGGTGATATACGTATATAAGAGAAAAAAAATGGTGACACGTTGGTCCAATCACTATTTGACACACCCCCCACCGGACCACGTCTCTATGAACTGGGAAAACTTGAGCCATTTGTAATTCTGCGCTGTAGTCGTTGGCGAGGTGAGGTCTGCTTCATGTTTCTTATACTTTGTTTATTTATTTATTTATTTATGATCAATAGACAAGCATCCACATGCAATAAAATCTTCTGCTCTGGCACCTTCCCAAATCAATAGGGGCGGCGACAGCAGCGAGGAGACGAAGCCCTTAAAGGCGCCAGCTTGTTTCTTCTGTTCCATTTGGTTGCCTCTTGATTCCTCTGTAATCGATTTCATCTTCTACACATCATCAGCTGATTCTTTTCGTCGCATTTCCGAGCAAAAGAGAAACCCTTTTTGTGCGCTGTGCTGTTCTGACATCTCTGTTCGTCCCACCGACTCCAATCCCCCTTCTCCCCAACCGAGTGGCCTCTAGCTTCACAAAACAAGAACACGACCTGTTCCTATTCCCTAGATCTGCGTAGAGGCGGCGAGACACCCGAATCCGGCAAAAGGGTTCGCGGTTTGATTGGGAGGAGCGCAGGAGTCCGGCATCAAAGCCCAATCTTGGCGCCCCTGCTGGAGGGCCCCAGCCATCGTCTTCTTCCTGTGGTGGTAGGAAGAGGCGAACACCACTGGAGATGGTGCCGTGGGAAGGGTACATCAGCGACGAGACGATGGGCACCTTTGCGCCCATCGTGCTCTACTGTGTACGCCGGCGGCTACCAGCTGATCCTTCACCGCCGGCCGCTTGAGCGGTACAGGCTCCACACGCGGGCCGAGGAGGAGGAGAAGAACCTCGTCAGCCTCCCTACCGTCGTCCGCGGCGTACTCCTGCAGCAGCTCGTGCAGGCCATCGTCGCGATGATCTTGTTCATGGTAAGGAGATAGTCAGCTCTGACACATTGCCATTTTAGTTCATCTCCAGAGCTTCAGTTCAGTTAGTGGTATTGCCATTGAGATATCAGTCAGTGGTATCAACTACGTTATAAAGATAGCATTGATATTATTAGGTACCTGCTGGATTTTGCTAAAATTGTTCACCGTCCTTGTTGCTATTATCAGGTATTTTTTTCCATTTAAGCCAGTGAGCATATATGGATGTAGTTGCCAGGATAAGCTACCAGTACTGTTGCTACCAGTATTGTCTGAATACAAATGCTATATCATCACTTTCATCAGCAAGTCAAGAATGTAAAACTGTTTCAGAAAGGCTTAAAAGAAGAGAACGAGTGCTGCTGCTTGTTTGTTATGATTGCTCATCTTGCATTAACAAATTGGATAGGAGGAACATACATGTGAAACGTGTTAAGTATAATCAGTTTTTGTGGTATCAGGGTTGTGGATCTTGAATGTATTATGTCATAATGTCAGACAAATATTAAGGGACTTGTTTTCAAGTATACTAATTGACAATGGGATAACAACTAGGGAAGCAAGTCCCACATGTTTTGGACTTTTGGGTGATTGCGTCGACCCAAAACTTGCTAAAATAAACTAAAATGGCACTGCCACCTAATTAATTTAGGGGGAGAAATGAACTAGGCTAGCTGACACACAAAACACCATTGGGTATCCACTTGTATTTTTAATAACAACCCATAATCTTTCTGTTTACCGGTAAAAAAAAGTAGCCCATAATTTCTGCAAAGTGCAAACAAAGCCAAGAAAATTAGTCACCATTTAATAGAAGTCCGAGTTACTCATTACATAAGGGCCAGCGGCTTGTGACTTCAATAGGCATCCTACTCACCTTCCTATCATTAAAGTAGCTTTTCAGTCCATATATTTTTAGTACCTCTTCATTTTTTTAACATTTTAGACTTGTACTTTTCGTGATCAGTAGTCTGTACATTATAGAGGATTGCCCTGCTCTGTCCTGGTTTTATGAACCCTGTTGAGAATCATGGATCTTCTTTCATCTGTTGAACTGTTAGCACATTAATGTTTCTATATTTCTAGCAAAATCGCTCTAAGAATGTGTGCTCAGCCTTGATGCTTGAACCTTTTCACTTTGCACACTTGATTCCATTTATTCTTTAATGTGTATGTGTACTTTTCATCCTGCCCCTATGCTAAACTACCAGCTATTCCAAAAGCATAGTAGCTTAATAATGTGTCAATAGAGTTTTGAGCATTGGCTGCTTTGACATGTTCTTGGCGCTGTTAGAGAGCCATTGCGCTCTGTACGTGCTTCTTTGTGCTGTTACAGTATTTTCTTCTTCTTTTTTTGTAAAGAAATTGGCTTCCTGCTTAAGTAGCCGTAGCCTATCAGTTTCGTAAAACTTGTGCACCTCATGTATTTTGCTTGTAGCCAAGGATGGTGAAGGTGCAGTTCTTTTTATATTATGGTTTTCTTCTTGTTAGGATGACTAGTTCCAGATTCCATACATGAATTTGTCATTTGTTTTTAAACATTTATTGACCTGACCTTTGTAACCAAATTCGACATGATCGTTTGCAGGTCACTTCTGATAGCTCAATAACTGTTGTTCAGCCACCTATCGTCGTCCAGATCTTCCAGTTTTTAATTGCAATGTTGGTAATGGACTCATGGCAATACTTTGTGCACCGCTACATGCACCAAAATAAGTTCCTATATCGGCACATCCACTCACAACATCATCGGCCTGATTGTTCCTTATGCTATTGGGGCTCTGTACAACCATCCATTGGAGGGCCTACTTTTGGACACCTTAGGAGGCGCCATCTCCTTCTTGGTCTCCGGTATGACACCAAGGACCGCTGTGTTCTTCTTCTGTTTCGCCCGTCCTCAAGACAGTTGATGATCACTGTGGGCTTTGGTTACCATATAACATCTTCCAGCACCTGTTCCAAAATAACACTGCCTATCACGACATCCACCACCAGCTGCAAGGGACCAAATACAACTACTCTCAGCCCTTCTTCTCAATCTGGGACAGAATACTAGGAACCCACATGCCATACGACTTAGTGGATAGGAAAGAAGGTGGGTTCGAAGCAAGACCATTGCGAGACTAGCTTGAAGTCATGATAAGTGTATAGACTTCGGTGAATGAGTCAGAATATGGTGCTTAGCCTCCCTTTCACATGATTAGGAGCTCCCAACTAATTACTTCCAAGATGATGAAGGTGTTCTGGCAATTGGTCGCTTAGTCTACATCTTGGTCTGTGGAAAACTGGTTTTGAGTGCGGTCTATATGGTCTGTGCGTTCAACTGGTTTAGGGTTTACCTGTCATGGTTCCTCTTTTGTGCAGAGCTGCCATTTACATTGCTGTGCGGATAGTAGTGTATTTGAAAATCCACACTTCTGTATGTACCCAATTATTTGTGTAATTGAACCTCTGGTCGCGATGGACACCTTGGGCGCTATCTTTGTCAACTACTTACTGTACAGTTGTATTGGATCCCCATACCGGTAAACTTTCATTTTTTCTAATGTATCGTTCACGTTCACCTCTTGAAAAACAGCTGTGTGATAATCTCAGTGATCTGTACAATAGTCTGTTTCTTTCAACAAATATATGGTTGGATGGAAATATTTCCTCACTTATAGTGCACTGGAGGAAGGCTGTAACAATTGCCACAAGAGCAAGTCATGGCTTGAGGCTAGGGGTGAAAGTTGCTCTGATAATTCTCCGTTTCAATTGGAATCTGAATTTTGAGGACATGATGAAGAGCGATAATTCAGAATTCGATTGTGTGCAAATGTGGAGTAGGATATGACATTAAGAAAACCCATCTAATGTTTAAGATAGATATCTGATAGTTTCTTTCTCTAGAGTAGACTAAAAACCTAATGGCGCGATAAAAAGAAAAGCTTGCTAATTTTGAAATATTATTCCGCGATGTATTTATGTGCTAAATTTTGAATTCTTTAATATTTGAATTAAGATTTGTTGGCAAATAGCCTTATCATTTGTGAGTGTGCATATCCAATTGGCCGCCGAAGCAAAACCAGAGAACCAAGGGAGCCCCGGTGCGGCGAGCGGTGAAATCACTCGAGGCGCGATGGTGCGCGGCGGCACACTGGTGCGAGTAGCGATGCGCAAGTGTCAAGTGTGTCGTGCTAAGCTGCCTCCTATCACTATCCATTTCGTGGGGTTGGCTTCTCGCGCTCGGCAGGCATCGAGCTCTGCTTCTCACGATCGATCCATGTGTTGCTTGCTGTGCTGCCAGTCGGCATCCATCCTACACTGCCGGCCGAGCAGCATGCCGTCGTCGGCTCGCAGCGACGCACGTATGCTTCCGTGAAACAGAAACATGCGCGCTCAGCTGTCCCCGTCGCCCTGTCAATCTGTCCTTGTCATCATCTCACGGTAACACCGCTCGGATCGGATCGATCCGGACCAACTTTAACAGGGACGACGACGCACGCCGCCTGCCCGTGGTGACATGGCATACTATGCATCTGTCCCCGCCCCGGCTCCCCACGCGCGCCGGTTGTTGTTGCATTGGCTCTCGCTGTCACTCTCACAGTGTCACTGTCAGATCACCGGAGAGCTGTTGCCGGGAATCAGTTCAGTCCGTGGCGCAACACCCCGCGCACCCGTGTGCCCGTGTGCTCTGCCTAGCTCATCCGCTTCGTCTTGCACATCACAACACGCACGCATCAACCCCGTCGGCGTCGCCTGGATCGTCGTCAGATCAAATCCACGTTGTGTGTTGTAAATCTTTGTTGTAAAAGCAACCGCGCTTTTAACGACGCCGACAGGGTTCGCCATTCGCGACGCCAGGATATTACGGTTTTACAATGATGTTGACTAAAAAAACAGCACGAATAATTTAAGCGCCTCGCTAAAAAAATGGGATAAAGAAAAAGCTTGCTAATTTTGAAAATTATTCCGCTTGTATTTTGAAATTTTTTCTCTGATATTTGAATTAAGAATTGTTGGCAAATCTTTATCATTTTAACATATTTTGGCCGCCGAAGCAAAACCAGAGAACCAAGGAGCCCCGGTGCGGCGATCGGCGAAAAAGGCGCGCGGGTTTTTCGAGGAAATCGGGGACCCCGCGCACTGGTAGCGATGCGCAGGTGTCAAGTGCTCCTATCACCATCAGCTGGCCATTTCGTGGGGTTGGCTATCGCGCTCGGCCGGCATGCATGCTTTCACGATCGATCCATGTGTTGTTTGCTGTGCTGCCAGTCGCCATCCATCCTACACTGCCGGCCGAGCAGCATGCCGTCGTCGGCTCGCAGCGACGCACGTATGCTTCCGTGAAACAGAAACATGCGCGCTCAGCTGTCCCCGTCGCCCTGTCATTCTGTCCTTGTCATCATCTCACGGTAACACCGCTCGGATCGGATCGATCCGGACCAATTAACAGGGACGCCGACGCACGCCGCCGCCTGCCCGTGGTGGCATGGAATACTATGCATAATGCATGTGTCCCCGCCCCGGCTCCCCACGCGCGCTGGTTGTTGTTGCATTAAATCTCGCTGTCGCTGTCACAGTGTCACTGTCAGATCACCGGAGAGCTGTTGCCGGGAATCAGTTCAGTCCGTGGCGCAAGCCCCGCCCGTGCGTGTGCTCAAAAAGCTTATCCGCTTCATCTTGCACATCACAACACGCACGCATCAACCCTCCTGTCGGCGTCGCCTGGATCGTCGTCAGATCAAGCCTTGAAGCAACCGCGCTTTTTAACGACGACGACAGGGTTCGCCATTCGCGAGGCTATTACTACAATGATGATGTTGACTTATAAAATAGCACGGATAATTTAAGCTCGCTAGTAACAGGTCAAGTCCAAAAATTCTTTGTAGAAAAAAAAATGTTGATCTTTTTTTTGGGAAGCCAAGAGTATGTAAATCGGAGGTTAACACTGTAGAGTTATTTTTTATTGGCACATGGAAAACAAGTTACCCTCATATATAAAGCTTTACGAATTCAGTAATTTGTAGACAACCATAGCAACTTATATTCATTAATCGTTCCCATTGTTACTACTCCACATTAATATATATTGTGCATGTATAGTGTTCTACACATGAAGGATATATAAGAGCTAAATGACGAGGATTAACAACAGAGATTACTACTTTTTAACTTAACCAGCAACTCCACTGGGAATTTATTACATATATATCAGAAGCTTAACCCATGGTCGCGGTTGCGGTCTTGCTCCTCCTCCTCCTCGTCATCGTCCTCGGAGTAGAACTCAACGATCTCGGAAAGGCCATCATCAACAGAATCACCCTCACCATCATCGCCGCCCGCCCCGTCACGTGCCTTGGTGGCCAGCCACAGCAGGTGCTCGAACAGCAAGGCGTCGACGTCGACGGCGACGCCTCCGCCGGGAGCCCGTCTCCCCGCGGCCGCAAGCAGCCGGCGCACCGGCCCGGACTCCAGCACGGCGGGGTCCACGTGGAACACGCTCTTCTTCGCCCGACCTTTCGTCGTCGCCGTCCCCACCTCCACCCTCACCGCCGTCGACCTCGGCCTCGCGCCGCCGGCGCGGAGTTGAGGCGGTGGTACGCGCCTCGAGCGGTGGGAGCGCGTCAGACTCAGGAACGCGTAGCAGCCGGACGCTGAAGGGCGTGGGGACGGGATCCCCCTCGTCGCCGGCGTCACGCATGGGCGCGCGCTGCTGCCGCCAACAGCCGGGGAGGAAGGCAACGCCGGTTGCGCGCGCACTGCGTGCGTGCGTGCGAGGCGTTTGCTGCTCGCGTCTGTGGGCGTGCGTTTGGGTGGGGGTGTGGGGTGTGCTTTTCTTGGATGGGCGCGTTTTATGCCGGGACCGGGAGGGTTTGGAACTAACGGTCGGACAGTGCGGCCGGCGGGTTTCCTACCGTGTTGGCTTCGGATCGGATAGCGGGTTGCGGCGGACTGGTGGAGCCAGGGGTTTCTTCTGAAAAAAAAACTTTCTTTGAATTCAGTGGATTTTGATTCACAACACAAGTCGAATCCACTGAATTTGAGATTACAAGTTGCTTGCAGTTGACGAACGAACTAGTATTACATGTCCACAGTCGTATTTAAATGTTTCGTATCTTAATAACAAGAGAAAACCAGAAATGTAAATGAGTTTGTAATGCAAAATCTTAACCCATGTCTGCATGAGTGAGTGAGTTGGTTAAAGATACAGT
Source organism: Hyparrhenia diplandra (assembly GCA_015847255.1). Taxonomy (NCBI): domain Eukaryota; kingdom Viridiplantae; phylum Streptophyta; class Magnoliopsida; order Poales; family Poaceae; genus Hyparrhenia; species Hyparrhenia diplandra. The sequence continues at coordinate 55,894 of JADLZK010009492.1, forward strand.
GACGGCCGGTTCGGTATTCTACAGCGGTCGAGGCTGGTAGCTCGCCTAATCGATGGCACTAGATTCCAATCCCCGCCGGCACGGCACCTTCCCACCTTGTCTTTTAGCAAGTGTGTAAACAAACCTGCCCCATTATAAATTCGGATTAGCTCAATGGTTAGCGTCGAGTACAACAGAACAGACAACAGAGGCCGCGTGGGTTTGGTTCCTCGCATGCAGTCCCATGTGAACTCAACCAAGGCCGAAGCTTCCGCGCCGATCATATCATTATTCGTTTATTCCATGTCATCAGGCCGGGCAGGACACCAGGAGTAAAACACGGATTGTCACCGGCCGTTCACCGTCGGTCTCCAAGTTCCGATCAGTGGTCGTTGAGCTAAGCTTTTGGTAGTAGAGTGAGTGGTAGTGGTAGGTCGGGCCTCGTCGTCCCGTTGGATCGTGCGTCGCGACCGGCGCGCAGTGGCCGCCGGCCACGAAATCAGCCGTGCCGGTACGTGGTCTCTCGATCGACGACGCAGGTGCCGTCGGCCTCATGCGCCCTGCGTCGTGCACTCGACTGCCCGGCGACGACGTATGGCCCTCGCGTGCAATCAACTCCTCCGCCACGCCTCGCCTCGCCTCATCATCATGACATGCATCTGCTGTTCTTTTTTTTTAAACCGAGAAGAAGCCTACGTGGATTCACAGTCGTCACCACGCTCCGGCCGCCTGGGGCTCCTGAGCCCAACACGTGTCGCCGGACGTGTCCGCCCGCACGAAGAAAACTCCCGGCCGGCCAATCCATCCACGGGCCATGGCCAGGGATCCTGCTGGCCTCCTGGGTGGGGGAGCCTAACTTCGTTCGCTCCACCGGTTCCAGCCGCGCGCGGCGACGTCTCTCGAATCGATCACCACTTGGCTTTGCAGCCGGCGGCAAGGAACGGCAAGAAGGGCAAGGGTGGCGCCGGCGCCGGCGCAGATGCCGCCGCGACGCCGGTGGCGACCTGCATGGCCATCCTCATCGTCTCCGTCATCGTGCTTCTCGTCTCGGCGTCGGTTCTGCTGTTCCTGCTATCGCCGCCGCGAGTGCCGGCGGGGACACCAGGGAACGGCCCGCCCCGCGAGCCGGTGGAGCTGGCGATCGGTTTCGCCGGGCACGAGCGGTGGCTGGACGCTCTCCGCGCATGGGCCAAACTCGCCTTCTTCAACCTCCGCCCGGCCGAGCCACGGTACATGATTGCTCGTTTGTTTACTGCCGCTCTGTTCTGGATCCGGAGACGTGTGTTCGATCTCACGCCTGCCGTGTGTGTGTGTGTGTGTGTGTGTGTGTGGCAAGGTACCATCTGCTGGGGAGCCCGGCGTCGGTGGCGAAGGCGGCCAAGAAGACGCTGGAGATGGGCAAGGAGACGGTGGAGCACTCGGCGGAGTCGGCGGCCAGGGCCACCGAGGAGGCCCTGGAGAAGACCACCGAGAAGGTCAAGAGGAAGGTGTCGCTCTCGCGCTCGCCGTCGGCGCGGCGAGCTGATGAGACCTTTGAACAGAAATTTTCAGTGTTTTTTTTTTTTTTTTTTCCCTTCTAAGACTTCAGTGCTGTGTACTCTGTAGCGTCTCGCTAGCCTGTAGCGTGTAAATTTGTCAAGAACGTACTGTATCAACAATCAGTCCAAAACGTTTTGCAAGTTTGCGATGTAAACGTGTTTCTGTACCAGGTCGATTGTGAGATGTAAACGTATTGCGATGCACATGGATTCGATGCTTGCAAATTCAGTCACCCAGTACTCTAGTACTGTACCATGGCATGTAGAATGCAGAGATGCAGATGAAATGTCCATTGCAAATTCATGATCCAGAATGCAGAGATGCAGATGAAATGGCCATGCTTGCAAATTCAGTGAGCCAGTACTGTACCATGGCATGCAGAGATGCAGGTGAAATGCCCATGCTTGCAAATTCAGTGAGAGCCAGTGCTGTACAATGCCATGCAGAATGCAGATGAAATGTCCATGGAATACTGCTCATTGACGAGATACCATACCAAACTCGTACGGCTTGATAAACTCAAGTAAAACTGGGGGCAAAAAACGAGACAAAACTCATAAGCCAAGGAAGGTTCAGCTTCAACCGACGGCAAGCAAAACGAGTCAATTGCCAGCTTTACTCAAGTAGTACATCATAGCTTTCTCCCTTCAGGAAGAGATCATCACAACAGAGATTATATTCTGCCCTATGGAACTAGAAACTAGAAGTGACCCCGAGAGTAATCAAATGCATCCATCAGGGACCGGCTGTGACACTCAGTTCATTCCGGGCAGATATACCTGAAAACTGGGAGCCTGCGACGACGGATACTGTGCCGGTAAAGAGCTTCAGTGATTTCAGCATCCTCAACGGCTGGTTCTGGCTCTGCAGATGACTTGAGAACTGAAGGCGTAGCTTCTGTTCCTGGCGTTGAGAGCTCTGCATTGGTTGCTACAATGCTGCGCTCTGCCAATTGGAGGTCAGCAGAAAGGTTCATGGAGGTAGAGGCTCCAGGAATCACAGGCGACAACAGCTCCTTCGCACCAGCAAGAGCAACGGATGGCACATGCAGCTGGCAAATCGGAGGATCTTCCAAGGCGATGCTAGGAGCAGTGGTGACCTCTCCAAACTCTGCCTCAAGACGGGGCAACAGGGACTTCATATCATCATAAAGATCAAGCTCATCAACGGAGAGTATTCTCATCTCGCGTGCCAAATCAAGACGAAACATAATCTTCAATGCAGCTTGCATTATAAGTGAAGGCGATAAGGGCTTCTCCTCCTCCTCCTCCTCCTCTTCTTCCTCCTCCTCCTCAACAGCATCCGCCTCATGGTCATTAATTTCTGCAATCACTGCCTCAAGATGGGGCAATTGGGACTTCAGATGGATGATCAGATCAAGCTCATTGGCGGAGAGTGTTCTCTTCTTGCGTTGCAAATCAAGTTGAAACAAAACCTCGATTGCAACTTCCAATTTAAGTGCAGGTGATAGAGACTTCAGCTCATCTGTGGAGAACATTTCCTTCTCATGTGCATCGAGATAAAACAAAATGAACTTTGCAACTGCCATATGAAGTGCAACTTCCTTTGAAGTGCAGGCCACAAGGGCTCCTCCCCTCCACCTCCTCCTCCTCAGCAGCATGAGCCCCATCGGCATTATCCTCCTCAACAGCATCTGCCCCATCAGCATTATCTTCTCCAATCTCCGCCAGAAGACGGGGCAATAGGGACTTCATATCATCATAAAGATCAAGCTCATCAACAGAGAGTACTCTCCTCTCACGTGCTAAATCAAGACGAAACATAATCTTCAATGCAGCTTCCATTAAACGTGAAGGTGATAAAAACTCCTCCCTGCTGCTGCTCCTCCTCCTCCTCCACCACCTCCTCAACAACATCCGCCCCCATGGGCATTCAATCTCCTCCTCAAGATCCAATCTCCTCCTCAAGATAGGGCAATTGGGACTTCAGATGAATGATCAGATCAAGCTCATCGGCAGAGAGTACTCTCTTCTCGCGTTTGCAAATCAAATTGAAACAAAACCTCGATTGCAACTTCCATTCTAAGTGCAGGCGACAGAGACTTCACATAATCGGTGGAGAGCTTTCTGTTCTCATGTGCATCAAAATAAAACACCATGAACTTTTTAACTACCATTTGAAGTGCAACTTCCATTTGAAGTTTATGCGACAAGGGCTCCTCCTCCTCCTCCACCACCACCTCCTCCTCAACAGCATCCGCCCCATCAACAGTATCCTCTCCAACCTTCGCCTCAAGACAGGTCAAAAGGGACTTCATATTCATAAAGATCTAGCTCATCATAAAGATGTGCCAAATAGCGAAACATAACCTTCAATCAGCTTGCATTTCAAGTGCAGGCGACAAGGGCTCCCCCTCATCCTCCTCCCCTTCTTCCTCCTCCTCCTCCTCCTCATCACCATCATCAAATCAATCTCTGCATCAAACGGGCCAATTGGGACATAACCTTCAGAGTATTCTCTTCAGCTTGCAAATCAAGTTGAAACAAAACCTTTCAATTTCTTTTTCGAAGAGTAGGCGACAAGGGTTCCTCATCCTCCTCCCCTGCCCCATCAGCATTATCCTCCTCCCTTCCTCCTCCTCCTCCTCCTCCTCTTGCCCCTCATCACCATCATCATTAATTTCTCCAATCTCTGCATCAAGACGAGGCAATAGCCAATTGGGACTTAAGATCTAGCTCATCAGCGGAGAGTATTCTCGTCTCGCGTGCCAAATCAATCAGATCAACATAACCTTCTCATTTCAAGTGCGGCGACAAGGGAGAGTCCTCCCTTCCTCTTCTCCTCTTCCTCATCAAATCAATTTTGAAACAAAACCTCAATTGGGACTTAAGAAAAATGATCAGATCAAGAGTAGGCGACAAGGGTTCCTCAATCCTCCTCCACAGCATTTGCCCCATCAGCATTATCCTCCAAGGGTTCCTCATTTGCATTTGCCCCATCCTCCTCCTCCTCCTCAACAGCATCTGCCCCATCAGCATTATCCTCCTCCTTTGCTTCATCCACCTCAACAGCATCCACCTCATCGGAATTAAACTCTCCAATCTCCGCCTCAAGACGAGGCAATAGGGACTTCATATTATCATAAAGATCAAGCTCATCAACAGAGAGTATTCTCCTCTCACGTGCTAAATCAAGACGAAACATAATCTTTAATGCAGCTTCAATTAAACGTGAAGGTGGTATAAACTCCTCCTCCTCCTCCTCCTCCTCCTCCACCTCCTCCTCATCAACATCCGCCCCATGGTCAGTAACTTCTCCAATCTCCTCCTCAAGATAGGGCAAATGGGACTTCAGATCAATGATCAGATCAAGCTCATCGGCAGAGAGTACTCTCTTCTTGCTTGCCAAATCAAGACGAAACAAAAACTCGATTGCAGCTTCCAATCTAAGTGCAGGCGATAGGGACTCCACATAATCAGTGGAGAGCGTCCTCTTCTCGTGTGCATCGAAATAAAACACCATGAACTTTGCAACTACCATTTGAAGTGCAGCTTCCATTTGAAGTTTACGCCACAAAGGCTCCTCATCCTCCTCCTCCGGCACTGCAACTACCATTTGAAGTCCAGACGACAGAGGCTCTTCCTCCTCCGGCAACGAGGACGGCGGGGCAGCAGATGGGTTACCCGAAGAAGCGCTGACAACTGCATCCGCCCCATCGGCACCAGCCACACAAGTGGTCAGCCCAGGCTGCTGGGGAGAGCACCCAGAGAGCGAGGACATGCACGGAGACTGCACAGAGCTGGTGGAGACCCCGTCCCGCGGCGAGAAGTACCCGGAACTGGAGCTGGACGAAGAGTGGCCGACCGCGACCTTGGCGACGACGGCTGACGAGTCGTGGCCAGCCGGCAATTGGGACGAGGGTTCATGGTGGGGCTGCCAGGAAGAGGGTGCGACGGCAGCATCCGTGTCCCCGGCGACAGAGGCAGCCCGCGATGGCGAGCCCCTGGAACTGCATCTCGGAGCCCCCTTGCCGCGGCGTCCACCCCAGGTCGGCTGTGGTCGTGGCCCCCGCGTCCTCCGAGGCGCCATCCACACGCGCAGGAGGTAAACCGAACCAGGGCAGCCGAATTCGATGAAGGCCGGCAAGACTAGCCGAGGAGGACCGCCCGGCGGAGGATATGGCGGCGCGGGTCGGCGCACGGACGGAGGTAGGGAGGGCGATGTCGATCTCAGTGGTGGTGGGGTGGTTAGCAGGGTGGACGGAATGGAGGAGGAGAGGACGGGAGAGGAGGTATGGAGGCGTCCAGGCTCCGGGGCCGGGGTTGCCGCCGGTGCGGCTCACCGGCAGGGCGGCGCCGTGGAGAAGGTGGGATTTTTTGAAACTAGAAGGTGGGGAATTGGAGAGAAGAATGGTGATACACCGTGCTATTTTTTTTTTTTTTTTTTTTCTGAGAAATCTTTGGTTGGCTTTTGACTGGCGGTAATACTGACCAGGGTCTGTTTATCTGGTCGTTGCAAACTTATGACATGTTCAGTGCAGAACTGTTTATAAAAATTATCTTTGTGCATAAGGCTATTTAATTTAATTATTACTACAAAGCACGGATCTTTCGAAAAAATATTACAAAGCACAGGATTGCACATAGTTAGATGAAACGAAACAATCTAACCCCAACTGCCATTTTTAACATATTTTATAGTTTTGTAAACATTCTATTGTACATCCAATTTTATTTATCCCTATGAAACTTATTTTTCCTTTATAATATCTTTATCATGTCATCATTTTTGTCCACGTATTTTGAAAACTCACGGAAAACCAGTAAGCGTATGCAAGCACCCAAGCAAAGCATCGGGGCCTCGGGGGCCTATGTCATGTTTCCTACTAAATGGATAGTAATGGTAGAAATCGTGGCATTTGTATTAACATGGTTCAGTTTTTTTTTTTTTTTTGTATCATGACATGATTCGAATTAACCCTTAGTTCTATTAGATCCACAGCGGATCAACTTTTGAAACACAGTTTATCTTGTTGGCTGGCAGAAATCGATTGCTGGAACGATAGCAGCTAGTACATCTGCCATCCCTTGTTCAGTAAGCTGACTCACATATCCGGGCCTAAATTCTTGATATCCAGATTCGGCATGAAGGCAGAAATCTATTATGGTCTTGTGTGCACGTCGTTTCACTTCACATGCCGGTATGCGCATGAAGGCATGATCCGATGCAGCTATCGAATCAGTATGGAAAATCTGCAACTCGGTTACAGAGGGCAAAAATACAAGACTAAATTCATATATATGCCAAGAATCACCTCCAACTAACAGCAAGCAACACGGGTCAATTGCCGGCTTATACTCAAGTAATGTATCATAGCTTTCTGCTTAATGAAGAGATCAACAGAAGAGAGATTCTTCTTTAGGAAACTAGAAATGACCCTCCAGAGTAATGCTACCAAGACTATGGGTACAAGATAGATAAACAGAATATACAGCTAAGCTGAAACGCATTCATCAGCAACGTTGAGAATGCTGAGGCTGACTCACTCTGGACATATATCCCTAAAAATGGGGAGCCTGTGACGACCACTGTCACCGTAGAGAGCTTCAGTGATTTCATCACCCTCCACGGCTGGTTCTGGATCAGCAGATGAAGGCGTAGCTTCTGGTCCTGTTGTTGGGAGCTTTGCATTGGTCACCATGACGCCACCCTCTGGCAACTGGACTTCAACAGGAAGCTTGGTGGAGGTGGAGGCGCCGAGAACTGTATTAGGAAGATTGCTACTTGTCTGCAGCGGGGAGCCCAAAAGAAATGCGGTTTTCTGAATCCTGAAAACCTTGTGCGCCAGTAAGCCGGCCTGCCTATATATTATAATAAGCAAGTAAAAGTATGTAAGTAATTTAGTATAAATTCCAGTCAGGGGAATTGGGAAAAAGAATGATGCTAGTGAACTATACTGTGCATTATCTATGGTGCTTTGATGGACATTGATGCACTGATTCTGAAAAGCATGTTAACCATTTGATAAGACAGACAGGACAGCTAAAAGAATGAAAACATCTCAGCACATCAGGGCATGTTCAAATGCTGACACTGGGTCTTATAAAATGCCTAGTCCACATAATATTTCTCTTCAATTGCAACTTGCATAATTAGGGCATGTACAATGCAAGAATGTTAAAACAGATGATTAAAGACAGAACAATTAAGTGCCTACAGATGACTCCTAATTTACCACGGCAAGAACTAAATTTTCACACCAATCTCCATCTCTTTTCAAGTGCAACTGTTAGTTGTTTTGCTGAAAAAGGACCTCAGGCCTCGGTGCTTTAGCAAGCAGTGAAGCCACTGCAAGAGCTTGTTGAGGTGGCATCCACCAGGGCAGACCAGTAAGGCAGTAACTGCCTGCAAGCGCCCAAGCAAGCATTGGCGTTGTAATAGCTGTCTCCAACAAGTGACCATATGAGCACCCAAACATAAAATGGGTCTTAGATTGTAGTGTATCGGCCTCCAAGGCTCCAACAGAGTATCTATATGCGAGACCTATTTTGGGCGGCAAGCAAGGCATAACCCAGATATGAGCATCCTCTCTCCTGGAGACTTATTTGTAGAAAGGGCTCTGTTTTGGGTCATGTTGTTGAGTCAAAAAATGGGTATCGAACACTTCGCCTGTAACCAAATATAAAATGGCTCTTGTATTTTGGGTGGTGTTATTGGAGATAGTAGTATGCCCTCAAGCAACGATGCCACAGCAAAAGTTAGCTGAGGTGTTGTCTACCAGGGCACATAAAACCAGCAAGGCAGTAACAGCCACCCAAGCAAGCATCAGCGTTGTACATTCCCACATCGATTCTTTCCAACTAAAGCAGCCAGTAACGGAAGGATCCACTGTGACCTATCTGTCTGGTAATTCACCTCAAAGGACATCATCTAACACGAATGGCCTGATAAGGAAATGATAAAAGAAAATTACAGTTGAGCTTTGAAACCATAACTGCATTAACTAGTTTGCACATTAATATTAAATGGCAAGTTTGAGTCTTGTATGTGACATACAATCAGTTTGTAAAATGGTGGATAGCAAACTCGGGAATGTGGCTTTTTTACGGAAACAATGGGACTGCAAATAACCGAACCAGATCCTAAACTTTCAAAAGCTCAATCAATTAAAGCAAATCCATAACTTTTTCTCAAGAGCACACCACACTAAAATTAAGTTCACTGTGATGCATTCCCTAAAATTCGAAGTCGTTAGTAAATGATAATGAACTAATTCTCATAATAGCATAATAAAATTTCGATCTGATATCTAGAACTAGAATTAAGGTAACCACAGCAAATGCTAATGTCTGTGCAAAAGCAAATTGTCTGAGAGCAACCCTTAATTCCACATGTGCATAAGTTGGCTTGAAGAAATCCATGTCTATCGTTAAACCACTTTGAGCAACCCTTAATTCCAAGGGCTCAGTCCAACTACGTTCCACAGAATAATTAACAGGAAATTCCTTGAAGCAACACATAAGAATCATGCAACCATGGCATTAACCAAACTAATCTTGCCTATGATCCAACCACTAGGTCTGTGGGCTGATCACAAATCATTACTACCCTTCTTCAGCTAGTGACTAATCAGACCTCAAATTGCCAATAAAATTAGATCTGGAGAGCAGCACAGGTACCTCATGTTTGGAGCCGTAGTGGCCACCGCCAGGTGCCCAAAGCCCATCATCCGCTGCCATGTACGCAGCTCTCATCGGCGGAGGCGGCGGAGGCACCGACTGCGGGGAGTAGAGGAGGACGCGGCTGTCCAGGTCCGCGGAGGCGGCGAAACAGGAGCGGCGGTAGCGGAGGAGCGAGGCGTCGAACCCGAGCTCGAGGCCGCCGGAAGACGACGACGAAGAGTAGCCAGACACGCCGCCCTCCCCGCCGGCCACGGCGTCGAAGGCCGGCGTGAGGTAGGTCCTCAACGACGGCGAAGAGAGTCGGCGCTGCCGCCGCCGCGCCGCTGACTCGCCCACCCACCTGCTGCTGCCCGGGGACGCGGGGACGTACTCGAAGTCCATCCCGGCGAGCCCGTAGCTCTCGCGCGGAGGAGCTGCGCACCAAATCGCCACCGCAAAGGGTTAACGCCTGGAGAGGGGGACGAGATTGGGGAAAGCGAGAGATTCGCGGATGCGTGTCGAAATTTGAAAGAAAAATGGACTCATTCGAAATTTCGGGACCCGAATCGGAAAGGAAAAAAAAAAAAAAACCGTCCACGCGGCCAACGAGGGTTGCGGGGACTCTCGATGAATCCGCGGTTGCGTTCGCAAGAGCAAATTCCTTTCGCGGGGCTCGAGGGATTCGAAATTTTTCATAAAAATTGAAAAAAAATGAAAAAATAAAAAATAAAAAAAGAGTTGATACATGGACTACGAAACCGGATCCTGCAGAGACTGCAGCACGAGCGAGCTAGCAGTTCCTGAAGTTGAAACCCTTGAACAGTGCAGCACGAACTGGCAGATCAAGATCTATAATGATGTAAAGGATTCAAACGAGTCCAGGAACAAATGAGGAACGGATCAGAAGAGAGCAACCTGGATCTCTCTCACAGGCACAAACAACCAAAAATGGACAGAAATCTGCCCACAAGAAAACCTCGGGAAGTGCGCATTGATTGAACTAGCTCCAGAAATTTTATTTATTAGCACAAAAAAATAAATGAAAAGGCACATAAAATAGTCAAAACTTTTTAGGGAATAGGCATTGAGACGGACGGCGATACGAGGCTGACGCTCACCTTGCATCGGCGGCAGCTTCTGGAAGGCCTCCTCAGTCCTGCCTACTTTCCGCCGCTCTCGCCCGCAAGGTCACGCAGCCATTGGCGGCGGCGGCTTGCCTTGATTTTTCGCTTCGGCCGGGCGGGAAGTGAAGATGAAGCGCGGCGGATACGAAGGATGGCGAGGCAGGCCAGGTCAAGTACACGTGGCCCTTGCACCTCCTCCTTGGATTCCTTTTACTTGGGCTTGCCAGTTACTTGGACAGTTCGGCCTGCACTTCATCTTACATGGGCTACAAACACTTGGGCCCGCACTTCAACTAATGTTCCTTACTGAATTCCCTGTTCATCTTCATCCCGGCCGAAACAGCGATTGATCTGGTTATTCCTTGAACAAGGTACCGTCAATAATGAAAAGCTTGTTAATTGTTAGCTGATAGCTGGAGAAGCCAACTACGTAATAGATTTTGCTAGCAGGACTAGTAGCTGAGTCCTTTTGAATCTTGCAGCTAATAGTTAGTAGTGGTTGGCTAGTAAGAGGCTAAGAGCCAGCTAATAACTTTTCATTAGCTAAATATTTTATTTCAAACTATTAATTGCGCTATTAGCTGAGGTGTTTTGACCGACTAATTTTAATTTTAGAAGCTAAAGACAGTTTGTCAGATCAGATTACTGTGGTCTTTGTTGACAAGGCACGTGATAAGATTAACCAATCTGGATTCTAGAGGCCTGGGAATACATTAGTTTCATTCTGAAAAATGGACAACAAACTTAGTCCTGATTAGTGGTAGAGAACGCAGTCTATCAGCTGAAAATCAAGTTTCCAACCATATAGAGCATACAGACATAGCCTGTATGTCAGGTTCTTCCAACTCAAAAGTTCAACAAAGGAAAGCCATTACATCAAACTACACAACACTCTGATAACTCGCACCAAGAGAAGAATTACAAGAGTTAATTACACAAAGAATTACTTATTCTATATTTTGAATACAAGCTGTAAACACTTACACCACCACCCTTTCATTCCTGTATGCTAATACAACCACACCAATGCATCATCATTATATACAGAACAAACAAAACAAACTATGAAAGCCTTGAGGGTAGGCACACTTCATGCATATAGGAGTAACCAGATTATGCTGAGGGGCATAGCAGGCTTGGTGTTGGGATTTTATGCAAACCCATTTCATAGGCTATTAAGAAGAGCCCTTTTGCAAGATGGCTGCTGAGAACTTTCAGGTCTTGACCCTGGTGAGGTCAGCTCTATCACAGATAGCAGAAAATTCCTCTCCTGAAAAGATTGAAAAAAATGTGAGCAGCTTTAACAACATACTGTATTTATTATTTACTTCAGGCACAGCAATACTTGCAAATACGAATTTCAGAGATAGGTCATGGAAAACAAAAGCTTACACTGGCAGTGAATTTTGGGGTAGGCATGTCATCTGCATACGGTTGGAATGTTGCAACTGTATGAGCAGGGGACGTGAATTCAATACATTTTGGGGTAGGCATGTCATCTTTTGCAACCTTTGGGGATGCAAAGTTTTCTGCACCTGCTTTATCTCGGAGAACTGTGTGAGCTGGGGAGGTGAATTCAATACATCGGAGTGTGCTATCTTCAGCAATCTCACTAAGATTTTGTGGTGCTGGTGTTTCTGCAGAGTCTTTACTCTCAAAATTTGTCAGAACAGGAGATTCAAACTCCATGCATTGAAGTCTGCTATCTTCAGCAAGCTCACTCAATTTTTCAGATGCTGGTATTTCTGCATCAGTTTGAGCCTCAAGAATTTCAATAACTTTTCTCTGATGTTGATGAAATAGAATATAGATAAGTACTGATAGATAGTGTAGGTTACCTGGGCAAGATTCCATACTTCCACAAAGCACATTTTGGCAAATGCTATTATGTTCTTCGCAGTTATCTGCTGGACAAGTTTTCACTTCATCAGGGGCCATGCCTGATATGACTTCCATGATATTTTGTGAAGAACCAAAACACTGCTCACCATGAATACCAATCTGTCCATTCTGCTGCCTATTAATTGGAATGATGATGCATCAACATCTGAAACAATATTATGAACGAAAGGATGAGAAAATATCCATCATTTACCCTGACTTTGCTGCATCTTCCTCTTCACTCTCATATGGGTCTATGATTAAATCATCAATATCTGTTATAACAGGAGATGTAGATTCTACACGTTGAAGCATGCTATCTTCAGCAACCTGGTCCTCGCTCAAATTTCCACATGCTGGTATCTTTGCACCTATTTTATCATCAACAATTTCAGATAGCCATTCTTTGTGTAGAATAATTGATGTAGATAAGAATCTAGCTAAGTTGCATAGGTTACCTGGGCAAGGTTCCGTACTTGCAGAAAGTACATTTCTACAAAGACTACTATCCTCTTTGCAGTTATCTACTGGGCAATCTTCCATCATTTCCTCTGGGACCATATTTGATGTTACTTCTATGCTAGTTTGTGAAGAACCATTACAGTGATCATTGTCCACATCAGTTTGTCCATTGTGCTCGCTTTGCATTGGAAATAATGATGGGTCAACAACTGAAGTGACATATTTGACCCAAAAAAATGTGTGTTTATTCACAAATTACCTTAACTTTTGTTCATCTTCATCTTTACTCTCATAGGGGTCTACAATTAAATCATCAAGCTCCTCTAGGAGTGAACCTATTTCAGACCCACTATTTTCTGGCACTTCGTTGTGCTCTTTTTTCAATAAATGATCTTGCAGTTGCTGAAAATGTCAGGGATAAAAACAGTTACCTATCAATAAAGCACCAAGAGTTTTAAGCTGAGATGAGAACTTCATAAAATAAACTTGGTGCAGCCATACATACCTGCCATGCTTCATCCATGCTTTGACTTGTATTTTCACTTTTGATTTTTGTTGCAAGGGAGCATAGCAAATCAGCACGCTGCAATAAAGTAGCAACTTTTGGGTCATCCATATTCAGAAAATTACCCTCCGGCTTCACACCTGCAATTATCAGCACAGAAATGATTCAATCACTCGCACAAGACATACAAGTAAAATAAAATGTTCAGAATCAAGGATAACGGACTCACAATTTTGGGATTTAACTGTATTCACGTTATCTTGGTTGTTAGAAGAAATGGTAGCAAGAGGTTGCCTGGCATCTTGTGTGCTCTTTTCTTGTTCAAATAATCTCATATTTGGTACAAGGTTCTCCTTTAAATCAGAACTGGAAGACCTTGTAGCAGAACCAATTAAAAAAAAAGGTCAGACAATATGTTAGACATTAAGTTGCTTATCAGTTAGAAAATGTAACAAGTTCAGCTTGTATTTTATATACCTCATCTGCTTAATGTGTAGCAAGGAGCCAGCTCCACTTGGTGTCAGGCATCCAGTTTCTGTGAGAACCCTCTTTGCATTAGTGTTGGAACATGGCACACCATTTTCTTGGTATAGCTCCTCATCCTTGGCCCTCCTTTTGCACAGAGTAGAAAAGCGATTCTTCACTGCATTGTCAGTTCTGTTGTAGCCAAAACCAAAAATACATAAGCCATAAACTTTAGTACACAAATCTCATTCTTATCCTTTTTCACCTTGCAAAAAATACCAAATCCAATAAGAAAAACCCACCTTCCTGAGACAACTTTTGCAATTTCAGTCCACTTGTTTCCAAGAACTTTTTGAGCCTGCATAACAGTGACAAGCTGATAAGAATATACGGTTGGACAGTTTAGAAGAACTACAGCAAGAACAAACAATTTTGAAGATAATGGCAAAACAAATTGTACAGGAGGTTTGTAATTCCCATGTGCCACCACAAGATTTACCAAAATACAAGTGCAGGCAAGCTAAAGGAGGAATTGATACCACACAAATCATGATATGATGCACAATATCAAGATACACCATGATCCTTTCTAGGCTCCCTAATCTATTAAAGAGCATATATCAGTCATGTGTCCTGGTAAAGCACAAGACAAACCTATTATTAACCTGCAATCATGCAACATAGGATAGGCTCCAGCGGTCCAGCCTGTAATTTTTCTGAACTCCACAGTCACAATCACTTGTGTTGAACTGTCAAAGGTCGCTAAAGAAGTGACAACAGAGAAGGCTAGCATCTAAATCCTCGGAAATTGGAAAACCATAAGCATTTGATGCAACAGTGTCCAGTTTCAAGCAAATTCACTGCACAGATCTAGCAATTAAGCTGCAGTTAGAAGACATCAAGATCTCACCTCACACAAAAGCATATCCTCTTCCCTGGACCACCCACCTTTCTTGCACTCTGAGTTCAAATAATTGTACCATCTGCAACAACCAAGCAAATAAAATGGAATCAAACAAACAACCAAACAAAGTTAGGAACGCAACAATCCTTTCCTCTATTAGAAGCAAGTGGCGCACACCTTCTCCTGCACTGTCTGGCTGTTTTGTCCTTGAATTGTGCCGCTATGATGGTCCAGCTACCAAAAGTAAAGTAAACACAGTAATTAGAAGTCTACTAAAACCAAGCAACGAGAAGACATGGTTTGAGTATGCAGATAATAACGAATACATACTTATCAGTGCCATGAAGTGCGATTTGAGCACGAAGCACGCCATCCTCCTACAAGGAGAAAGGTAAAGAATTCAATCTCGAGGAGAAACCGCAGACACAGCCCAAGGCAACGTCGTCAAGAGGATCGGAACAGAGCGAATGCGCAAAATTCAAAACGAGTTATCACAAGTCGATGGAAAGTTAAGTAGGATTAAGATGAACATACTGAACAAATGCGCAAAATTCGAAACGAGATATCACAAGTCGATAGAAAGTTAAATAAGGATTCAGACTGAACATACGTCCTGGTAATCAGGAACGGGACAATTTTTTGAACGGTCAAAATTAGGTACGGAATCCAATCCAGCAACCAAAAAGAGAAAAAATCCCTTTTCACACGGATTAGCCCCCAAAGCGAAAAAAGTTGGCCTTCTCCTCCTCAAAAAAAGGAAGCGCAATAATTACCGCGTACTCCACAGACATGGGTCCAATCCCAAACCCGAGGCACCAAAAATCGGGGGAAGAAAAGGGCACAACGGCGAAGAATTGAGCAACTTGCGGAGCACGCACGCCTAGACAGTAGTACTACAGTAGAAACGAACGGGGGTTTTGACGCACCTCGGCGCTCCAACTGACGATGTGGCGGTCCTTCCTGGCGGCGGCGGCGGCGGCGTCCGGTGGCACGGCGGCGGCGGCGCCGGAGGAGGAGGAGCTCAGATCGGGCCCGGTCGCCATGGCACAGGACACCACCGCATGTTCCGCCTACGGACCCCGCCGCGTGCGACGGCGACTGGCCGGCCGGAGGGGGCGGGCCGGGGGCGAGGCTAGGGTTTGGTGTTTGGGCGCCAATGGAGGAATTTTTGAACTCGGGGAGGAAGAGGAAGCAGCCAACGCAGCGGATGCGGGGAGGAGAAGCGGTGACGCACGGCACGCGACGTGTGATGGTTGGCACTGGCAGGCAGATCGGGGAGAGGAATTTTTTGCAGGGGAGGGGAGATGGTGGGTTTAAAAAGGTGGGCGGTGGCGTGAATGAGAGGGAAAGTACTGTTGGGAACTCAACTCAACTGGCAACTGCGACTACTGCCACAAAAAACGGAACGGAACCGTCGGACTGCCTGGAGTTTGGATTTTTTTTTTTTTTTTTTTTTTTGTTGGACTGCAAGTTGCAGAGTGCAGAGTACAGGCTGGAGAGTGTTTATTCCTCGTCAGTCGTCACTGGAACACGTGCCGCAAAGTACGATTAGAAAAAAAAAACTGATCTCCGAAAAAAATCAGTTCTACAAATATATTATCGAATTTTTTTTAAAAAGTTATATTCTGAAAAAAATGTCGATATAAGGTCATCCTTAGTGGGGATTTCATGGCGTAGTTTCCAACATACTCTTGTCATCCTGAGTGGGGATTTCATGGCTTAGGGGATGTTTTCCAAACCGCCACCAAAGGCGTGGTGTGGTCAACAAATTTTTGGAAGCATGGCGAAGCAGATCGGCCGCCAAAGTGTGGCGCTAGACGACGAGAAATAAGAGGAAAAAGACAACCTTGGGAAGCGGTGTATCCCCAAAGGTGAAGAGTGAACGAATAGCGGCCTCCATGCGATGGCGGCCTAACTTTTTAAATGCTTTTTAGGTGGCAACCAAACACCCCCTTAGTTTCATGGCTTAGTAGAAGAGTTTCATCCTCATAAAACTCTCTTTATTCCCATGAAACTCTTGTCATCTCTCTTCATTAACACAAGTGTCATGTCATCGTATGTAATGCCCATAAAACTCTATGAAACTTACATTTAGACCGGTTTTTAGGATCTAATATTTGTTTAGGAAATCTTTTTAATCTAGACTTTTTAAACCAAATACTCCCTCCGTCCCAAAATGTTTGTCGCTTACGTTTCTCGAGAAACAATTTTAACAAATTATTTATTAAAAAAATTTAAGATTTATCATACATAATTAGTATCATTGGAAAGGTTTTTGAATCTAGTTTTTAACAAATTTATTTGAAGATACGAATGATACACATATTTTTTACAAATCGAGTCAAAGTTGTGGCACAAAAACCGAAAAACAACCTGACATTTTGGGATGGAGAAAGTAAGTGTGTAAATTGGTAATTAGATGTATTCTCATACTACACTTATTTTGTGTTATAAATATTGATTTCTATCTTATTACTAACCAGATATGGCTGATGGACAGAAGGTTCCCTAGCTTGAGTACACTAGTATTTGTACATTTGAGTTTTCCCTCCCTCTCTCTCTCGATGAATGGGATTCATGAGTTGCATCATGCTCAAGCATGCTTCATGCGAGCGGTGAGTTCGTGTGACTCGTATTATGGTCCACGCTCCTGCTACGTTTGAACAAGAGTTTGGAGAGCCATGACTACGATAAGAATCTTGTGAAAATGATTCATCGCTGCGCACAAAATCGTAAACTGTGGTCGCGAACTGCCTTGCTCGAAATTTCGAAATTCAAGTTTGGAGAGAGAGGACTTCCGGTCCTTTTCACACATCCCGCCAGCCGGCCAGTTTGCACGTTCAACCTGTATTCTGTATTCTGGTTCTAAAAACAAAGGATCGCCTCGTCTTATCTCACTGTCTTCATAACCAAAAACACACACAAATGCTAAGATTTCAGAAACTGTAACGGAGGTTTTTAATTTGTTTAGGATTGGCATCATCGATCGTGAAGCTAGTGTGTTCTCAAACTCTGATGATGAACACTGAACTCTCAACTCTGAAGGACGAGTATAGAGGATACATTACTGTAGTATGAGTGGCACGTTGACGTAAGATGCCTCACAGCAAGTGCATGCTGCCGTATCCATCCGCCCGGCCGGCTGTCCAATTGTCCTCGCACTTTTTATGCCGTGGTTTGAAAAACGTACATGGTCCATGATTTGAGCGGGTAAATTAGGATTACGAGTTTGAACCGAGGAGAGTAGGGTAACCTAACCTAACCAACATACTACGTACTAGTTGTCAGTGAAATTCGACGTTTGGCCACTATACGATCGTGAGTGATTGCGACGTCGAAGACATTTGTTTCAAGCTTCAACAAGACTCATTTCAAAAGGTGCTGCAACGGCTAATCCGGAAAATGAGGTCACCAATCAGTGTGTGTCACTGTCAGGCTTCAGTTTACTTATTACTTAGTTGCACTTGCACTAATAATCACTAATGCGAATGCAACTGTCTTTTGAGCAACAAACACTATACAAGGGGTCAAGGGCCAACCAAAGAAGCAGCATTTTGTCACAAAGACCACAAGGACCAACAAGAAGCAGCATTTGCCAGTTCCGTTCCACCTTGAACGGAACAGAAAGTGTCGCGTAAACATTATCCATTATTCTATTCTGCCTGTTGAAAAACTGAGGAAAAAAATGGAGATGGGACCGCAAGCAGCATACCAAAGTCCAAAGTACCCCTGCTGGCATACTAGGCCAGCACTACTAGCATCATCACAGCAGCTTGGCAAAAAGGTTAGCCAGATGTCCGTCAGTGCGACTGCAAAGTGGCTTTGGATAGGGCACCAGCGCAAGGTATTCCCGTCCCACAAATTGGGGCGCATGTGCGTCTGCCAGTGCATGCCATCTGAACTGGACCGCCGACCGTGGACCGGTCTCAACTCTCACAGCTCCCAACTCAAGTCTGGACTGTGTCCGTCCTCTGAATTTGCTGCTCGGCCTGCCTTTTACAGTGGGTCACATCATGTCAGTGCCGAAAGGATCCTGCAGTAGCATCCTATGCAAATCGGCGGCCACTGCCCCTACGGCCGGTCCACCTCGGTTGTACTACTACCCCTGTTCCAGACCTGCCACTGCACAGACCCGTTTACAAAATTCCACTCTCATGCCTTGTACTGGGAGTACGGCTGCCACTGCGAATATGAATGTAGAGAGATGAGACGAGCAGGCCACAGCCCGGCCTCACCATTGCCACGCCGACGGAAAAGCGACGGCGGCCGGATCTTCGAATCAACGGACAGCAGAGCTTCGGGGTTGCGTACGGACAGTGGGTCCCGTTGGCCTCTCCTCCCTCTCTCCCCCGGTACCACTGGCCCCGCGTCCCTCTCTCCCCCGGCCTCCAACCCAAACCCTAGCTCTCTCCCGCATCTCCTCCCCTCTCCCTCCTCTCCTCTCGTGGCGGCGGCGTCCGGGCGAGGCCGCCCGCCCTAGCGGCGCGGGGCGGCGCGAGGGCGCTTCGGCTCTCCGGCTCTCCGCTCCGGGCGCGGGTGCGAGGCGAGGGCCCTAGGGGAGGCCTTCCCCCAACGCGGCGTTGTGGCGGTGGAAGACGGCGCCCCGGTGGCATGGCGTGGCGCGAGGCGAGCACGACCACGGGGCGGGCTGGTGGCCACCGGGAGGCGCCCCCAAGACGCGGGGGCTCGGCGCTGGCGCATGCAGTGAAGGTTGCCTCCCACCCTGTTCCTGTCTTTCCTTCACCAGTGACCAATGTCGATTTGTGCTTGCTTCCTTCTTTTTGCCGGGTCGATCAGGGGGCCTTCCGCGGGTCAGATCCGGGGCCTCAATGGTCGGATTGGTCCTCCCGCGCTTGTGGCCGCCGTCTTGGGTGAAGAGCTGCCTGCTCCATGTGCCTGAGCCGCAGGGTGGGCACACATAGGTCAGTCGAGGTGCGATAGGCCATGGCAGCGCCCTCAAGCTGGACCAATGTCGTCCAAACCTTGGAGCAATTTGTACATTTTTTTTTTATTCTTTCATTTTTATTGGTTGGCCAATGTCGTTATCTGCTCTTTATATGCTGACAACAACTGACTTTTCTTCTTGCCTGCAGGTTTGCATTAGATCCGAGGTGTCTCATGCCAGCATGCACACCATCGACAATTCCCTACCCATCCGCGTATGCCTGCTTGCCACCTGCTACCTGCTTGAGAAAATGACTGAACCGATGTAGGTCAGTTCAAAGCTTATACAACTTGCAAAGCCTTTCACTTGGTGTTCTAACACAAAGAAAATGGACTAACAGAGATATAAAGACCTCTCCTAATTCAGTCTCCTACCTGATTTGTTTCATTGTGTTGGCTTGATTTGATTATATGAATTAAAAGTGTGGCCTTTGTGGCGATGTATTGTATTGGAACAGTTGTGACATGCAAGCCAATAATCGGTCCATTTCTGGCAAAAAAAGGCTTGGCATTTTCTAATATATTTTACTTGGCCATTTGTATCAATAATGACCATATGTATTAGTAATGGACAAGCATAGTATTGCATCTAAGAATAGTCTAAGGCCATATTTTTTCGAGTCATACCGCACAAAGAGATTACTTTTCAGTTCTCTTGTTTTCTATCTTCACCGATTTAATTATCTAGGATTAAATGTGCCAAGTATTGAAACAATTGCATGTTCTTGACGTATTGGCATTTAGGATCTTGATAAGAAGATGGTCCTATGAAAAATGCTAGCTAAGTGGATGTTTAGTTCAGTATGTCACTGTTTGTTGACGTTTTAGCTTCATATTTTCATTTGTAGCCAAGAAATCTAACATTCAATTCATGAATTGGTGTCAACTCTTTTCGGTTAGCATGTGAATACTAAGAACAATTCATGAATTGGCATCAACTTTTCGAACACTCCTATTTTAATTTTAGGGCTGGCTGCAATAAGGTAATAACACGAATGTCACTTTCGTGGTTGGATGACAAATTCAGCTATTTTTATATAGCTTTGGGTCAGACTTTTTTCGGTGTAATTACCTAATACTTAAATCTGACTACTGAAGTGGTTCAATGGTGGCGCTACACCTGTGGTGTGGAGGAGCTACTGAAGTGTATCGTCTTTGGACCTGTGAGGAGCTGTGTCGGGCCTGCAGCGGAGCTATGCTTGACACCTCCCTGTGTGCATTGTGACAGTATGGTTCTCCAATAGTGGCAGTGTTAAATATAATTGGAGCTTTTAGTTATTTGTCTGCATGTCCTGGTTTAGGTGAGTTATTACTCTTGCTTTGTTAGCTTGGGTCCCATGTAACTGAAGCTTTTAGTTCATACAAAGCAAAGAGAATTAAGATACTGATGCTCGATTTTCTACATTATGAACGCATGGGATATGTATACAAATTAGTAAAATTAGGTGAGGTTATAGCTCCATGTTTAGCTTAGCATTTAGCTGTACATGTTTCCCATAAGTTCGACCATGACTGAAATAGCTGAAACGAAATGTTAAGCCTATCAGTTGCTTTTGTTGGTTAGGTACTGTATACTGGTTAACTGAAATGAATAGTTACACTGGATGGACTTGGTTATGTTTATCCCAGTCTACAGGTACATTTGTCATTAAGCTTATGAATGTTGGCTTAATTGCAGAATTGCACATAGTGACAAAATTGTAGTCCTTTTACAAGTGTGCAATCCAGGAAGACACGAGTATGCAAATAAGGTGAATGTCATTTCCTTCTTTCAATTTCTAATTCCTACATGTGGTGTCAAGTTCGGCTTGTTTGTTTTGGGGGTGATTGATATGGCCGGGACTAATTGTTTGTGTGTTTCTTCTGATTGCGTTTTACAGGTGGACTGCGGTCAGATAAACCTTTGTTTTGATGCTGTCGTGGTTGCTTAGGTATGGCGTTCTCGCGTTTCAGAGTTTCAAACTGATATATTTGTGGTTTCCTTGTTAGAGCATATTGGTGTTGTTTCTTCTATTTAGTTTGTATGCGGATATTTTTCCATTTGCTACATTCGAGGAAAAATGCAAATTTATCTTCTGTTCTTTGTCCTTAGCTTCACCACTGCTCCATGGGATATGAGGAAAATTGCAGATTTATCTTAGGTGGTTCATATTAAATATGAGGTTCATGAGACCATATATTTGCATAGTAGTCATCTACTGTAAACTACTTAGCTGCTGATAAACTTTGAGTGTCAGAGCATAAAAGTACCTGTAGTTTTGATCCTTGCTGAAATATTCGAGGAACTCACTGAAAGAGTCCACTGGTGGTTATTATTTGTAAATAGAACTAAAGGCAGAAAAAGATCAGGATATAAACATGGCATACATAATCAGTCCAAAAAGTTACTGGGTTGCTTTAGCTTATGTCTTCCATTATGTCGTCTTCTACAAGTGATTCTGCTTTCAGTCAGTTGCCTCATTGTCTGCTCTTTCAACTTTTTGCTTATTGTCACACTTTATTCTAGCTCATGAAATAGTTTGCTTGCTGCAGCCTGCTTTGATCTTCCGTAGAAGAGTAGAAGCAACATCACTTGCATGATTGGCCTGGCTTGTTGCTGGTAGTCTGATGACATAGAATAGAGCAAAGCTGTTGGTGCAGATCGGCTGCTGTGTCTGCGAGCTTGCAAAGAGCTGATGTACGCTCTTGTTCAGTTTCCACCAACATATCTGCACGACGACGCTTCCTGGACGCTGCTGGTGTGTGCCTAGCAGCTGATGTTAAGCACATTAGCAGTTGCATGATTGGCTTGGCCTGGTGATGCTGGTGTGTGCCTAGCAGCTTTGATCATTAGCAGTTGTGGCACAAGCCAGGCCCATCAGCTTTGATCGTTTTTGTTTTACTTTCTAGACCAGCCAATGTGGGGCTCCTAAATTTGGTTGTACAAGCCCATGACAGTTAAGGCTATGTACTTAGGCACTTTTAATCTCTGTATTTCACATATGGCACCTGCATTTGCAACATTTGGCTTACAGCATATGCCACCTCCGGTCATCACTGCTTGGATAATATACTGCTTATGCTCTAAAATATCTCGCGGTTTGTTTTCAGATTCAAGTTTTGTAACGTTGATGGTTGTAACAGATAATTCATGAATTATTATTTTCTCTCTATTATCCTGTTTAGTGTCTGCGACAAACTATACACATTCCACATGACCTAAACGCTCTACCTCCGATTATTTTTAATATGTTTTTGGATTACCACTGTATGATATGGTACGAACAAGCTATACGCGTATTGTTGAAGTTCTGAATCTTACGACGCCAGCGTTAAAACCTGCGGGCGGCCAGATCTCGCGCGCGAAAGCGCGCGCTATGGACTAGTATGAACGAGTATCCAAGTAATCATCACCTTGTGATCAAATCGATTGCTTCGAGGACAAACAGTGTTGACGTGTTGTGCACACAAGGGCCTAAGCTAAACCAATTATTTTGACCCTGACTTCGAAATATCCTAGCGCTCTAAGGCTGGGCAATTGGCTTAAACGACGTATTTGGTTCTGTTTCTTTGGTCTAAGGAATGTTTGGTGTTAGACAAATTGCAAACTGATCGGTGCAAGGAAAATAGAGAACCCGGGGACTTCAATTTCGGTTTTCATCGGTTTTGGTGTCGCCGACTCGCCGAGGTAGCCACAGAATGATGTGTCAACGCCGTGGTAGTTGCGGCCTTGGCGTCAATGGAAAGCACAAATGGCTGCCTCACACCAGGACATCGGGAAAAAAAAACACGTTCAACGGCTCTTGTAACTCATTTTCTATTTTTCCTCAAACACTATCTCAACTATGTAATTTGGCTACTAATTTTAGATGAACCCTTAGAAGTTTCTCTAACACGGAACCTGCTATAGATACTACAAGCTGGGCCGGTCAAGGGGCATATTTCTTGGGCTTGGACCAGAGAAGGCACTTCGTGGGCTTGCTAGTTGCTGGCTGGCCAATGAAGAAAGCAAAGAGGATAAAGGGGTCACGATGGTCACCAAGAAAGGTCGTCGAAGGACCAGACATTGAATCGGCGACGGCGAGCTCTGCTCGAGTTGAGGCTAGCGATTGCTAGAGGCTAGCTTCGACTAAACTGTATCTCCCTTCCTTAATCCGTCTTCCTCCCCCATTGTACTGGTTTTTCCTCAATAGAAACTTCTAGAACCTTCTGGAATATTGTATGCTAGCTCGGATCCCATTTGTGTTTGTGCTATTGTTGATTTGAGGATTAGGACGGTGACAATGAGCAATTGGGTTCCGGGAGCAGCTCGAGGTTGGTGCGCGACGTGAAAGCGCCACCGCCGCTAAACCTCAAAGGCTTGATGGTTGGGTAGGGAAAAAAACCTGGTTATCCACTGCAGCAAGTAACAGGATAAATAGTGTGTGTGGTTTGGGGATTCTATAAACTTCTCGAGAATTTATTGTCATCCCCGAATACAAATACTTCCCTCAGGGATGGTATTAGAAGTCGTTTAGGACAAATGATACGGTCTCTAAAACACAACTTTGACTTCTTATTATTATAAAATATTTATGAAGATGTGATATATGTATACTTTTATCAAAGTATTTTTTAAGACAAATCTACTCATATGATTTTTATATTTACAAACTCAACAACTTAAAATTTATTGATGATTTATATTCCCGATGTTTGACCCAAAATTGTCCAAAAACGACTTCTAATACCAACCCGGAGGGAGTACGCGCAAATAAAGTATTTGGGAATTGTGAGATTCGCGTACACATGGTAACCAACAAGGCAATAAATTAACCATACATTTCATTATTCCAATGCAAATTCCATCTCCCATTCCTTCTGCCAGTTCGTAAGACCCCACAAGTGGCCCAACGACAGGGCACACATGTGGCGTGGCATGACGTGCTATTAACATGACGCTAGCAAGATAAAACTAAGAGAAGCGAAGGGAATTCATTTGACAAGTCAAGAGTCCAAACAAAAAGCCCAGAGCGCTCCCGCTCCCAGCGCTCACGCGTCCACGACCTCATCGTCCTTGGACGCAATCACGAACTCCTGACGCAACGCCGGCGACACCACCTTGATGGTCCCGTCCACGGCGTTGGGCCTGCCCAGCGCCTTGAGCGCCAGGTGCGCCGCCTTCTGCCCGGAGATCATCATGGCGCCAAACGTCGGACCCTGCAACACAAACAATCAAAATCATGTTGTTAATTCCTCATTCAGTGAGTGGCAACGCAACGCGCCAGAGCAGGAGTGTGTTATTCGATCCTCTCACCATCCTCGGTGCGCCGTCAATCTCGGCGACCTCCATGCCGGTGACGATCATGCCGGGCACGACCTCGCGCGTGAGGCGCACGATGGCGTCCTCGGCGGTGTTCATGTCGAGTGCCTTCATCCCGGGCACGGCGCTGATCATGCCGATGTCCTGGAGCCTCTTGACGCCGGTGGCGCCGAAGGGCCCGTCGTGTCCGCAGGAGCTGACCACCACCTTGGACTCCATCACGTTGGGGTCCATGCACGACTGCGTGTCGTGGTTCATGGACACGAGCGCCCAGTTGGTGACGACGCCGGCGACGCGGCCCTGCTTGACGATCAGGTCCTCGACGGCGACGGCGTTGAAGAGCTTCACGTTGGGCCGCGCCAGGAGGCGGCTCATGATGGTGGACGTGAAGAGCGCGGCGTGCTTGATCACCACGTAGTCCTCGGCCTCGTCGTAGGCCACGCCCAGCTCGTCGAGGAACAGGTGCGCGGGCTTGCGAACCACCATGGCCGAGAACAGCTGCCCGCCCAGCCACGCGCCGCC
Organism: Hyparrhenia diplandra; assembly: GCA_015847255.1. Lineage (NCBI taxonomy): Eukaryota > Viridiplantae > Streptophyta > Magnoliopsida > Poales > Poaceae > Hyparrhenia > Hyparrhenia diplandra. The sequence continues at coordinate 81,122 of JADLZK010009492.1, forward strand.
GCCAGGGGACACCGACTGCTCCACGATGGCGATGCTCACGGACGGGTCCTTGGAGAGCTCGTACGCGCAGGAGAGCCCCGCGGAGCCGGCGCCCACGATGACCACGTCCGTGTCGGCGTATGTGATCATGTCCGTCATGTACCGCCGGGTCATCTCGCGGGCGACGACCGACTCCTTGATGGGGCTGAACCGGAAGGACGTCAGGTCGTAGGGCGGGTTGGAGGAGGAGATGGACGACGCGCAGATGCGGCCGGCGGCGGCGGCGGCGCGGGGTGGCCACGATGACGGACGACGACGGGGTGCGCGTGGCTGTCGGGAGCCTGGCGCCCCCGAAGGAGGACTTGAGGAGGCTGGACGCGGCGGTGGTGGCCATGGCTGAAAGTTTTTCTTGCTGCAGTGTGTGAGCTCAGCTGTGAGGGAATGATGGCTCCTGCAGTGGCACTAACAGCAAGGGTTTAAGAAGGGGAACACGGAGGCTGCCACCAACAAATATCTTGGCTAGCCGCCGTGCATGGCTACGTGCTAGCAGATGGGGTGTGGTTGGTCACGGGCACTGGATCTCTGGCAGCAGTGAGAAGATATCAGCTAGTTCCGGTAGATATTTGGAGGTTGTGTTGATTTTTTGGCTAACGAAACAAAACAAATTAATGATGGTCGTCAACTCGTCACCACCTGGGCCTGTGTGCTAGCACTGCACACCAACTGGTGCCGAACGCCAGCCAGAGGTTGCGGTTCTTGCCGAGGGCGGCGACGACGACACTATTGGCCGGTCCCGCGGCCGCCGCCAGCGCGCGGCCAATGTAGCGGAGGCAGATGGGTCCCTTGTGCAAACATACAGAGAAAGAAAACAAGCGAGGACTTTGGACCTTTGGCTAGGCAATCACATCGAAACAGTGCTCCGAATCACATGTAAAAAAACTGCACCTCCTCTCCACCCATTCCCACGTTGAAATCTCATAGGCCGGTTTTCCACCAGCGGTGTTCGTTTTTAGGAAAAAAAACTATTGGTCCACCGGTTTTATACCAGTTCGATTGCTTACCGGTCCTTTAAGATTGACCGGACCAGATGAGGCTCTAGTCCGGTCTTTTACCGATGAGACCACTGTCCGGTCCTGTTAAAAAAAACTATAGCCCTGTTTGGATGCCAAGGTTAGAGTTAGATTGGGTTATTTTTTACCCAAATAACCCAAAAACATCCAAACACATGGGTTAGATTGGGTTATTTTGGCTCTAACCCACCAAAAAGAAGAAACCCCTCAAGAGGGTGATATTTGGGTTACTTTGGTAAAGCCTACCAACCTAAAGACACACTAACTTGAAAAAGTGATAGAAAAAAGTGCTTCTAACCATGTCATCCAAACTGCCCATGGGTTAGAGTTATTTGAGGGTTAGAGTTAGAGTTAGAAAGTAACTCTAACTCTAACTAAGTTAGAGGATCCAAACACGCACTATGCCTCCAAGTTAAAATTTTGGAATTAAATTGTTTGAATCGGGTTCAATTCTCTCACATGGATTCTTGTCCTTCATAGATGACACATATATCTCTAATTAAATCACCCGACTGGTCATAGATGACACAAAGATTTGTGGAGCCATATCTGAGTATGGAATTGATAGATCTATTGACCACATGATATTTTAACCAAGGATAGAGCTAGAAAATTAACATAGGGAGACGATTCTCAAAAACAAACAATGGTTAGCCGGCAAGAGGGGCAAGTTCAGTTAATACGTCTTAATTAACACAAGAATTAAAGATGGTTCCTGGTATTAACCGGAGGATTAGAGCAAGTATAATAATGGACATATAGGCAAACAAATGCGAAACAGAATGGACACAATTGTGTATGTAATGGTTGGTTCAAACATCAAGTGAGTGTGATGAGGATTAGAAGAGAATGTTGGATGTGGATAGAATTATTAAAATAAAATTCTATAGATAAGAAGTAACTATTGTAGCTTGATTTTTATAACTTAGCTAATCGCCTAACACTTGGCTCTGTTGGTAGGCTTGCTCTTAGGAGGTGTGTGCCGCCTCTCCACTCGAAATTGGGTCTGTGTGATGATGGGAGTCACATTGGATTCTAGATTTGGATTCATATTGCTGACGTGTTGGGACGGACGTGAAGAAGGTTTCTATAATAAGTGGGGGAAGAATTTTTTCTGGCTTCTCTAATATTTATGAGCGTTATATACTATAGTACATGGGTACACTTATGTACTCCCTCCAGTCGGTTTTGTTAGGCGTTCTCACGTTTTAGAGTTTGGCAGCTATATTAGGCATGACAGCAAGTACGAGGTCAAATGTTTAAATGGCCTTTGCATGGTATTGGGTGAGAATTCACCGGATGCTAGAAGACGTATCGATTTAGGTACCCCGGCTGCATGGCACACCTTGTATGAATTTAATGACCATACATTTCTCTGTGCTGCATGTATTGAGCCAAGAGCTGGCATGCGTGGTTACTACTCTCCTTGATATCTGAGATTTTGTTGATACGCCTAACAAAACCGACCGGAGGGAGTAATTGGATAGAACACATCATAATGAAAAGGAGAAATAAAGTCGTAAAGACAGTTTGACAATTTAATTGGCTCCATGAGGCCAGAGTGCGCCCACCGACTCGTTCCGCTGCTTCCGCACGAACGCGACCGTTCCCCGCCGCCGCCGCCACCGCCACCGGGGGATCTCGCGCTCGAGCATCGCTAGCCCAAAAGCTCTTGGATTTGAGCTCTCCTCTTCGAGATCTATTCATCCATCCCTTTTGTGGCTCCTCCAAGTTGCGCGCCACGGGGAGATCGGGGAAGCTCTTCGCATCGGCTACCGTCGGCCACCATGTGGCGGCGATCGGCTCTCGTCCGTCGCGCGCCGCGCGAGGGACTCTCCTTGGCGGCCCGCCGTTCGCGGCGTCTCTCTCCTCGGCCGGTGGCGCCGTGCGGGGCGGACCACCACCACCTCCGCGAGCAGCAGGGCGTGGGGACCGTCGGCTGCCGCTGCGCCTCGACGCCCGGTGAACCGGCCTCCGCGTCGCCGTCACCGACCCGACCGGCCACTCCACGAGCACCACTCCTCGGCCAGCGGCGCCACACACGGCGCGACTCTTCCGCCAGCGGGCACCGCTCGGCTCGTCGCCGCCGACGGGCGGCGCCACTCTCCGCGGCCGGGCTGCGTCGCACATCATCCTCTACGACTCTGCGGCGGGCGCGGCAACGGAAGGTAGGTGGAGATCGCGACGACGCTGCCCCCGCCCCGCTCGCCGCCTCTTCGTCGGCGCATCAATTCAATTCATCTTCAATTCAGCCCGCCGTCCGTCGGTCGACAAGACGTCGCTGGTTTCAACAGCCTCCGCTCAAGCATTTGCAGCTAGCATGTGAGGAGCCATGTCGCCCCATCGCCGAGCTTAAAGCCTTCGGCGTCATGTGCGGAGGATCACCCCGACGTACCTCATCGTCGGGCGTCGTCGTGCAACCATCGCCCCGCCGCCCAAGTCTCAAGTGGATCGGAGTCTTGCCTTCAAGTCATGGGCTCGTGGAAGATGCTATCATTTGTCTCGCCACGGTCATAAAGTCGGCACTTGCCGGGACTCCTTCCGCCGCATTGCGTTGCCGCCGTCGTCCCGGGCACGTGGAACGGCGGTGCCGCCTCCAGCATGCCTCGGCTTCACCGCGCCCTGACTCTTCTTCACGGCATCACCATGTTCGTAATGCTCGGGGTTGGGTTGATGTTGTCACTACATATCCTCCAAACGCGCATTGTGAACCGTTGTCGGCCGACTAACCACGATCTTCGTTGTGCTTCTTGTGGTTGTAATGGTCGCACTTCACATGGGTCATCCACCACGGATCCGCATTCCTTGATTGGGCCTACGTTGGAGTCACTTCGCGCTCGGATCTCCGAAATTCTTCATATCTTAGCTTGAGGAGGTGGTGCGTCCACTCGGGGAAGAGGCCTCAACTATCAAGCTATGGCTTGCCCGGATGGCCAACCATCTCGAAACCACCGAGACGCCATGCAAGGCCCCCTTTGATCCAGATTTGGTCGGTCTGTTTGGCCCTTGTTCTCCAGTTCACCTTTCTTCGGCTCCAACACTCTTCACGCCTGCCCGGGAATCCACATCTCATGAGACAGTATCCGTAGTGGACTTGAACAATGTGTTGGTGGATCAAAAGGAGCATGATGAGAAGTCGGTAGTCGAGGTCGACCTAAACAATGCGTTGGAGGATCAAAAGGAGGAATCACAGGAATGCCAAGAGCAAGCACGGGAGGAAAGTTTGTGCCAAGCTTTCATCTCCGTCGAAGAACTCACCACGACAAGTGACATTGGACAATCAACCGAGGTTCCATTAGACTTCCCCAGGGAGCGCAATAAATCTTTTGAAGATGCGTCTGATGAGGAAGAAGCTGAGACCGGTATGGGTGTGACATTTGAGAACCCTGGTGTCATGCCCTCCGATGAGGAGCGCGACACAACTAGGATGGAGCAGGACATGGCATGTCCTCCAGTGCGCCCCTCTTCGCCACCTTCTATGACAACAAGTCGTCGGCGTAGACGAAAGTCCTATGATAAGTCTTCGCTTCGCAGAAGTGGTCGTCTTGCTCGACGCAATGTGTTAGAAGATTTGGGCCTTGTTGGAAAGGATGGGAAGCTCGATGACGACGCAATGCAAGAAGTCGTAGACTTTTTGAAGGAACTGCTGCCGCCAGACATCCTCAACTCTTTGATGGGTTTAAAGGGTCCTACCTTACGGAACCTTGTGGCGGAGATGGCTTTTTGCCTCTTCGTAATAAGTTGTAGGTTTTTCTTGTTGTTGTTGTCGGTAGGTTGTTGTTGGTAGTCGTCTTGGTTGTCCTCAGTGGTTCTTGTTGTTGTTGTCGGTAGGTTTGTTGTTGGTAGTCGTCTTGGTTTGTCCTCAGTGGTTCTTGTTGTTGTTTGTGGTCGTCTATTTGTTGTATCGTTGTGCTCGGGCCCGAGCTTACCTTCTTTTAATATAATCGGCACTCTCTCCCGCCTCGGTTTTCAAAAAAAAAAAAAAAAAAATTAATTGGCTCCATCTTTATTCAGAAGAACAGACATTTGTGACCGGAGAGGAGAGAGGGGCCAACGGCAGCTTCCTAATTAAGTACGTACCGAGCATTGCGCGTGATGAAATTAAGGAGAACACTACGTAAATTGCAGGGCCGCCTTTTTTCTAATGTAAAGTTGGTATGCTTAGGGCATTGTAGAAGACATTGGCAGGATCTATACGTGTCTTGACCTGGACTAGCCGGTCGAAGTTCTCCGCGGTGAAGTACATCGCACCCCAGGTCGCCCGCGCATAGCTCACCGATGACGCCAACGAGACCGAGGGGAGGAGCTCGCCCCATCCCATAAGGTCGATGTCAATGTAGTTCACGTACGCGCGGCGTGGGTTGGAGGACACGTGCGGCACCAGGTACTCGTAGTAGTAGAATGTCCGGAGCCAGTCTATCCATCCATCATCATTTCTGACGTTGACGTCCGAGTCCCAGGTGACGCCGTAGTGAAGGGCGTACAGGTTGCCCGCGCGGTGCGGGAACGGCGTCGCCGTGGGGCTCAAGCGAGCCATGGCGCCGCCGTAGGGGTCCATGTTCACGTACCCGCCCGGCGGCCCATCGGAGAGGAACCGGATGATCTGGGCCAGAGAGTCCCTCGGGATGGGCTGCTGCACGTAGTCGGACTTGCTCTTGCCGTAGTACTTGGTCTTGGAGACCCTGCTGGTGAGCTCGTCCACGGAGCTCAGCCCGGCGAGCCGTGCTGCCGACTCGACCCAGCTCATCTCCGACACCTCGGACTCGGCGAGGCCCGGCCTCGGAACCTCTCGTTCAAGACCGACGGGGCCAGCTCCTTGGGCCCAAGAACCAGCCCGCGTGAATGTCACGTTGCGGCGTTCATGATCTTGTGATAGGTACCTGCTACCGATGGTGAGGGAGGCCGACAGGTAAAACTCGTCAGGGAGATCAGGCCCGACCAAGCGCCACTGCACGAGCCCCGCCGTGGCGTCCACCGAACCTTCCCTTTATCGGGCGTGAACACCGTCACGGTGTCGGGGACGGGGGCGAGCCGGAGCTTCCCGGCATAGACGACTCCCCAGCTGCCGCCGCCGCCGCCTCGGATGGCCCGTAACACGCCCTCGCCCATGGCTCTGCGGTCCAGGACCCCGCCCACCGCGCCGACGGCGATCGCGTCCGTAACGTTGTCGGCCGCGAGCATGAACTTTCGGGACAGCGGCCCGGCCGCCGCCCGAGATGTGTCCGCCCGAGCCGATCGTGGAGCACGACGCGGCGGTGAACGCCATCGACCGGTTCGGCGACGACGCGCGCCGCGCCACCGCGTGATAAACCTCGCCTAGCGTCGCGCCGGACTGCGCCCATGCCGTGGGCGACGCGGGCGTGGACACGGACCTTGTTCAGGTTCATGAGGTCGATCACGACGAAGGGGTTTTACCGCCCAGCACGCCGCCGGAGACGGTGTAGGACTGACCCTCGTCGCTGTGCCCGCCCTGCGCAAGACGCTGATGGCAGCGACGCTCCACGCCTTGAGAGGACCGACCGCTACCGGAGGCCGCGCCGGGAGGTGGGCAGCACGACAGCCTCCGGCTTGCGAAACCGGGGCTGTGAAGCGCAGGTTCTGGATGGAGAAGTTGAAGATGTTGTCGTAGCTCGGCGACGCGGCCATTGAGAAGTTATGGGACGCCGGAGGCCCGGAGGCAGGACGATATGGACCTGGTGCGCACGCCATTGTCTCGTGGAGACGGCGATGCGATGGTATGGCGATGCGTGGACAAGAGTATGCTGAGGAGTAGGCCTAGAAAGACCAAGGAATTTGGTGAGGTATTGGTATACATGGCGATGGTGCTCTGGGCTAGTTTCCTTCTTACAGGCGTATGGGTTATCATCACTAGTATGAGACGATGTACATATATATACTGTTTTTCTCAAAAAAAATAAAAATTTACTGTTCAACTCGACATTGTGCAACTTGGCTACTTGGCTTAATCTATGACTGCTAAGTAAACGCTTTGCTTCATTTCGAAGAACCAAACTTAATGACGATAGTTGAATGATGATTAATCAACTGAGCTGAGCCCCGAGGTCTCGCTCCCTCCGAGGGAGGCAGCGAGGCGGCTAGTTGCTTCATTTCGAAGAACCAAACTTAATGACGATAGTTGACTGATGATTAATCAACTGAGCTGAGCTCCGAGGTCTCGCTCCCTCCGAGAGAGGCAGCGAGGCGGCTAGCTAGGTTCACCGAGGTCGTGGAGCAACTCCAACAGTTCCCCATTTGTTGTTTGGCAATTACTCTTGTTTGCCAACTCTTAAATCCAAACGTCAACCAAAAAAAAAGAGCTCATCTCCAACAGTTTGGCATAATTCACTTATCAAACTTAGATCTAACTTACATCAGGAACCCTGAGGGAGAAATAAAATTATGTTTATGTCATTCCACCTCTTGAAAACTTACGTCAGGAACCTGAGGCAGAAATAAAATTATGTTTATACCCTTCCACCTCTTCTAATACATATGTATGCGCCGCGAATGTCAAACGTCGTAGAGCGCGCATTTTTACGCGCACAGGACCTGATTTGCCAACGCTCACTAATTTGCCAACTCCAAATACCAAACTGTTGGAGAGAGTTTTGGAGCCTTTTGGCAAAATTTGAGAATACCAACTCTAAATGCCAAACTGTTGGAGTTGCTTACTCCCAAGCAAAAGCCACCGCTAAAGTGGACCTTGCTCCTTAGGGGCAGATGGATTGTTGCTCAACACATGACCACATCTAAGCACGGCGACTGCTAGTGCTGATCATGAGTAGGATGGGGTTCTTGGAACCCTCCCCACCGCCTAGCTTCCTCGTTCCTATGACTCCTACTTCGAGAGCAACCTATCGATTGAAGATGTTGAAGCCTCCGACGAGCTGTTACCGACATGCAAAGCGATGTCTGGTGGAGCAGTTGGCCTTCCTCGCCTTCGGCCACGACGCCGTAGGCCGCCCACGTAGCTTAGGTACATCTTAATAGATCTCAGAGTTGTCTTAGTCAAAATGTAGCCCATCGTGGTAGAAATGACCTCTTTTGTACTTTATTTAACTTTCTAACTTCTCAATACAATGATACGCAATACTCTTGCGTATTTGTGAAGAAAAACAATGTATTCATGTTAAAATGTGTTTTTCTTTTATGTTTCCACGGACCAATGTTTTTGGTAGAAACCAGCTGTAAATCCATCCGGCCCAGGAGATTTATCAAATTTCATTAAGAAAAGTGCATCCTCGATCTCCTCTGCACTATATGGCCTGCACAAGATCTGTTCATCTCATCAGTTACTTTAGATGGCACATATTGAACTAAGGGTCCATTTAGATCCCTTCATTTTGAAAGAATTAGAATATACTTATTAAATTAGGCTATTTGCCTTGAAATTTATGACTACACAACTTTTTTCAAAGTTCCTATTTAAGTCCATCCCAAATTTATAAGGCGTGACATAGGAAATGACTTCTATGCGACCTATTCGCTTGAAGTTATTAGCGTGCAGCCATGGTATAGTTTTTTGTCACACAACAAATTAACGAACATACTTTTTAGCCTCTCTTTTTTTAGCAATACAAACTCAAAAAAAAGTTGTAAAAATTATATAGCATCTTTTAAATATGTGTCTAAACTTGCAATGAATTCAATTGTAAGGATCCAAACATGCTAGAAAGGAATCGAAGGAGCCAAAATGACGACCGAAGTGATGTGATCCGACTTCACGCGGGCGGCGGGAGGTTGAGTCATTCGCCCCGCCGCATGATCAGCCTCTATGTACAGTAACTGAGGCACTTGAACGACTCGTATGGATGCTCGACCTGTCACTACGTGTCCTCCTTCCATCCAGAAGTAGGTGCCATCCATCCACAAGTGACCATCTGCACCCAGTCTTGGCCCATAAATCTGTGACTGCTTCGATGGCACCGAACCGCTCTAGATCGGCGTGCACCTCGTCGTCCCTCTCGGGGAACAAGTTGAGATGCGAGGCCAGGATGCAGCGGCTGTGGAAACTGGCCGTGGCCGGGTCCACGGGGGCAGCGGGGCAGCTGGGTGGCGGCGGGGGCCGAGGAGATCGCGCGCCAGGGTCGCCCTCTGTTTTTTCTCGACGACGTGACCGTACACGCGGCGTTGGTTTCGGAGGGTCACCATGTTTTTTGGGTCACCATGTTGGTTTCTCGGATGGATCTCTGGGTGCCGCTAGTTTTCCGAGATACTAATTGCTGATTTATATATGACCAAACTCCTAAAACAATTGTAATTGCTATTATATGACTCAAACAATTGGCTTCAAAAATAGTATTCCTAACCTTGGCTTCGCTTAAAATATGACTCCAAACGTTTTTACTTGAATAATATGATTTTAAGTGTTTTAATTCATTTTACGGCCTTTGTTTTAGTACATGTATATCTAGTATATTTCCGTATTGACTTTTCTACCCTTGTGGAAAATCTTATCTGTTCATTTGGGCCATGCCTACTCCCCGTTCGTGACAGACCACGTTGGTCGTTCCCGTACGATCGATTGACGCTGCACGCCGCCGCCACTCCGCCGCGATATCTCCGCCACTGCCGCCCGCGATCTGCAGCTCTCCACCCCCTCTTTCCCTCATCTCGCCATGGACGGAGATCCTCCTCGCAAAGACGTCATTGGAGTGCCGTACATCGAAGAGGCATTGGACGTCGAGGGCAGTGCCCTAGCCCGGCCTCGGCGGCGGCTGCTGGCTAAGCCACAGATCGTGGAGGGCCGGCCACGGCTCCTGGTGGCCTGGGCGCGGGTGCAGTGGAGGCCCCTGTGGCACTTTCTTGTCCTGGGATCTCTGTGCCCTTCTTGTTGCCTATTTTCCTGGATATATATATTTGTGTTAGGCGCAGTACCGGTATCTACGGACGGCATACGTATTGGACATGGAGACAAAATCCTAACCGGAGTCGGAACCTGGCATAGCTTGCAAAATTGGGTAGATGCAGGCACCCTATCCCGTGTGTGTGATACGAGAAATTGACTATTTTGCGTGGTCGCCCTCGTCGGTGGTGAAGTCATCGAGCCCCACCCCCATGTCTTGGTTCGGAGGGAGCACAACAGCTAGGAGATCTTGATTGGGTTGTAGGGTCGGGGGTCGGCAGATGCGGCGACATCGGAGGCTCGGACCCGCTCGTCCGCCGGGAGCGCGCGTCGGGAGGCCTTCGGTCCCGCCGCCGCCGCCTCCCCGGCCGCGAGCACGCGAGAGCGGAGCCCCGGCCGATCATTTGGCTATGGCGCACGTGGCCCCTGGCGCCCCGGGCGTGGGGGGCGACCGCGGCCGCGCCGGCGGCTTCGTCTCGTTCGGGCGATGACGGGCGGCGTTCGTCTCACCTCTCCCCGACGGACGGCGGATAGATAAGGGTAAGGTCGCGGCATCTCACCTTACCCGGGCCTATGGCGCGGATAGATAAGGGTAAGGTCCGATGTCGCGGCCGCGACGGCGAGCTGCTCGAGCTCCATTCCTCCAGGCCGCTCTCTCGGCGCTCTCGGCTTCCAATCCCCGTCCGTCATCGTGATTTTTTCCGTGACCGTGAAAAAAACCGAGAAGGGTAAAACGGGAAGAAAAAAGATCTAGATATCAAATTTGATAGGTAGAACATTTTAATGGGTGTGCTAAACTTGATAAGAGAAAAAAAAATAAGTCAAGAAAAACTTAATGGCTTTTCAAATAAATCTTCGACGACAAAAAAATAGCCAATTTCTCGTGCAGATACTCGCACACTGGGAGGGAGGAATTTTCACCATGGCAGGCGGTGATCCATCGGCGGAAACACGCCCCCACGGTTCAGAAGGAATTCATCTCTGTCCCACGCTTTTTGCTAAAAAAAAAAAAAAAAATCTCTGTCCGTGCATCTCGCCCAAATCCACCCCACAGCTGGCCTGGCCGCCGTTCCTTCGCCCTCGCCGGCCGCACGTTGCCGTCCCTGCGCCCTCGGCGCTCGCACGCCCTGGCCCATCAGCACCCCGCCGCGGCCCCTCGTCACGGGATGACGCCGTTGCCTGTTCTGCATCGCTGCCGCCGGGTAGACTGCGAGCTGAATCCCCTCGTGCTGCCGCTGGGACACCCAGGCGCCGAGGCCCCACGCGCTACTGCCAGGACGACCGCACGCCGAGCCCCCCGAGCGTGCCGTCCAGACGACCTCGCTGAGCCACCATTGAATGCTGGAAGCCTGGAACTATAAGGATGCAGCCATGGAGAATGCTGGAACGAGTGGCAGGGAGAATGCAGGGTTGGAAAGATGAGGATGCATCCATGGTTGAAAGCATTGTTAGAAAGCTGAATCTAGTGCAAGGGAGAATACAGATATGAGGATGCAGCCATGGTTGAAAGCATTGTTTGAAAGCCGAATCTAGTGCAAGGGAGAATACAGAGATGAGGATGTAGGCTGGAAAGTTCAATACTAGAAGGCTGTATGTACAATCTGAATGTATGCAGTTGTATGCACTTGAAATATGTAAAGTTTGAATATTTGTACAATCTGAATGTATTTGTGCAATTTGAATGTATATGCAATGCAATGTAGTTGATTCCTCATATATTATGTGCAATCCGAATGTATTTGAGCAGTCACAGTTTGAATTTGAGTAGCTGATGTAAAGCAACAGTTAGGCATCCATTATGCATAAGAGCTGAATTTTTGAACATATATTACACAAGTGGCATTTTTTCCACAAAAGCTTGAACATATACTACAGATTGACATTCTCTATGCCCAAAATGACTGCATCCTAGCATTTTCAATGCCCATAAGCGTGTCCTACATGTCTGTCTTTCCTTGATTGGGTATTTTACACAAGTGGAACTAGTATATTTTACAAAATTCTGTCTTCTAATGATACTGTCATCTTTGTGACCCTTCATTACAGACTACATTTACTGCTAGCTGACCGGTACTTCCAAAATTATGCAACCAGGTAGACCTTGTGTATTTTATACACTACATCTACTGGTACTATCATCTCTATGACCATTCAGTGCAATGTGGTGGATTTGAGCGAGATGCACGAACAGAGATGAATTCCTTCTCGAGACCGTGGGGGCGTATTTCCGCCGATGGGTCACCAGCCAAAACAACACTGGTAAACCGGCGAGGGGCTGTATTAGACTCTTTGTCAAACTTTAATGTGCAAAACATCTCTGGACTAAACTATTCCAGCTCTAATACTTCAGGGGTTTATCTAGACTTTTCCCTGTTTCCCTGAGAAACATCATAGTCTGATCTCAATAATGCACTGCTGTTGAGCAAATAAAAGATCTGTAACCCAAATGTCTTGGCTAAATATTGGTTCAATGTTCGTTCAAGTATACAAACTTGGATTGATTTACTTTGCTTACGATTACCGCTCATCCGCAACATTCGCTGATGTGGTATTATTTTAGGTCCTATGATTTTTAAAAAAAAAAAAACAATATTGAGGGCACACAATGTATTGTCTGTCAGGATATCATTACAAGATGCAATCAAACAATGCCAAAATGCAGAAAAGATTTATATAGCTGATAAGGAGATAACACCTCGAAATAAATAAGACCACCTCAATTTATTAAACTCCCATGAGTCACAACGTAGATAACATAGCAGAAAAGTTCAGAAGATATACTTCTTTAGTCTGCACAATTGGTAAGAAATTGGATAAATCACACGAAACTAACATAGTGTTGTGCCTATAATAGTCACCATGTACAGAAAAAAGTAAGCTGTAAGAATGCATATATGTGTTGTATTATCAGCTGTGGATTGCATGATCATACGAGCCATTGGGGAAAAAGCAGCTAGTTGACAACAGATTTATTCATACCTGTACCCACAAGCAGAAGCATCAAAGCAATATGGTAAATAATATGTTTAACAATATCAAGGAGTTACAGAAATACAATATCCACTTATGTACCTATCTAGTAAGATCTGAACTTTCAGTTCAAAAAAAAGTAAGATCTGAACTGAATCAAGCGTAGAATTCTTGAATCTGTCAAATTAAATGGATAGCTAAGAAAAAGCTCCGCAGTATAATCAGTAAAGACTATATGAGCTTCACTGCTTTAGAGGAGCATGGAGAAGATTTTGCATACATGACTATCACAATCCCTTGCTCACAATTTCCATTTCAGGAGGTGTCCACGACATGAAACCAATATGAGACAGACTACACTGAATTGTAAATAACAAAATTGAATCAAAGATTGAACCAGGAACATTTCATATTTTGGAAATGTTGTGCTTAAATTGAAAGCAAATGTGAGTTTAAACCTTGTGCTGGGGATATCAGATTAAAAGCTAAAACTCCAGTGATGTAACATTGCAGCCTCACAAACTATCAAAACAAAGATAATTGTTCTGTCCCCAATCTCTGGCCATGTCAACATGGATCCAGGGATCAAACTATTTAAGAGTTTCTATGAGTTCTATACCTATCCATTCACAACATAACCATCATTCTTTCTCTTGCCCTTCTACCACATCTACATGCCCAAAATATGATCTAAAAAATTAGGAGCCATTTAGTCTAAGTCCTGATCTTCAGTTGTCCAGCACCAAGGCCGACATCTCTAAAACTAAAATCTGTTTGTGGACATCTTTGGCGATGCTGCTGGCTTTCTCAGCATCAGGCACTGGAGTGCACTCATGAAACCCCAGACGTGCCCAAGTATCTGGTGACTCCCTTAACAGCCTGGCTGCAGCGTGCCAATACTTGAAGACGACCATCGCCAACCCCATCCTGCTCTCATTCTCAATTGCCGTGGCATCCAACTCACCAAATCCGGAAAGAAACCTAACGAGATCTGACCAGCTGACGCCCTCTCCAACTCCCGATAGAAGCAATGATCTTTGTGCAAAATCACCTCTCACAACAGAATCATAGTGTGCCAGAGCGCATTCTTTGATAAGGCAGCCCACGAACCCGATGGTGTCATCATCGTTGAGCGTCCGCTTCTCAGCCTCAATCCATTCGTTCACACGGTCAAATACTTCAGTACTGATGTCCAAAGATACTAACCCACAGCCTGCAAAGCCGAACCGTTGCCATGTCTCCTTGGGCGTGTGTAGCAGAGACACCGCATCCCCCGAGCTCCCGAGCACCACGGCAACCAATCCCTCCGAGCGGTGGATGATCACCGCCTCAACTGCGTGGATAATATCAGCCTCAAAGTGCAAGAAGCGAGCAAACTCCGCTGCATGCAGCTTATGTGAATCAAGGTCTAGTCCAGTAAACAGCAGGACACGGCCCCTGTAGCTTTCCTCGTCACCCCTGACACACTGTGGCAGCAGCCGCCGGAGCAAGTAGAGATCTCTGTCAGCAGGATAAGCGAGTGATGGAAATAGTGATGAGTCAAATAGCTGGAGACCGGTCTTGTGGAGCAACTGAGGTGCCCTTCGGGCCACCAGCTCTGTGCACTCGGTGTGGTCGAACACTAGTACGCCGGCTTGTCGATCACTGCTGATGATTGCTGCAACCACGAAGCCCTGAACAAACAAAACCGTCGAGGCCAAGTCACACAGACCATGAGCTCCATCACTGATTGTGGCTCTGCTAGCTCCGATAAGAACACATCTGAAATGCAACTCTCTATCTTCATCAGTAAGCATGTACTCTGTAGGTAGAAGAGACCGGAACACGCTGGCCATGTGTCTCCTCGCGAACTCATCGGCAACACCATCCAGAATGTAATTGAGCGAGACCTCCATGCCGGGCCTGGTAGCCTGTTCACATAGGTCAGAGACCATATTTCAGTTCTAAAAAATGGTAGAATTGATAGACAGACAGGCAGACAAAAGGATCACGGGAATATAACACTGAGACTCACCTGAGTGCAGGTGGCATACAGGTCTGGACGGGGTGCCTGAATCATAACTTCTGCCCAGCCCAAAGCAGAGAAGACTAGCAACCCGACCCTGAATCCAGTGCGGGTGCTCCGTACCAGGACTGCAGTCTGAACACCACGTATACTCTGAATCAAGTGCGACGAACTGACACTGACAGGGACGCCGTCAACAAGCAGAGATCTATCAAGAAAGTGAGGGTCCTCCAATACTTGCGGTGACACAGCACTCAGAACAGCGATCAAATCCCTCATGTGGTTGAAAATCAGACCTCTTTTCTGCAACACAATCACACGAACAAACATTAGTAAACAACTGAACGAACCAAACTGTAACGGTGACCATTTTCGCAGGGCGAAAACAGAATTCGACCTGGCAAAGAATTGAAACGAACAGCAATTCGCGGCAAATCATCTCCCTATCTTTCTCGTCGAGGAGAAGCAGAACACCACCGCAATCGAACAGCGACTGCGAGGCAAGAACACGACGCAGAATGGAACGAAGAAGGAAGATGGCGACTCCTCCCGCTCCCGAACCCCCGCCCGACGCCGATGCTGCCCTCCTCCCACTTTCAAAGCCGGTGACCTCCCACCACCGCCTACCCACCAGAGCTCCCTCCCTAGCGGTGCGGAGCTCACCTCGGCACCGATAACCCAGCTCGCCGGAACCCAGCCAGAAGCCCACCGCGCTGCCCCTGCGGAGCCACGCAATGCTCGTCCGGACTGCTCTGATCCGCCCAAGGATGCCCAGGTACGCGTCCCTGCCCACATGATTCGACCAGGCTCCGGAAAATTCCTCCCCCTTTGTTTCTTGACGAACATGGCAAGAACAACCGAAACGCAACAGCGATTGACGAGACAAAACACGACGCGCAAAACAGAATGACCCAGTTCGCCGCTAGTTCATCACCTCCCTTGATTCCCACCGAGCATGGACCCAGAGCAAACAGCAATTGCGAGTCAAGAACACGACTGGTCAAAACACAATGAACAAACAGCAACCCGCGCGAATTCCTTCCCCTTTCTTTCTCAACAAGCAGGGCAAGAACGACCGGACGGCAACAGCGACTCGCGAGCGAAGCCCGAAAAAGAACCGAACCGCCGCGAATTCATCACCTCCCTTCTTTCTCATCGTCGTCATCGAGCAGGTGCACGAACACCGGAAGCCAACAGCAATTGCGGGGCAAGAACACGACACCCAACACAGAGCAGTGCAAGAACAGGGCAAGAACAACCGGACGCTAACCGCGATTTGCGAGACAAGAACACGAAGGCCAGCAATTTGATGCGGATTACTCTACCGCCGGGCAAGAACACGATAGCCAAAACATAATGAACAATCAGCAATTCAGGCGAACTCCCTCCCCTCTCTTTCTTTGTCCGCTAGCAGGGCAAGAACAATCGGATGTTAACCGCAATTTGCTAGGCAAAAACACGAAGGACAACAATTCGATGACGATTCCTCTCCCACCGGGCAAGAACGCGACGGCCAAAAGAGCAACGAACACGAACGGCAAAGAAGCAACAGGAGACAAGAAGAGCAAGAACGGAGAAGAAGACCGGAGGAGGTGGGAACTGGGAAGCACCTGTCGAGAACGCCACATGCTGGCGAGAATCCTGGGATCGGCAAACTCCGAAACGTCACCGACGGAAGGTGGGCGAGCCATCCTCGCCGAAGAAGAAAGCTTCAGGTCGGTGGCGAGGAAGAAGGCTTCGGGGACCTTTCTTGGGGGTTTTCGCGTGGGGTTTGAGAGGGAGGCAGGGTGGAGGGAAAAAACGGGGCGAATTCAACAGGGGCAGGTGGCTTTGGGCTTTGGGGTTGGGCTTTTGTTCTGCGTCGAACCGTTTTCCCTCGACCTGGAGAGAAGAGGAGGGGATGGAAGGAGCCGTCGGTATTTATGTCTATCGGCCCAATTTGGTTTAGTTCCTGGGCTCATGTGATGGGATGGGAATGAATCCTCGAAAAAAAAATGTGATGGGAATGAAATTCTTTTTTGTAGATTATATTATGAAACAGTGCAATCGAATGGTGTTGTTTGGTCACTGACCTGAAGACCGCAAGAGGCATCCTGATGCTGAATGGCTGTGTTCCATCAGTACCTGCATACTGTAAACAATTGAGAGTTGTATGCATGACTGTCCAGAACTGAAACTGCATAGGACCGTCTCCATGAACTGCTTCCGCGTTGCACAAAATTCAGTCAAAGGCAGCTAAGGGGCGATGCCATGTAGCTCAAATCCCTTCTTCTCTGCACAAAATTCAAATTCAGTGAGCAATTCCGGTTCAGCTCAGCTCAGCAATTCCGGTTTGGACGGTGACGGCTTCAACCATACACATACAGGTGCTCTCTCTCCACAAATCGTCGTGCTCTGCTCCACAAGGGGCATCCATCCTCGGCAAAGGCCGGAGCGACCTCCTGATCCAGATGGCAGGCGGCGGTTGAGGACCTTGAGGTGGAGCATGTGCACGGGACACTTGGCCCGGCCGTCCACTGAGCTGAGCTCATGCGCTCGTAAAGCTCGGGATCTCGCCGGTGAAGGGGTTGAGCAGCAGGGGCCCCGCGGCGCGCCTGGGCGCCACGAGGCGCCGACGCAGTGGTGACCTGTGGCGCTGGTCCTAGTCGGCGCAGACCGCAGTCCGGGAGCCGGGCCAGCGCCGCGTGTGGAGGGACCAGAGCAGGCTCGTCGGAGTGGAGGACAGAGCGGAGCCGCGAGAGCGCGGAGCACCACGCGCCTCTGACGGAACGCGCGGGGGTCGTAGAGCAAGCGACATGGCGGCGCTTGCATCGCCGTCGAGCGTCAAGGATGGGGGGGTGGAGGGGTTTGCCGGTCTACTTGGTAGCTGACCAACCCGTATCAAATACCTAGGCGGGATTGGGTTCACTGGTTAGATCATTTCAACCCAATCCATCAACAGGGACAGTTTTCTGATGCTCAACACATGGCCAGCATAGTCGTCTAACAAAACGTAAACTAATACAGTGTTTGGTTTCGTAATTTTGAGATGTTACCCAATAACAGAGTAATCTGAGTCTGTTTTGTAATTTTGAGATGCTATTACCCATTCAAAAAAGTAATCTTAGTCTGTTAAATTTGTTTGCTGGCTCTAACCGTTAGCTCCACCCCTGATACGATCTTGCGTAGAACCAAAAAAAAAAAAAACTGATGATTGTCCTGCATCTCATAGACTTTTTACATTTCCATTTCCAGCATCATTTATGAACCAACGAAAAGTTGGAATACCAATTTGATTCAGTATTAAACATAAGATGCCAAGGAGCAAATTGCCACGCAAACCAGAATACATAATTCTAGGTATCCAGACACGATGCCAATAGTTAAAATTAAACAAGAGTGTCAGTAATTAATAGGCTGCAAAATTGTCTACCATGGTAGGATCTCTGAATTCAAGACCACAAAAATTCAGGCACAACACCTAAGGTGTCCATCTCACATTTCGACCAATTGCTGTCGCAGAATCCTACATGGCACTACTCATCGTCCTCCTCATCATCACCGCCGCCGCCAGAGAAGCCTTCTTCTGGTTCTTCCGCTTCACCCTTCCAGCAGGACCGCCACCCAGAGGGCTGGTGAGGGAGAAGTCGATGTGCTTCTCTGATTCAACCCTGACCATGAACGAGGGGATGTTGACGAGCTGCCTTCCCACCCTGTGAAAATACAATGTTAGATCATGGAGACTAAAGGCTCGTAAGTCCAAATTGCTAAACTGAACTTGTCTGTCAATCTACCAAGCTATAGAAAGGATTCACATATAGGCATCATCAGGATAGCAGTTTCATGAATAATTTGCTATCTTTCATATGCTCCACAGCTCGTTTTCTATTTGGAGAACAGGATTAATTCAGTGATACATGTTACAAAACATCATATTCTGCAAAAAGAGATAACAAATACATGCAAGGCACTCTATTTTACTAGAAAACAAGCAAAGCAATTAATTGTCTTCACTAACAATATGAGGCAGAGTTATGATCGAGTCTGTCAGGTTTGAGAATGGCCAGAACAAGGCATTCCATATATTAATTAGAAACTAGATAATCTGAAGGAAATATGGCAACATAATCACAAAATTAAAAAAAAAAAAGAAAAACAGAAAGAAGTTATTAGAACATCCAATAGGGCACTCAGAATGAAAAGGACATAAGAATCATTGACCTTCTGGCCTCGGAGATACATTAGCAAAATTAACTCCTCATTGTGCCCAACAAAACATAGAAATATATGCAGACATCGGAAGAAAATTGAAAAAAAAAAAAAAAAAAACAGAAACAAGTTATTAGAACATCCAAAAGGGCACTCAGAATGAAAAGGACATATGAATCATTGACCTTGTGGCCTTGGAGATACATTAGCAAAATTAACTCCTCATTGGGCCCAACAAAACATAGAAATATATGCAGACATCCGAAGCAACATGGCATGATGCACAGGCCTTAACAAGAAGACTACATTAATTAAAAAAAAAAAAAAAAATAAATGAAGGATAAAAGGCTGTTAAAACAATATACCGAACCACACATAGCAGATGTGCAGTGTTATCACCAGGATTACTCATTTTTACACGGAGAAGACAGAGCAAGGACACCATTACAGTAAACATGAAGCTTACTACATTGGAGACAAGGCAAGGGTCACAAAAAAATTCTTCATTATTTTAACAGATAATCAAATGTAACCAAGGGCATCAGAGAAACATGACTGCAACATTACACACAAAGTGTCTCAGACGACCGTCGTGAGAATTGCACATGGTTTTTCATCATATGGCCCATCCAAGATCAAATGTGTCTTTACAAATAACATACAACCAGACGCAGTAAAACATAATGAAATTGAGCACAAACTGGAACAGGATATTGCAAATTCATAACTAGCATAGGAAATGTTCAAGCAATGCCAGAACTCTAAAACTGGAACACATCTATATACAAAGAAAACCTAAAAGCTGCTCAGACCCACAATTACCAATGTTCACTCTTTTTGAGCATTTTAAGATGCAACTGAAATTGATGCACAATAGAGGGGTCAGGAGCATATAAACATACCTGATATGGCGCTGCCTGATCAGGACACGAGCATGGTGGATGGACTTCGCCATGCCATTCTTGAAGACGATGGTCTGGAGGCGCCCGTTGGAGGAAGTTCTCAACAGTGAGGGCAAGCACGTAATCAAGCTTGTTCTGACCCTCACCAAGGAGACCATATCGGTTCATGCGGCGGAGGAGCGCCTCACCCTCAAAGATACGGCGTGGGTTCTTCTCATCCAGGGTGAGCAGCTCCCTGGCTGCATTTCTGATACGGCTCAGGGCATACTGCACACGCCACAGCTCACGCTTGCAGCGCAGGCCATACTCACCAACCAGCTTCAGCTCAGCATCTAGGCGCTCCTTCTCATACGGACGCCTTGGCTTCTTGAAAGTCTTCCCATCTGCAGCATGCCACAACACCATAAGCTACTGAAGCACAACAAAAATTAGCTTTGGAAAATAACTGAGGTATCTGTAGCAAATAGCAACTAACCTATCACTATCAATGAATAAAACGATCTCTATTCTACTCTCTAGTATTGAAAACACAGCTAGAGCGTATACTGAGCAATAACAAATATTGCAACAGCTGTGTAAGGACATTGTCTGATACTACTTGCTTTTAAAGAGTACTATACTAGTACAAAGCTTGGTATTTTGAATTCTGATCCAGCACCATTTCACCCCTATATACAGATTCCAAACCACATGCATGCCCGCGCATCAGTTACACCCAAGGGCAATCCACCATACTTTGAGGTTGACAGATCGAAGCAAAGCCGAAAGGTATTGTTCGACAATCCGATCGCTACTATTAAGCGTATCGCCGTATCCCAAGCGAAGCATTTCCCCAACATTACTGGTGGAAGAATCTAGAGAACCTCAACGAAACAACAGCACGAGCTAGATCGATCTAGATATCTACTGTACGTCTATGGAAGTCACAAGGCAACAAGCATACAATGCAGTGGAAAAAGAGGGGATCATACAGTTGCGGTAGAAGCTAACATGCACCATGGCTGCCGCGGCAGTGGTGCGGTTGGTCGTCGAGTGGCCGCCGCCGGAGGAAGTGCGAGAGATGGAGGCGGAAGTGGAAGACGAGAATCTTATAAGGGATGCAAACCCTAGTTTTGATTTGATGGGCCGGGTTTCAATAAATTCTTCACTTATGTAAGTGTCATCGGTTCGGACCGTGTTGGAATGGGCAGCCCGAACGCGGCCCACAGCCCACGTTCTGTGTTGACATGGGCCTTTTTGCTCAGGCGAGACGCGCCCGCGCGCGCTTGCCTCAGTTGCCTGACGAACTCATGCGACTGTGGCGGCGGCCGCCCAACCCAACCGAGAGCGATGCCGCCGCGGAAGCCACTGACGGCGTTGCTCAAGTCGGCGACGCAGCCGGGGCACCTGCTCCAGCTCCATGCCCTGATGCTGAAATGCTCCCACTTCCCGCACCACGCGTTCCCGACCGCCAGGCTCCTCGCCTCCCCGCTCGCGCCGCTCCCCTACGCGCTCTCCCTCTTCGCCGCCGTCCCGCGGCCCACGCTCTTCCACCACACCGCCATCCTCCGCGCGCTCTCGTCGTTCCCCTCCACGGCCTCCCTCGCCGCGTCCCTCTCGGTCCTCAACTCCGCCCGGGCGCGCCTCCCCGAGCTCGACGAGTTCGCGTTCCAGCCGCTGCTCGCGCTCTGCGCGAAAATCCCCAATGACGCCGAGGCAGCTTCAATTGGCGAGCAGGTTCACGCGCTCGTGCTGAGGTACGGGTTCCTGGACATTGTGAGCCTGCGCAATGTGCTGTGCCACTTTTACAGCAGCAGTGGGAGCATGGCGAAGGCGAGGAGGGTGTTCGATGAAATGCCTGAGAAGGACACTGTGTCGTGGAACACGGTGATTGGGAGCTATGTCAGGGTGGGGGATGTGGGCACGGCGGTGCAGATGTTCACCGCGATGAGGTGGTCTGGAGTGGATGCCAACGTGACGGTAGTGATCACCTTGATTGCGTGTGGCTGGCGAGGGGAGTCAGTGCATGGCTTATGCGTTAAGGCAGGGCTCTGCGACAGCGCGAAGGTTGCAGCAGCAATGGTGGGGATGTATGTGAGGGAGGGCAGCGTTGAGTGTGCAAGCAAGGTGTTTCATGAGACCGCTACACGAGACTTGGTGTTGTGTAATTGTATGGTGGATGGCTATGCAAAGGCAGGGCAGATTCAGGAGGCTATGAACTTGATTGATGGAATGAGACAGCAAGGGATGAGACCTAGTTCAGGGACGCTTGTGGGTGTTCTCTCTGCGTGTGGAGCGTCTGGTGCATTGGCAGCCGGTCGCTGTGTCCATGAGCTTGCTGAAGAGGCACGGCTTGAGATTGACAGCACACTTGGAACAGCGCTCATGGACATGTACTTCAAGTGTGGGTGCCCCAGCGAGGCAGCTGCAGTCTTCGATGCAATTCGAGATAGGGACGTGAAGGCATGGACAGCGATGATCATGGGATTCGGAGCTAATGGGCAGACAGGCTGCGCCATCACCTTGTTCTACAGGATGCAGGAAGACGGTGTGGCTCCTAACGAGGTCACCTTCTTAGCCCTGCTAACTGCTTGTAGCCATGGCGGGTTGGTGCAGCAAGGGAAGGAATTCCTTGAGAAAATGGTGCGGGGATACAGATTGTCTCCAAGCCCTGAGCACTACAGCTGCGTCATTGATCTCCTGGGAAGAGCAGGGCACCTACACGAAGCCTATGAGCTCATACAAAGCGTGTCACCACAGCGTGATGCTACGGCGTGGAGAGCGTTGCTTGCCGCCTGCAGAGTGTATGGCAATGCGAAGCTGGGGAGGATGGTGAAGGCACAGTTGGACGCCATTGGCCACTACCATCCTTCAGATGCCATTCTGCTGTTCAACACATACGCATCACAAGGCCGGTGGGATGAGATAGCTCAGCTGAGGGATTCAGAAGCGCAGAAAATATCTGTGGAGAAGGAAACAGGCTGCAGCTCCATTATTGTGTCTTGCTGATGTATCCAGACATGCTGAATTTAAGCAACTAACAAATGAACTCAAGGTGGGCTTCCCAGGCAGTTTGATCGAGGTTATCCAGACTTGTACAGTACTATATACATATATAAGAGTGATTAAAATGTTTTCCAGAATCGGGTACTCTTTGAACTCCTGCTTGGTACAAGTACTATAGATAAACTTCTAAGTGAACGAACTAACAAAGATAGATTGCTCCCACCGAAGTAACTGTTGAAGATTAAGTTCAGGTAATACAAGTCGACTGATATTTACACATGCAGGCACACAGCCGCATAGGTTTTAAGGTTTCTTTAGCACATCAGCTACAACGGAAACATTGAACTTGGAACTACGAAAACTTTTCAAACTGTGAGCCAGATCTCTCGTTTTCTAACTGAGCTGTTGTTGGTTGCCTACCCCGCCTTCGTCTCTGCTACCAGTAGTGCCACTGCTGCATTGCTCATCTTCCATTGTTGGAAGGACTGGATATACATGTACAGGCAAAGTTGTCACTACTGGTGGGTACCTTGCCTGCGGACGCATCACATTATTCGAGATCCCCTGGTTTTCAGGCAGCTCAGTATCTTCAGTGGGTGCAGCTTCGGGGAATAGCTGTAGCTCCCGCCGTGGGGCAGCATAAGATTGTTCAACAACTGCTGGCTGTTGCAGAGGAAGTGCCATTGTTGCGATGACTTGTGGATGTGCTGAATGTTGCAATGTAAATACTGTGGTCGCAGGATGAGGTGCTGTAAGATTTGATCTAGAAGTGTCATGACTCCAGATAGGGTTGCCTTCTAGCCGTACCCTCAGCTCATTTTGAAGTTCTGAGATTTCACCACGGATCACATTGGTTTCATCCAGTAGTTCATTTCTCCAAGGCAACCTGTTTTGTACAATGAAGGAAGCACATATTGAATTACTGGCTAGGATATAGCAAATCTTTTCAAGTGGTGCTGTAAGATTTATTTGCTAAATATTTGCAAATTCTGAGTACACAAAATTACTACATATAGTCTACAGAACATCAAATAATCAAATTCAACAGCAGTTTAATTAAAATTCCCCAAGTCGTGATATCGTCGGGTTTCAGAAATGAGAGGAGCACACTTACATAATGAGATTCGTTCTTCAGCGTGTTGTTCTCCTTTCGAAGAGATTCTACTTGTGAAAGTAGATCTTTAAGTATTCGTGTAGTGTCACTCAATATGCATGCCTTCCCATTGTTCTGCCTATCAGGTTCTGAAAAGAGATGACACTGCTTAGGAAAAAATATAAATGTAACTTTGAGCAGATGTAGAGTAGACACAAATAATCAATAACCGTATATGCATGTAGCACTTGTTGCAAGATGTCTGTATAACAATGTCAAGTGCATGTTGAATATTATTCCACATAACCACCTAAACATGCTAAACTCTTATAGTTAGGACTTGTAAATCCAAATCTAAAGGGAATCAACAAACAGCAGGCACACAGGTGAGGTGAGTTGCAAACTACATTGACCTGGACAAAATGATATCGAATAAACAGGATGGCACTCCATAAAACAAAACACTCTAATGCTGTCCAATCATAGATCTTGTTGTTGTAGGTTAAATTTGTGTAACAGATGACATACCTAGCATGTTTCCCAGCTCGCCAAACAGATCATTCTGCTTGTCACGCTTACGTTTCTCCCTCTCAGATTTATGCACTTTCTTTGGAGCCTTCTTTTCACACTTATTGTTCTGGATAGGCCTGTCAGATGTTTGCCATCAGCAATAAACCATGTCATGCACTTGTAGTTAAAAAAGCTTGATAATTCAGTGACAGACATCCACATTTGCTAACACCAATTTTGCAAGTACAGAGCCTATGTGGTTCACATAAATTTATTTCCTACAACAGGTATGCATCATCATCATCATTGTATTAAATAGAGATTTAGACCAATTTGTTAGACATAATTCTAAACTACGCTAGTGGACATCGACAAGAAACACTGCTGATCATCAAAGTGTAAGGCCCCTACAAAGCCCAAAGACCTACTGCGATCAAACGCGCAGGAAAAACTACAGAATGTATCTGCTGTTTTTTTTTCTTCCACTGCGATCAAACGCGCAGGAAAAACAAAAGAATGTATCTGCTGTTTTTTTTTTCTTCCACTGATCAGTCACGAGTCGCGACCGAAGACTCACCCTTGAACGAGGTTCTCCGCCGGGGCCGCGGTGGCAGCAGCAGCGGCTGCGCTATGCGCCCTGTCCCTGGGCACCATGGAGTGATCAAGGGACCTGATCCGATACCTTTCCTGAAACAAGAAATCAAGAGCTCCGCATCAGTTCCCCACACCCTAACCACGTCCAGAGCAACCGCGCTTTCGTCAAACAAAAGCAAAGGAGTCGGGAAAAACGACCTTCACCTTCCCGAAACCACCTCAAATCGAGGTCAGGCTGAGAGAGAAGCGACGCGATGCGGCTGGCCAGATTTGA
This sequence comes from Hyparrhenia diplandra, assembly GCA_015847255.1. Classification (NCBI taxonomy): domain Eukaryota; kingdom Viridiplantae; phylum Streptophyta; class Magnoliopsida; order Poales; family Poaceae; genus Hyparrhenia; species Hyparrhenia diplandra. The sequence continues at coordinate 106,537 of JADLZK010009492.1, forward strand.
TTGAGGTCTCGGTCCAGCTCGGGCCCTTCCCCTTTCTTCGATTGCAGGCGAGGGAGGATGGATGCTTGGATAGGCAAGCCGCAGGAGGGAGGAGAGGGAGGGAGGGAGAGAAGAAAGGTAACAAGGGCGGGTCCCACGGCGAGGCAGGAAGAAGAACCGGAGCGGAGGGTCGTGTCTCGCTGATCAGTGGGCCAGGGCGTGGCGTGGCCCGCGTGACGGGGGAAGGGTAGTTGCCGGATCCGGTGGGCTAGACGGCGACACGCGCGCGGGGGCGTGTGGGAGGCACCCACCGCTGGCTGCTCCGCCCTGGCGCGTGCTCCTGCGTGGAGTCAGGCCGATCGGATGGGATCGGATGATATCGACATCGACACGTCGCCGCCACAGCACCACTGCCGCACGCCGCACCGCCCTTCTTTCCAGGCCCAAAGAAATGCTTTAGATTATCACGCAATATGCAGCAATTCGCAGAATATACGCACCGTGCAAGTTAAGGTGCCTGACTACAGACTGATTGCGTTTTAGTCATGGAAGACTCCAGATAAATTTCAGCCATGCTCACGTTGAGAAGAATTCGAGCACTCAAACAATCCAAACAAACTACCCAGGTCACACACCGTTTTGGCGTTTTCCGCTGGGTTGGTTGGTGAAGTCTAGCAAAAAGAGCTGTAGGAAGGGATCGCGTTGGGCGGGGAGGTGAGTGGGTAGGGCGGGGCGCGTGGCAGGCACACGCGTCCAGGCGGCGCCGCTGGCCCCGGACGTTGTTTGCCCGGCATCCACAGAATTGCTCGTGTGGGGCGCGTGCCGCTGTGCCCCTTGGCCCGCGCCAGCGGTCTTCTATTCCCCACTCTCCGCCGGGGACTCGACTTAAAATGGCAACGGGTACCAAACCCGAAAGCCGACGGGTTTTACCCGATAAAGATGCGGGTATGGAATGATTTTTTTCTATCCGCTGGACGTTATTGGAAGAAATCTTCTACCCATCGGGTACGCTGGTGCGGGTGCGGGTGTATGCTACCCATACCCGTCTATCCGTGGGTAATAAATACCCGCATATATCACTAACAATCATAATAAATTTGGCTCATATAACACTAGAATTTGAGCCAATTCAACTAAAGTCTACATATATAACACTAGTATTATTGCTAATTGATGTTAGATTTGCTTTTGTGCACATATATTGACCTAATATTTATTAAATATTTGAATTTATAAAGCATTTCATATGTCATACTCGGGTATGTTCGCTGGGTGCGGGTTACCCGTCGGGTAGAATTTACCCGCAGCGGTACGGTATGGAATGACTTTCCTACCCGCATGCGGATACGGGTAACCCGACGGGTAAGATTTACTTCCCTGGCGGGTGCGGGTATGGGTGGGCACTACCCGTCGGGTATTTACCCGTTGCCATCTTGAGACTCGACCACGCACGCCCACACGGCCACGCGACGCGATCACGCCCGACCCCCAATATTGTTTTTCCATGCCCACGCATCACGAACACGACGGAAGGATTACGAAATACTAAAAAGTCCCCAAACTTGACTACAGGAGAAATCCTGCATTAGGTTAAGCGCAACGGACGTTAGAAGCACTTCCACTCGTATACTTTTCAATCTGGGTGACTCGGCTCCTTGACGATTAGTAGATCACTTGAGGAGATATTTAGATATTATCTAGTATTTTTGTTGAACCCTGAAGTCCACATGCCCACATGGACACAGCCTAACGCCAGGACGTCACGGTGTTAGGCCCCGTTTGGAATGGAGGATTATAAAACAGAGAAATGGTAGGAAACACGAGAATAAGGTAGGAGTGTTGTGGGAAAACAGAGGAATGAAAAAAAAAAAAGCAGGGAAGATACAAATAGAGATGTTTGGAACGCAGGAATTTATAACATAGGATTTCCAAAATGTAAGGTATAATTAAAAAGATGAATATTTGTTTTGTTCTTATTTTGAATATTTATGAGTACAAAGCCAAATTTTAACGATATATGAGAAAGAGAAAATAGTAACCTAAGTACATGAGAAAATAGTAACCGAATCTTATTCAAAAAAAATAGTAACCGAAGTGCATGATTATTTGATTATTAAAAGGAAAAGAATTCGTAACTGACATCCTGAAACCACGCCCAGCGGCCCAGACCTTCTACGGCAAGGATGACGATTTGTTTATTCCTAAGAATCCTAGCTAAGGGTGTGTTAGGTTGAGCTATGGCTTTTGGAAAAGTCGGCCTTTGAGTCGTGAGTGTGAAAAAGCATTTGTTGGAAAGCATTTGTAGGAAAAGCGTAAGACCGTTTGGTTAGAGGTCTTTGTGGAAGTCAGTAGGTGTAGAGTAAATACCGTAATGCCCCTAATGACCTATGACATTATTTATATGCAAATTACTCATAAAAATCCAATCTGTTCTATATTTTCTATTGAAATGGCAAATTTGAAATGTAAAAATTATAAAAAAAAAAAATCACTCAAAAGTGATATGGTCCACATAAATATAACAAAATAATTAATGGTCCATACAATAATGCCATCTCTCAACGTAACTATTCGACCATTCCACTAATCAAAGCATCGGCTATCCTAGTACGAATGATGTTCATGTCCTCCTCATTCTCCTCATCATTCTCCTCATTTTCTTGTCTCCCCGTGACGTCGTGGTAAGTAGTCTTCATTGGCATCACATCTATCAAACTCCTTATCACGTAACTTGCTATCACGGATGAAGTTATGCAAAGCGAGACAAGCCATGATGATACGCTTACGAATAGCAGGTGGGAAACTTGGGATGTCCTTCAAAATACACCACTTTTTGCTTCAAGACTCCAAAGACCTTTCAATAACATTCTTCCAGCGAAGGAATAGTTCTTACAAACAAGGTGTTCATCCCACCATTCCTCGCGAGCACACAATAGTTTGCTTTGTTTCATCCCATCCAAGACCAGTGGCATAATTCTTGAACTCCATAAACGTTGAATATTCCTTTTTCAAGACATCTAACTTGTTCTTCAATTGTTTTTGGTTCGATTGTCACCGGATTTTTGTGCAAACTTGGAAACAACATTCTTCCAACCGGTAGTAGTGAAAATTCCCATCGGCCTATTGCCGGCTTCTATCTCTTCTTTACAAGCATCAAACAAATGCCTTACAAAAGCATCCCCAAATCGCCTTGTCACCCATTCTTGAACCAAACAAAAAGTTTTCAATTAACTTGCAAGGGTCACAACAACTTGACCATACATCACACACGACTACTAATCATTCATCAATTTGGAACATTACTCATGGATCTGTCACATACCAAGAGGACACGGGGAGCGAGACATACCTTACGGGGACGAGTAGCGTGCGGCAAAGAAGAATGGACTCCCACGGTCGTCGTGGCGGTGTCTTCGGCGGGCCGGTAGCGGCTTGTATCCGGCGGCGCTTGGACAGCTAGGGAGCTTGGGGCGGCACCGGTCTTGTGGGCACCGGCCTTGGGGGCGTCGAGGTCCGGCCTTGGGGCGGCGGGGCGGGACCCGGGCGGTGGCCGGCCTTGGGGCGGCGGCCGGGCGGGAGCTTCCCCAACCCCTAGCCGCGCGGAGTCGCGGTGTCCGCGAGTAGAAGGGCGACGGGACGGGGAAGGGGTCACGGGAGGAGAGAATAGAAAAGAAATCGAAACGTTATTCCATGGTAACCGGTGGCGGTGGGTAATTTTTCACCCAAAAGCCAACAAAAGCGAGGGGAGAGGGTGCTTTTGGATTTATCTTTGGGATGAAAGTCGCTTTTGGTCGCGTGACTTTAGATGGAAGCCAACCCTTTTGGTTGGGCTTTTGGCTTTTGACAAAAGCAAAAGCGGTAAAAGCCCAACCAAAGGGACCCTAAGACTATCCGCACTTACGTTTCTCTATTTACTTCCTCTCGTACATCCTAGTCATCAAGATTTCTATCTTTACAACACTTTCTTCCGCACTCATCCTTCCTTTGGGCGTGTTTGGATCCTCTAACTTGGTTAGAGTTAGAGTTACTTTCTAACTCTAACTCTAACCCTTAATTAACTCTAACTTATGGACAGTTTGGATGATAGGGTTAGAACAGGGTTAAAAACACTTTTTCAATCATTTTTTCAAGTTAATGTACCTTTAGGTTGGTGGACTCTACCAAAGTAACACAAATATCACCCCCCTTGAGGGATTACTTCTTTTTGGTGGGTTAGAGCCAAAATAACCCAATCTAACCCATGTGTTTGGATGTTTTTGGGTTATTTGGGACAAAAATAACCCAATCTAACTCTAACCCCTCGCATCCAAATGAGTGTCTTTATATCTCTACTCTATACCAACAACCATAAGTAGGGTCCACTTATAATTTTATCTAAACATATCGATGTGAGATCTAGTTTTGAAGAATTTATTGAAACGAATTCAATGGTGCAATCGAAATTTAATTTGGATGTTTGGTTTGCAAGCTATAACTTTTTTTAGTTATATTAATGGTAGGGCCCACTCTTGCATGCTCCCACCACTCACAACCCTCCCTTCCCGCGCGACAGGTTCTGACAAAAGGTGATCCGCGCAGGCATGCATGCAGCACCATATATACCGCGCCGCGCCAACGCTGCTTCCCGTGTGCCACATTCACATACCGGATGACCGCTGCAGCTGTTTTCATCCTACGTAGCATCTGTAAAGCCATGGAGGAAGCTGTTACCGGACTCCGGTGCGGACAGTCTAACCCGTCGAAGCCTCCGCTCCCTCTCTCCACGGGCGAGGGACGACGTGATTTGCCTCGGACTTCCGCGAAACCACGAGCTCGGACTGGATTCTTTATTTCTTGCGTTTTGCGAGCGAATCGTTCCTTTCCTCCGGAACAGCGAGGCTGCTTTCCTCTGTTCCAAACAAAGAATGACATCAGCAAACTACAGGGAATCAATTTCCTTCAAAATTCCCGCAGAAATCCTCCGTTCCAAACGGGGCCTTAGGTGGCGCCATTTGGACTGACAGCACCAAGGAGAGAACTTAAGGACGCGTTTGATTTCAGCCCTATGGGGCCAGCCCGTTGGCCAAGCCGTGGCCAGGCTCATATTGCAAGTACTTTTATTTGATTTGTATGCACGAGCCAGACTCTGGTGTTTGATTTATGGTCCATAAAGCTATGGATACTCTCACGTACACATTTGGTATACTTAACACCACACTCTCTTCTCTTAATGTTTCGTCGAGCACTTGATGAACATGGTGGGTGGCATGCTCCTCCACCTGTGCTCGCTACGCCGCTTCGAGCACAGCGGCGGCTAGGTCCGCGCACTGCTGAAGGAGCCCGAGAACAAGCGTATGCACCTTATGACGTTCCTCGAGGTCACGCAGTTGCACTAGTGGGAGCGCACGCTCGTGCTCGTCATGCAGGGTGTCTTCTTCAACGCCTACTTCGTCGACGAGGCGCACCACCACGATGTCAACCACTTCGTGTCGGTGAGGCGAAGGCCGAGGACGAGGTGACGAAGCCGAGCTGTGGTAAAGCCCCTACTCCGACCCTCAAATTTGAGAGGACCCCATATCCCCACGACGGCCCTTATGAACTCTGGAGGGAGCCACTACTCAACCGGTGCTCCACCCAGGCTAAGATGCCGATGAGATGATGAAAAGAAAAATAGAATGACGAGCAACCCTTGTGCCAGTGTCCAAATAGTATTGGAAGCGTCTTGGCCATATTCAAAAAAAAAAAAAAGTCCTCAAAAATGAAGAAAACGCTTAAATCAAAAACCAGTGAGGCCGTACTTTGAGGACTAGTAACGCAGTTGCTCTCATATGATAATAGAATATGGACATGTCATTTACAGCGGGACGTCACCGCATTTTTCATCAATAAGTTATGTCACAAAGATTTTCCGCAAAAAAAGTTATGTCACAAAGATTAAAAACAAGGAGCAGCGGCGTCCCATTTGCTTTCAGAAGCAACATCGACGAGGATAGAGCATAGACCACTTTCAGTCTCGGCAATTCCATTTGTTGCGAAGAGGGTTCGGGTTTATCTAGTTGGCTGCAGAAGGTACTTGTGCCGGCTTCTTGAAGTTAAGAGCTTGCCTCCTAGGCTTGGCAGGGTCTGGAAACGGAAGGGAACTAATCTCGTCAGACACTCAGACATGTGGTTGGATTGAGAAAATTAATAAATAGTCGAGAGGATGCAGAACAGGGCAAACCACAAAACCTGTTTTGGTTTTCTTGTTCGAGGAAAGAACAGACGACTTCCAATCATTGTATGCTTCTTTCTCCATCTTCTTGCGTCTCTTGTGAGTTGGTAACTGACATCAGAACAAGCAGACAGCGATCAGGCCAAAACAATCCGTACATGTTTTAAGACCATGTTTTAACACATCAAGGCATAGCAGAAACAATTAGATGCAGTTACTGTTGCACACTATTATATAGTAGTAACCATAAAACTTGCACACCAGTAGGAAAAAAAAACATCTTTTAGTACTGTTTTTGTGTATCTTTTAGTTCATTCAGATTTCAGACATCAAGCATGGCATAAACCTTATTTGATCCATTTGATTCAACCAGGGCCCAGGGGTATACTGATTACTAAAGAATGTGGACAGGATTTCATGCAGATGAAAGCCATATACAGGAAACTGCACTAGTAGCGACTTTTACGATGCAGGAAAGTTTCAAACAGGAAGAGTACTACAAATTGAATATAAAACCATTTTTCATCAGAAAAAGCATATTAGTGTAGTTGTGTTCCATGATATGCAATTCAATAAAAGTGAGATCGGTAATCCATAAGCAATCAGAAGTAATGAGGTACATACATCTAGCTCATCTTGATCATCGTCTGAGGATTCATCAGATGCAGATGAATCACTGTCATCTTCATGTTTCCTTTTGCTTGGCAAAACATCCAGCAGTTCTGCAACAAGGACAAAACATAGGAGTTTAATAGAGAGTTAGCAACACAAACCTTTATTTGTAGGATGTATTTTCGCTATGTAAGTGGATGAGTAACTCAATGATGCAAGGAATGGATCAACCATGAGTATGAAGGTACCTCTGTTCCCTGGCAGATTTAACTATGGTCTTATTTCCTTATTGCCAAAGGTTAAAGAGGCTAATAGTATCAAGCACTATAGGCCCATTTGCTTACTCAATGTGGTTTATAAATTCTTTACAAAAGCCCTGATGATCAGATTAGACAAAATCATGGGTAAAATCATTAATAAGAGCCAATCTGGTTTTTGAAAGATAGAAACATCATGGATGGGGTCCTGGCTCTACATGAGATTTTGCGTGATACTATAAGCAAAAAAAGGATGGGTTGATTCTTAAATTGGACTTCGACAAAGCCTATGATAAACTAAATTGGGGGTTCCTCTTTGAATGCCTTAATCAAAGGGGTTTTGGTGAAAAAATGGTGCGAATGGATCAAGTTAGCCATGACTTCTGGGACAGTCAGTGTCAAGGTCAATGACTCTACGGTCAATGACTCTACTGGTAGCTATTTCAAGTCTAGAAGGGGGGTTAGACAGGGGGATCCTTTGTCCCCTTTCTTATTCAACATTGCTGCTGATGCCCTTGCTAAGATGATTAATATGGCGCAAAAGAACAAGTTGATAAAAGGTTTGGTTCCTGAGTATGTTGAAAATGGTGTTGTTATTCTGCAATATGCAGATGACACAATTCTGTCTCTACAAGATGATACTGATCAGGCTGCCAATCTGAAACTTCTTTTATATCTTTATGAAGACATGTCGGGTTTGAAAATAAACTTTTCAAAAAGCGAAGTCGTCATGATAAGTCAAGATATGATAAGAGTGTGACTTTCTCCAATATGTTTGTTAGAGGGAATATGCTTCACTGTCTATTCCTCCAAACCTTAGAAGGGTGGGCAATATAGTAGCCGTACATGGGCCTCTATTGGGCCTTCACTCATATACACTAACACCCCCTCGCAGCCTCCGAACTACCGGCGCAGCGGAGATCAAGACTGGACAACAAAGAAAGCAACACACACGGGGGCCCACCGCAGCCACAACTAGCCACCGGTGACGTTGAGGTCGGATCGAACTCCGAGAACGCCGAGGAGGGAAGACCCTTGGTGAAGATGTCGGCAAACCGGGAGGTGGTCGGGACATGGAGGACCCGGACAGCGCCCGATCGCAACCAGGTCACGGACAAAGTGCAAGTCAATCTCCACATGCTTCGTCCGTTGATGCTGAAACCGGGTTGGTGGAGAGATAGACGGCGCCGACGTTATCACGATGACGAGGGTGGTCTTGGTGAGCGGGGCTGTGAAGCTCAGCCAAGAGCCGACGGCCGAAGACGCCTACGCCACACCGTTAGCGGACAGCCCGATACTCCGCCAGACCTTTGGAGCGGGGAGACAACCGGCCGCCGCTTGGGCGACCAGAGACGAGGTTGCCGCCGAGAAAGACGGCATATACCGGATGTAGAGCGGTGAGTGTCCGGACAGCCCGCCCGGTCGGTGTCGGTGGCAGACAACAAGCTCGGTGGAGGGAGACCGGTGAATAGCCGGGCCGGAGTCAACAGTGCCACGGACATAGCGGAGAAGGCGCTTCATCGCAGCAAGATGTGGCTCCGGGGATCATGCATGTGAAGACGGACTGCTGAATCGCATACGCGATGTCGCCCGATGAAGGTGAGGTATCGCAACGCACCGCCCAAACTCCCGAAAGCAAGAGGGATCCGCCACAGGTCGCCTCCATCGCCAGAGAGCTTCGCACCGAGTATCAACGGGAGTAGCACGGGGCTTGCAAGCCGTCATCCCAGCCCGCCGAGGATATCCGAGCATACCGGTGGTGCGGAACAGCCCGAAGGGCGAGTCTCAACAAATGACCCCGTGAAGTGGTGAAGCGGACCAAGATCCTTCATAGCAAACTCCTGCCGCAAAGAAGAGATGACGTACGGGAAGCAATCAAGGATCGGAGGCGGTGAGGACAATGTCATCAACATAGAGTAGCAGTGTAAGGCCTCTCGGCTCCATGGCGATAGACAAACAGAGATGTGTGTCGACTTGGCCTCTCTCGAACCTCAAAGTGAGAAGGTAGGTGGCAAACCGGGAGTACCAAGCACGAGGATCCCGCCGCAGGACCATAGAGTGACTTGTTGAGCCGGCAAAACCGGATCAGCCGACTGGAATCCACAAACCCCGCTGGCTGATTGCAGTAAACTGTCTCAAACAAGGTGCCATGGAGAAATGCATTCTTGACATCCAGCTGATGCACTTGCCAGGAGCGAGAGAGAGCAAGTGAGAGGATCGGTGCGCATCAGTAGCAGGCTTAACCACCGGATGAAGGTCTCATCATAATCAACACTAGGGCGCGGGTGAAGCCCCGGTACCCACCGAGCCTTGCATCGCTCCGGCATCGTCGGCCCGACACTTGTGCGCCCGGATCCACTTGCCGGTGACCACATTGCCACCGGACGGACGCGGCACAAGGTCCCACGTGCGGTTGGCTAGAAGAGCCCCATACTCCTCTTCCATCCATCGCCGCCCGGTGAGGGTCCGCCAAGGCGGCGCGACAGAGGTGGGTATCGGAGAGACCGACGACCGGGTCTCGGTGGCGGAGAGGGCCGCAGTCGAAGAACACCACCCGCATGCCGAGTCACCATAGGGTGAGTGTGTGAGGGTCCCGTGAATGACCGGCGGGTGGTAGACCTCGGGGATCAGCCCGGGCCGACGGGGTGGAGGAGGTGGCGGCGGTGGAGTTGGAGCCGGGTGACGGCGCCGGTGCCGAGCGGCGAGTACACTGCACCGGGCCGCCACGCCGGGTCCCGCCCCGAAGAGGGGCACCACACGAGGTTTCCCTGGGCCGCGCTGCGGGCGCAGAGGGGGGCACCGGGCCGCGCGTGGCACGAAGGGGTGGCTCCGGGCCGCGCGTGGCGCAATGGGGCAACCCGAGTACGTGGAGAAAGGCCGAGCGGAACTGGTGGCTGAACCGCCAGGTCAGGAAACATGGACTCCAACTCAGGATCAGGGGAAGGCGTGGAAGAGGTAGAGTACGGGAAATCCGACTCGTCGAAGACGACGTGCCGGGAGATAAGCACCCGACGAGAAGTGAGGTCGTAGCAACGGTACCCCTTATGATTAGGGAGTAGCCAAGAAACACACACGGTGTCGAGCGGGCGCCAACTTGTGAGGAGTAGTGGCGGCGAGGTTAGGGTAACAAGCACAACCGAAGACACGGAGGTGATCATAGCGAGGAGGTGTACCGAAGAGGGCGTGGTGTGGAGTGGGAGCAGGAGAGGCCGTGGAAGGAAGCCGGTTGAGCAGGTAGGTGGCGGTGGGAGGCTCTCGCCCGTAAGCGCGAGGGCGAGAGGCCCGGAGAAGGAGAGTGCGCATAACATCGTTCGTGGTGCGAATCATCCGCGCCAGCCTTGCCGCTCGGGAGGAGGTGTACGGGCAAGACATGCGGAGTCGAACACCATGAGTGAGAAAGAAGGAACGGGAGGTGTTGTTATCGAACACACGCCCGTTGTCACACCGGACGACCTTGATGGTGAGGCCGAACCGAGTGGACACCCAGGCAAAGAAGTGGAGGAGAGTGGAAAAAGTCTCGGACTTGGCGCGTAGAGGAAAAGTCCAAGAGTAGTGAGAGAAGTCATCGAGTAGGACCGGATAATACTTATAGCCGGAAATGCTAGGAATAGGAGAAGTCCACAAGAAAGAAGAGCAAAGGCATGCGCCGCACACGAAGAAGAAGAAGGAAAAGGAAGGCGCACATGGCGACCCAACTGGCACGCATGGCAGAGATGCTCATCAGAAGCCCGAGTGCAAGGGAGGTGGGCACTACGACTGAGCCGAGCCAAAGCGTTGCGGCCAGGGTGACCGAGCCGGAGGTGCCGTAGAGGAAGAGGGAGTAGTGGCAAGGGCGCTGAAGTGGAAGGCGGTATAGCGGAAGCGAGTGAAGGCGAAGGGAGTAAAGGGGTCCCGAAATGTCACAAATGAGGAGTGGACGCCCAGAGGCGGAATCCTTCACCGTGAGACCGGTAGAGTCGAACTCAACGTAACAAGAGTTGTCGGCAAGAACCGGCGGATGGAAAGAAGGTTATGGACGATCCGAGGAGAAACAAGGACAGCGGGAAGACGAAAAAGACCGGAGGCGTAACCCACGGAGGTGACGGGAAGACAAGACCCATTCCCAACCATGATCGGAGAGGGACGGGGAAGGGTGAGGAGGGCGAAGAGAAGAGAGGATGCCGGCATGAGGGGTAGTGTGGAAGGAAGCCCCGAGTCGGCGATCCACTCGGTGCAGCAGGTGGTGCAACCCCCATGGTGCCGAATGATTGCGCCATATCGCCGGATTCCACCCCCGTGCCGGGACGAAGTCGGGGCCCGGGCGGAGGAGGGAAGGCCGGAAGGGCACGGACGAGTAAGGGCCGCCCGGCGACCATGGCGACCGGCCGAGCGGGGAATGAGGCCCGCCCATCGCGCGCCCGCCATGGGTTGCCGGGATGGCCCGGGCGACCTCCCGCAGCGTGTGTGGAGCCCCGCCGAGGAGAGCCGCTTGGCCGCGAAGGGCACCGGGTCTGTGGCCAGCGTCGGCCGGTGGCGCGCCCCGCGACCGGAGCAGAGGAGGCCGGGCGAGAGCGATATCACCAGCCGGTGGCGCGGCGCTGGGGTGCCACGCCGGCCGCGACTTGCCCCCGGACGCTAGCCGTGGCGGTCGAAAGCATGCGCGCATGGGGTCGGTGCGCGCGACCAGCGCCGAGTAAGGATAAGCGCGCACGGCCCAGCTCGGAGGAAGAGGAGCTCGCGCTTAGCGGCAGCGGCCGCGCCGCACTGTGGGCCGCGTAAGGGAAGAGGAAGTGCGGCCCGCGGGCGAGGAGGGGCGAAGCGGGGGCGGGGCCGCCGTGCTGCTGCTGCCGCGCTCGGCGGCCGCGCGCCCACCCGGGCCGCCGCGTAGGGCGGGGAGAACGCGGCGCGGCGGCCGGGGCGCTGGCGCGAGACCAGCGCTTCAGCGCGCCGCGCCCGTTGCGAGATCCGCTCCCGAGGCCGCGTCGGGGGGAGAGGGCCGCGCCGCGCCCGAGCATCGCGTTGGCGGGCGCGAGGGCGCCCGGGGCGCGGCAGCCCGGGCCGCGCCGCGGCGGCGGCGCCGCGCCCGGGAATCGCGCGGGGCGTCCGCGCCAGAGCCCACCGCGGCGCGTGCGGCAGAAGTAGAGAGGAAGGAAGGGAGAGGAAGGCGGCCGCGCACGGGAGGAGGCGGCGCCGATGGCCGACCGCCATGGAGGCGTAGGCGGCGGGAGGAAGGGGATCGGGATCGGGATCGGGAGGAGAGAAGAACCTAATGAGCTGAAATTTTGATATTAGTTAGAGGACTCATAGATGAAGATTTCTACCAAATCTCATGCATATTGATTTAGTGGTCCGAGAGATATGTATTTTACTCGAGAATGACGAATAACGGAAAACAGATCGAATACAATTGGATTGCATTGTGGCAACAAGATGGAGTTGGCTCTCAAATTGGTCATGAAGATATATTAAAGATCGGGAAGAATCAGTTTGATCTAAAAGAGATTCAATGAAATAAAAGAACTCATACAAGGATGCAAATGAGTTGCAATCGAGGTACAAAGAGTAGCAAGTAATTGCAACTAGTTGGAATAAGAAGTAATCACTGAAGGTTCTCGAGAGAAAGAGATCAAATCAGTTCAAACTAGTTGAAATTAGTTGTTTTCAGAGTTACATGTAGCGACAATGAGTTCTGATCGGTTGGTACTAGCTGAAATCAACTAAGGGCAACCGAAATCAATTTGAAAACTATTGGATTGCAAGTATCTTGAAGGAGTTTGAGACTAGTTGAAGTATAGTGCAAACCTCTCCTATGACCTTATATTGTTGGTGTGCTCAAGTCGACATTGTGTACTCTTGTACGCACAAATTTAGGGGAGCTTAGCCTAAATCTTGTGTGACTATTGGCTTTCTTCAAGTGTATGATGTGCAGTCCAACACATGGAAAAGGAGGATAGATAGTTCCTTTGGATAATTTGAGTGCATCACAATTATTCTAGGAAGTCTAGGTCTTTATAAACCAAGTGCTCCCAGTTTAAATGTTGAATGCCCCAATCCTCTAGTGGAACTAGATCTGAAAGAGTTGGAGAAAATAATTGAAGAGTGAACTTTCATTATTGTTTCTCCTCTCTAGAGCTCAAGTTATCTTGATCCATCTCATTGATCACCCGGGATCTGGTCTATAAAGAGTGGTAACTCCTAGTTCATATTTTGCAAAGTTCATGAATTTTACCTTTTGCTCTCTATGTGGGCTGCTTTAGGTAAAGAAAGAACTAGGGATCTAATATATGGAGCTTGGATGATCATGAGTGCTCTAATTCACCACATTTCATCAAGTGAGAACTATGGCTATCCAAATCATTTGAAATCTCACTCATAATGGTCATATCAATGTGGTGACCTATCTACCTTGGCGGTGGTATGTTCTCTTGGCATAATTTCAATCGTTGTAGATTTATTATGCCTTGACCAAGATATAGGATGAACTCCTCTAGACTCTTAAACCGATTCAAATGCATTTCACAAGTAATTCAAGTACTTGATGCACATATTGAGGGGGAGCCCATCCTATACCTTGTGTCTTTTGAGACTAACTCTTTCTTCTAGTGATTTATTTAGTCTCTTGCCGAGAATGAGTTTCTCATGGGTATGCTACATTGATTCAATCCAAGTTGGTAATGTTGACTCACATATATATTTTGGATTGCAAGTTTATCTCCTATGTAGCTACTCCATAATATAGCTTAAATTCTCTTACTTGGACTTAATTGACCAAAAGTGCATATGCTCTTGCCTTCCACATCAAAAGGGTCACTAGTTGTGAAACTCTAGCTTGTGCAATTTAATGCTATCTCTTGTCTTTGTGAGCATTATCTAGGTGATACTATGAGATATGAGCATTCATTCCAATTGGCATCAACTTGTGAAGATACTTTCAATAGAACAACACTTGAACTTGTTGATATTTGGGCTTGCCATTGGTTGGTATGGATAGCTCTCGAAATAAGCTTTCGAAAAGTCCAAGATCATTGAAATGAGAGTTCGGAGTGAAAAGTTATGGCATTTTCGGTGAGGTGACCTCTTTGTCTCTCGTGAGCTGCGGCAAGTCTACCGCACAAAAGGGCGGCAAAGGTCGCACCGACAGTCATGACAAAGCTGGTTTTTGAACTCTAATGACTAGTTTTGGTTGTGGGTGCATATATACTCATCCTATGGCCCCCGAGCTATCTCGTTGACAACCAAAACAAGTGTAAACCTTCCAAAAGGGCCATATAAAGACTCTTTTCAAGTGATGTCAAAAAATATGAAGATCATATTTCAATTGGTATTCATGGATAATCTTTCAATTCGCTATGCCAAGGAATATGTCTTCCGCTATTATCTCAATATGACAACAAGAGTTAGCAATGGACTTTCAATTGAGATCAAGCACAAGTTTGGGTTATCTCCTTGAAAATGATGATGTCGAGAGATGGGTACAAATGAAATTATCTTGAAGAAAGAATTACTAGTCCCATCAAAGCACTAAATTCAAATATTGAAATCATCTTCTTTGGGGAGATTATGAGGCTTAGAACAAAGGTACATTGCTCCAAGAACTCTTGTGCTACCTTTGTGCATCTAGGCCCTTACATGCTAGTGTGTGCATGTGTATGCAATATTTTGAGTCACATCATGAGTTTGTTCTTATGGTGGCGATTAGAGATTTTATTAGATATTTGGTTGATACCTCTAGTGGTGATGTCATGAGTTAGTCTCATGTTGAATATCATCTTAGTGAGATATGAGCTAAATATACTAACTTCTCAAGAATCTTGGCTTAAAGTGTTGCATACTTTGTTTGGTAGAAAATTTAGGAGAGCGATCCTATATGCTGAACATTGACCTACTCTTGCTCTCACTTGTCTACCATCATATTTCTTCCTTTTTGGTGGAGAGATCCTTTTGGAGATTAATACCAAAGGGGGAGAAATATTAAAGTGAGATTGATATGTGGTTTTAAAAGGGTAAAGGAGAGGCATGTAAGATTTTTCAAAAAAATTTTATGGTGTGTGCAAGGATGATAGCTTAAATTAATGCCCTTTAAGGACCATTTATGCTAGTGTGTGACATTCATGCCTTGTATGGTGGATTGTTTATCTTTTGAGTGCATGAACTGTCATGAGCATCACGGTTATCATGTAACAACATGCACCCCACGGATGCTAAGATATAGGAGAGTTCCCACACTTCATCTTAAATATGTGCATTTGGCATTTGAAGCCAAAAGTTGAATTTCCTTCAATGCACACATTTAAGGGGAGCTCACTATATCATAGGATTCAAAATCTTCATGCTTATCAATTCATGTAAGCTTTAATTGTGTTGTCATCAATCACCAAAAAGGGGGAGATTGAAAGTGCATCTAGCCCTTTAGTGGGTTTTGGTGAATTGAATGACAACATAATTAAAGGTCTAATAAGTTTGCTAAGTGTTGAACAGAAAGCGAGTCTATTACATATACTTGTGGATTGTGTAGTAACAAGTATATTCAAGGTTCACTAAGTAAGCAAACTTGATGGTATTCCACATAGTATGGAAGCAAAGCCAAATTGTGTATTGTTGTATTGGAAGATGATGGAAACAATCTAGTTCAAGCAAAAAGACAACAATGCAAATGGAATCAATGAAATGGCTTATATGTTGTGGAATATCATAGCATCATGTGAAAGCAAGCATACTTGGCAAAAGACAAATGAGACAAGAGTTGATGATATTTGATTGGTCTCTATAATGGCTTGTTTCCCATAAATAGAAGATTGAAATAAGTGTTGGAGTGTCGGCCAAAATGATAGGATATAAAGAACCATGAATTTGCTTGACCATATTGATGTTGATCCATATGTCTCTATGTGAGTCAAACCGAAGCTTGATTGGTCTCAACTTTCATATCACCGCAAGATAATCAAGCAAGGATCAAAATGTTGAAGAAATAGTTATTCAATGGATGCTTAATGTGATGTGACTTGAATATGCCTTGATAAGGTGAAGATAGCGAGGAAAAGGCTTCGAGGTACTAAGCGAAGGTGAAGGGCAAGCGGTGGCGGGTGAAGGGCAAGCGGTGGCTTGGGACCGAGGTACCATGACTAAGGTGAAGAAGAGAGTACTTGCATTTAGTCGAGAAACTAATCAAGCTATGAGGAGTCATATCGTGTTAAGGGTTCGGATTCCGGGCTAAGGCCGGAAGCATCCAGTCGGTGGTCCCGGTCGGTGCGTCCGGCAAAAAAACACGGCCGCGAGCTCTCACGCGGACGCCGCTTGACGGGGACGCTCCGGTGAGTGCTTCCGGTCGATGCCGAGCGCGTCCGTCAGGTCACCCGTGACGGTGATCTTCATCTTTTTCTTTGCTCTTTGCTTCAAACTTGCTTCGCCTCTTGCCATGGGTTGCCAACACGTCCAAGATGACCACGTTATCACCAATGTTAGCACGTCGATAGGTTAGGCAAGATCGAAGTTAGTGCTCTCATGTCCTAAATGCAATATGCAAGTCAATTGGACCTAGAAGCACTTCACCAAAGGATTGTCGCGGCATCCCCTCTTGATAGTCGGCTATCTATCCTATAATGTGATCACACGCTCTATCGTGTCTTGATCACCGAAAGGAAAAACCCTATCAAGTATACCTTTGCCTTGATCTCCCGGGTTCCTCTCAAGCCGATCACCGAGCTTGACGATCCATCAAGTCCACCGACATTGTCCATGTTCATGATCATCATGCTCCTTGTCATCCATCTAATCCTATCTCATAGTCATCACTTAGAGCAAAGGATTAGTCCAACAAGTGTGTCATCAATTTCCAAAACCAAACATGAGATTTCAATCTCCCCCTTTTTGGTAATTGATGACAACCAAACTCACAAAGATTTGAAATAAAATTCAATTGAACTTGAATTGCTTGCCCATAGCATTTTGATCATGAATCAAGGATTGGACAAACATTTCAAGGTTCGGTTTTGGTAGTAGTAGCCCCCCCTACATATGTGCTTCCATGTGTTTGGATCAATTTTGGCACATATGTTGGATAGAAACCTTGGGGAGAGACACTAATACCAAAAGAGATGCTAAGGTTCTAGAAATTGGACCTTTGAAGCGTGAAACCATCGGAGTCCTTAGCATCATGTATCTAGACAATCATCAAAACTCAACATACCCCATGAGATCAACTTTATAGGCTAAAATGTGAGCTTTGTCTAGATACATCCTATGCATGCTAGTTGGTCAATACACCAATCAATTTTTCAAAAACTAGCATACACCAAGCAATCATGTATATTGAATTTAGATTGCCAATGCAACATCACATTATGATCATGCACAAACAAATGCACAAATAGTCTATGAGCTTGCTCCCCCTATTTGTGTGATCCTTTCCAACATCTTTGTGACTTATTTCTCCCCCTTTGTCAACAATCAC
Source organism: Hyparrhenia diplandra (assembly GCA_015847255.1). Classification (NCBI taxonomy): domain Eukaryota; kingdom Viridiplantae; phylum Streptophyta; class Magnoliopsida; order Poales; family Poaceae; genus Hyparrhenia; species Hyparrhenia diplandra. The sequence continues at coordinate 124,004 of JADLZK010009492.1, forward strand.
CAAAAAGGTGTAAATGAGAGAAATCAAGTCAATCAAAGTATCACATGTGGTCTCATCTAGATCACTTGCCTTTCCATGTATTCAAGTTTGAACCAAAGACAAGCTTTTTCACACCTCATTTGCATAAGGGTTATCTTGCACCATGTTAGAATACACATCAATAGCTCATTTTCTAGAGTTGACACTAGGATTGCAAGCACATAAACATGTCATATGCCACCACTAGTTCATAGAACCAATCAAAGCAATAGTGGTGCCACACATATATTGAAAACATTTGATTTTCCATGAATGAGCCTAGTAAGCATGCATGATGTCTAGATGCACTAACAAGTCCTTAGCAAATATGAATGCCATGACAACCAACTTTTACCTTGGGGTTTGTCGAAGGAGAGGCATGTCATATAAGTGGGGTGCATCAACTCAAGTTGGAGAAGTCAATAATGTTCAATTCTCTCTTTAGCATGCAAAACATCTTCTCATCAAGTGGCTTGGTGAATATGTCGGCTAGTTGATCTTCGGTGCCAATGCCCATGATACAAATGTCACCCTTTTGTTGATGATCTCTGATGAAGTGGTGCCTTATATCAATGTGCTTTGTTCTTGGATGTTGAACCGGATTTTGGGTCATTTTCCTTATACTTTCATTGTCACAATACAATGGGACTTTGTCAAAAGTGAATCCAAAATCCTTCAATATTGACCTCATCCAAAGCAATTGAGTGCAACAACTTTCCCGCACTAATGTATTCTTCTGGGCGGTTGAAAGAGCAACACTATTTTGCTTCTTTGAAGACCATGATACTAGTGACCTTCCAAGGAATTGACATGTGCCACTTGTGCTCATTCTATTGATCTTGCACCCTCCATAATCGGAATCCGAATATCCAATCAAATCAAACTTGGATCCCTTAGGATACCATAGTCCAACATCTTGTGTGCCCTTCAAGTACCTCACAATTCTCTTTGTTGCCTTGAGGTGACTTTCTCTTGGATCGGATTGATATCTAGCACACATGCCCACACTAAATGCAATGTCCGGTCTTGATGCGGTTGCATAGAGCAAACTACCAATCATGGACCGATATTTCTTTTGTTCAACCATCTTGCCACTAGGGTCGGGGTCTAAGCTTCCATTGGTTCTCATTGGTGTGGACATTGACTTGGCATCTTGAAGATCAAACTTCTTGATCATATCCTTAATGTACTTGCCTTGACTAATGATTGTGCCATTCTTCAATTGCTTGATTTGAAGTCCAAGAAAGAATGTGAGCTCTCCAAGCATTGACATCTCAAACTCATTTGCCATCATCTTGGCAAACTCTTCACAAAACTCTTGATTGGTTGACCCAAAGATAATGTCATCAACATATATTTGCAACACAAACAAGTCTTTGCCAATCTTCTTGGTGAAGAGAGTGGTGTCCACCTTGCCCATCTTGAACCCTTTAGAGAGGAGAAAAATCTCTCAACCTCTCATACCATGCTCTTGGTGCTTGCTTCAAACCATACAATGCTTTCTTCAATTTGTAGACATGGTTGGGATACTTTTCATCTTCAAAGCCCGGGGTTGTTCCACATACACCAACTCATTGATGAAGCCATTCAAGAATGCACTTTTCACATCCATTTGATAGAGCTTGATGTCATGAGCACATGCATAAGCAAGCAAGATTCTAATTGCTTCAAGTCTAGCAACCGGTGCATAGGTCTCTCCAAAGTCAAGACCCTCTACTTGAGTGTACCCTTGAGCTACTAGCCTTGCCTTGTTTCTAACCACAATTCCATCTTGATCTTGCTTGTTCTTGAAGACCCACTTGGTTCCTATCACATTGTAGTCCTTTGGCCTTTCCACCAATTCCCATACATCATTCCTCTTGAAGTTGTTCAACTCTTCATGCATGGCATTGATCCAATCTTCCTTCTTGAGTGCATTTTTAATGTTCTCCGGTTCTTCTTGTGCTACAAAGGCATGGTGAGCATAAAAAGATGCTAATCTTCTTCTAGTAACCACTCCACTATTGATGTCACCGACGATTTGATCAATTGGGTGATCCCTTGCAATGTTGGATGGTTGCATCACTTGCACTTGATGACTAGGATAAGGAGTTGGACTAGCTTGTTGCTCTTGATCTTCATCTTGAGTACCACTAGTGCTTGCTTCATTTGCATTGATTTCAATGGTAGTGGTAGGTAATGGAGTGTCGTCATCATCATCAACTTGCCTAGGCCGAATATCACCAATATCCATGTTCCTCATGGCATTCTCCAAGTTGGAACCACTCACATCATCATGATTTTCAACTTCATTTTGAGAGCCTTGGGTTTCATCAAATTCCACATCATGGACTTCTTCAAGCTTGCCACTACCCAAGTTCCAAACTCTATATGCTTTGCTTGTGGTTGAATATCCAACAAGGAATCCTTCATCACATTTCTTGTCAAACTTGCCCAATCTTGTGCCTTTCTTGAGAATGTAGCATTTGCATCCAAAGACTCTAAAGTAACCAATGTTGGGCTTCCTCCCATTGAGTAACTCATATGGTGTCTTGCCAAGCATCCCATGGCAATAGAGACGGTTGCTACAATAGCAAGCCGTGTTGATTGCTTCGGCCCAAAAGGAATGGCTAACATTGTATTCACTAAGCATTGATCTTGCCATTTCAATCAAGGTTCTATTCTTCCTCTCAACTACACCATTGGATTGAGGAGTATAGGTTGGTAAGAATTGATGTCCAATTCCAAGCTCATCACACAACTCTTTAATTCTTGTGTTCTTGAATTCACTTCCATTGTCACTCCTAATCTTCTTGATGGATGTCTCAAACTCATTTTGAACCCTCTTGACAAAAGTCTTGAAAAGCTCAAACACATCATTCTTATCATGCAAAAGAACACCCATGTATATCTAGTGTAGTCATCAACTATGACAAAACCATACTTGTTGCCACCAATGCTAGAGTATGATGTTGGCCCAAACAAGTCCATATGCAACAACTCAAATGCCTTGCTTGTACTCATTGTGCTCTTCGTTGGATGTGCATTGCCATGTTGCTTCCCGGCTTGACATGCTCCACAAGGTTTGTCCTTCTCAAACTTCACATCATCCAAGCCTCTAACCAAGTCATGCTTCATCAACTTGTTCAATTGCTTCATCCCAACATGACCAAGCCTTCTATGCCACAACCACCCTTTGCTAGCCTTTGAGAGTAAACATGTTGTCAACTTGGCTTCTTTTGAGTTGAAATCAACAAGGTAGAGATCACCATATCTAAATCCCTTGAAGATCATATTGGCACCATCACCACTAACCACTTCAACTTCTTGGCTTGTGAATATACATTTGTAGCCATGATCACAAAGTTGAGAGACCGACAATAGGTTGTAATCAAGATGATCAACTAGCAACACCTTTGACAAGCTTTTCTCTTGAGTGATAGCAATCTTGCCTAGCCCCAACACATTGCCTTTCTTGTCATTGCCAAATGTGATTGACTCATACTCATCAATGCCCTTGATGCTAATTGACTTGAACATATGAGAATCCCCGGTCATGTGTTGAGTGCACCCACTATCCATTATCTAATGCTCTCCTCCGGCACGATAATTGACCTACAAAAGGAGATCAATTCTTCTTAGGTACCCAAACCTTTTTGGGTCCTTCAAGGTTAGTCACCAAGGCCTTTGGTACCCAAATGGCTTTCTTCTTTGAGCCCATCCATGGTGTACCAATGTACCTAGCACGAACACCATTGTTCTTCTTCACAAGCATATATGAATTATCAAGCTTGATGGAAGAAACATTGGTCCTCTTGTTCATGCACTTTTGCTCCACATGACCAACTTGCTTGCAAGCTTTGCAATAGCTACCATTGTTCTTCACAAAACGAGTCTTGTGAGTCACATAGGCGGCCTTGCCTTTCTTGGGGATATAGCCTAAGCCCTCCTTGTATAAGGATGCCCTTTGGCTACCCAAGCACATAAGCAAGCGGTCCTCACCACCATAGGCCTTAGCCAAGGTGTGATTGAGCTCCTTTACCTCCCTCTTTAAACAAGCATTCTCATGAATAAGCATAGGGTTGTCATTATCTTCACTAGAGATGGATATGCTAGTGATAGAGCTAGTGGAGGTCTCACACTTGGGGGTTGATTCATCAACAAGAATGTCACACATGATGCTTGCATTGGATGTATCAACATTTTCAACAACTAAGCACAACTTGTGCTCTTCAAGTAGAGAAGAATGAGCTTTCTCTAACTTAGAATGAGATTTCTCAAGCTTCTTATGGTCTACCTTTAGACACTCATAAGTTGCCCGAAGCTCATCAAGTTCTTGCTTAAGGCTCTTTGTTTCCTTATGCAAGCCCTTGCATTCCTTCCTACTTTGCTTGAACATCACAACACACTCATCAAACATTCTTTGCAACTCCTCCCTAGATTGAGTTGGCTCCTCATCATCACTATCACTATCACTATCATCATCATCATCTTTAGTGATAGATTGTACCTTGGTGGCCTTAGCCATGAAGCACGAGCAAGGAGTGTCAAAGAGGGAGATGTTGTCATGCATAGCAAGGTGAGCTTGTCCCTTCCTCTTGTTCTTCTTCTCCTCTTCTTCATCACTTGAAGAGGATGAGCCATCACTATCCCACATAGCCACATGTGACTCATTCTTCTTCTTGGGCTTCTTCTCCTTCTCATTCTTGGCATCATTCTTCTTTCTTGCTTTCTTGATGCCCTTCTCATCATCACTCTCATAAGGACATTCGGCAATCAAGTGGCAATCGTCATGGCAACGAAAGGATGTCATGTTGCCTTCATTCTTGCCATCCTTGGTCTTCTTCTTGGATGATTGCTTCTTCTTGCTCTTGGAGATGTAGTTCTTCTTCACAAACTTTCCCAATCTCCTCACAAAGAGAGCCATTTGCTCATCCACTTCACTTCCACTTGTAGAGGTGCCATCCTCTTCATCACTTGATTCTTCCTTCTTCTTCTTGCCCTTGGATGAAGAGCTAGCTTTGAGTGCCAAGCCCTTCTTGTCCTCTTTCTTCTCTTCTTCCTTGACCTTCTTGTTTGCCTTGTTGATGAGCACTTGCTTCTTCTTGTCATCTCTATATGAGTCATCGGTCATGACCTCATCAAGCAATTGGTTTGGGGTCAAGTCCTTCAAGTTTGTCCTCACAAGCACCGTGATGAACATCCCAAATCTCTCCGGCAAACACCTCAAGAACTTCATGTTGAAGGTCTTGTCCTTGATGTCTTCACCAAGTGCATTGAGATCGTTCACCAACACTTGCATGCGGTGGAACATCTCCGGCACGCTCTCATCTTCCTCCATCTTGAAGCTATTGAATTGCTCAAGCTTGATATAGGCCTTTGCTTGCTTGACGCCTTCGGTGCCCTCATAGCACTCTTCTAGCTTCTTCCAAATCTCATGAGCTATGGTGAGAGACTTGACTTGCTCAAAGACTCGATCATTGAATGCCTCATGGAAAGCACTCACGGCCACATCATTGGCATATAATTTCTTCTCTTCGGCGGCGGTTGGTTCATTTGGCTTTCCAACCTCAAACTTGTTCTCCGTGACAACCCACACTTCTCTATTGATTGACTTGAGGTGTGCGGTCATCTTCACCTTCCAATAGGCAAAATTGGTGCCATCGAAAGGTGGCGCCTTCTTGGTGTTGTTGACATGAAAAGTCATAGCCATTTTGTCACCGTTGGTTGTTAAGCCACTCAAATACGGTGCCTCGGCTCTGATACCACTTGAAAGGTCCTAATGGCTAGAGGGGGGGTGAATAGCCTATTAAAATTTCTTGCAACAACACTAAACAAATGGATTAGACAACAAGATGGCGAAGCTAAATAAGCGGTGCTACAACTTAGCTAAGCAAGACACAAGACAATTCTATTGTCTCTAATCCACACAAAGGCTATGTCGCTATTTTACTCCTAGGTGAACAAGCAATTCTAACTAATTTACCAACTAGGAGCTAGCAAGACTAAGCAACCTACACAAACTACTCCCACTAACAAAGCACCCTAGCAAGATATGCTACTAAGTAAAGCAAGGAGTGCTAGAATACAATACCACCGTTGTCGAGTAGAGGTTGTGGCCAATCACCGTGATCACCGAGAAATCTCCAACGAGTAAGAACAAGTGACACGATGATTTTTCACCGAGGTTCACGTGCTTGCCGGCACGCTAAGTCCCCGTTGTGGCGACACACTCACTTGACGTGTGCTAAGCTTAATGGCCGGTGCCAAAACCCCTATGGGCGCTCAAGCAAACGATCACAAGAGAGGGTCCAACAAGCCACGAGCAATCCACTAGTGCTCCTTTCACGAATCTCCCGCGGGGTAAGGAACGACCCCTCACAATCACCACCGGTGTGGCCTCAAACAAGCTCCACTTGAGCTCAACACCGCCTCTTGCTCCAAGCCGCTAGGGAACCGGGCAAATTCCCAAGAAAACAAGAATCCCGCGGCTTCTCCAAGGATGAAGTGCCTCTAGATGCAACCGATGATGCAATGCACTTCTATCACTCTCAATCTCACCAAGAATCCGAGTTAGTGGTGAAGAGATGAGTGGAGAGGAGTATCAAATGCTCACTAGCAAGTTGGAAGCTTCAAATGTGCAAGAGTGGTCCCAAAGAACCAGCCAAACCAACCAAGTATATATAGGGCTCCTCTCGAAATGGAGCCGTTGCTCCAAAAAATTTGCTCTCTGGCAAGACCGGCCGGGGCCGCGACCGGAACCACGGGCGGGTCCGGTCGACGGTCCCGGTCGGTGCTTCCTAGTGGCCGCTAACGACAAGGCATGGGCCCACACCAAATGGCGCCCCTCCTCCGCAAGCGTCCGGTCACCGGGTTCCGGTCGGCACCGGAAGCATCCGTCCAGGTGGTCCGGTCGGTCGCGTCCGGCAAAACACGGCCGCAGAGCTCTCGCCGACGCGACCGACCGGACGCTCCGGTGAGTGCTTCCGGCCGATGCCGAAGCGCGTCCGGCCACCCCTGTGATACCTGATCTTCATCTTTTTCTTTGCTCTTTGCTTCAAACTTGCTTCGCCTCTTGCCATGGGTTGCCAACACGCCCAAGATGACCACGTTATCACCAATGTTAGCACGTCGATAGGTTAGGCAAGATCGAAGTTAGTGCTCTCATGTCCTAAATGCAATATGCAAGTCAATTGGACCTAGAAGCACTTCACCAAAGGATTGTCGCGGCATCCCCTCTTGATAGTCGGCTATCTATCCTATAATGTGATCACACGCTCTATCATGTCTTGATCACCGAAAGGAAAAACCCTATCAACTATACCTTTGCCTTGATCTCCCGGGTTCCTCTCAAGCCGATCACCGAGCTTGACGATCCATCAAGTCCACCGACATTGTCCATGTTCATGATCATCATGCTCCTTGTCATCCATCTAATCCTATCTCATAGTCATCACTTAGAGCAAAGGATTAGTCCAACAAGTGTGTCATCAATTTCCAAAACCAAACATGAGATTTCAGTAGTGTTCCTGGTACTTTCTATTGGATATCTGTGATATATTTGTGTGCAGGAACTCGGGAAATTCACTCGATCTAAGTTTCATTGTTGACACCTGTTATAGCATAAAATATATAGGGTTTTTAAAACTGAAATAAGGGCTTAAAATGAATATCAACATAGTATAGGGGCTTTACTGACATAATTCCACGAGTTTTGGTGATTTATATATTTTCAGGGATTAAACAGGAATATGCCCAAGAGTTTGCAAGCCCTACGACATAAAGACGTATCCGTGAAGTAATCTAACTTGGAACCTACGCAAGAACATTCTAGAAGACACCAGAAGAGACGAGGCACTTTGGGGCCCCACGGCGAGAGGGGCCGGGCGGCCGCGGCCATGGGGCCCATTGTCAGCCTCAGCTTCGACGTCGGTTCCTAACCGCCATTGAGGAGCAATCTTGTCCATCTATCAAGGTCGGTTGGATCAAGGGCTATGGTGCATCCAATGGAAGACTCTAGAAGGCCCAGACCTGAATTCGGCCCATATAAGCCTATGTGCATTAGCATAATACATGGTGGAAGGGTTAGTACCACATTGCCTACGGAACTAGGAGGAAGGCCTGGAGACCCCTATATAACAAGACCCCCTGCCCCTAGGGTGAAACCCTAATTCATTCCATTCATTATCTCTTGACCTGTTGGTCTTGGAGGTGTCCCAATGTGAGGACAACCTCTCCACTAGAGAATTAGAGTTAGACTCTCCAATGTAGTAGATTAGTAACTAGAGAGTTAGGGAGAGCGGAGCTATATGCTCCGGTTCTGGAGGAATCTTCAGGGTTTGGTATGTCTTGTATCCTTCCTTTGTAAGACCTATGATTTATATATTTATCTTCTCTATTTACTTTCATGTCTTTCATATAATTGGTTAGTATAGTTGTTATATCATTGCATGGGATCTTCGCTCGCATCGAGTGCTCTAGTTATAGACATAATTAGAGTAGTAATTGATAGTGTAGACATGGTGTCTAGACTAGAGGTTACCTGAGATTGCACCCAACCCCACGGATTGTTTGTGGTAGCCCTAGGTGGTGACAGACCACGATGGCGATGTATTCCACCACGTTCGGGTTGGTGATTGTAGGACTTTGCCAAACCTTCCTAGCCCCCTTCTCATCCCTTTCTGTGGCTAGTGCTTTGGTGTCCCGAAGTGCCATGGTATGATTGCTATCATAGAACCTAAGTAATAGAGAAGTACATAGGAACCTAGATCTCTCCCTGTCCTCTCAACGTGCTACTACACATTTATCATTAGAAATTCTCTTGTGCTTTATATTACTCATAACTCCTATCATTTACCATTTACCCCCTCACTTTAGTTGGTGGTTTGCTAAGTTAGTAGATGCATGATTGTGACTTATTAGATTCTTTAGCCAACGCTTCCCTATGGATACGATACTCTAGAATACTCATCCTAGGGAAAAGCTACAATGGTAGGTGTTCTGTAAACTGCGGAATTCTTCATATTCTTTTAGCACTTAATAAATACCAAGAAGCTTTTTGACGCCGATTGCCGGGGAAGCATTTGGGGATAAGATTTTAATAATGATCTTGATGTCGCTAATTTAGTGTATCACTAGCTTTAGTAGGATTACCCTTGTTCTGTTGAGTTGTGGAATAGATAGGACAAAAGATGTCGTTGTGACCTTCTGACAAGATTCCACAAGAAAAAAAATAGAAAGATTGAAGAACCCAGGGTGTCGTATCAATCAAGATTCATCAAAATTGGAACCCTGCTATCTCAAAGTATGTATTTAAATATATATCATTCTAACCATATGTAGATTGGAAAAAGAAGTCGCCGTCCCAAGAATTCAATGCACACATCTCAAGTGATGTACATAGAAGCTACACATCATGGTAAGTATGATTAATAAAGGTGAGATAGTCTCGCTCATGGACTATAAATTTATTGAGTAGTTATCATTAATTTCTTGCATTAAATAATCATTGCATTCACTCCCATATTAATCTCATTGAATGTTTAATTCTTTGCATATAATCATGTCATGTGCATCTATTAAAAAAAAAAAAAAAAAAAAGAAATCTTCACCATGATCATACTCTTTCATCTCTTTTTGAATAAATCTCTATAGTGCTTTCATGTTACCTTTGTTTGCTATAGTATGCTTTGGTTTGGAAATACTTCATGAGTACGTCCAAAGGCTTTTAAATTAAGCGTGGTGCTTAGGTTAAATAGCCTTCCTTAATTGAATTAGACATGGAGTCTAGTTTGGTTATTGAACTAAGAATTGCTTGCATAGACATTGGATATTTTTTGTTGGACTAACCCTTACAGAAAACTCTCAAGTCTAATTGGGGTAAGTCAAGAGGTGAACTCAGATCAGAGATGAAGCAAGGAATATGATGAACTCCAACCTTGTGCAAAAGACACGGCTCATTCATCATTAATGGAAGAATTGTAAGTATCAAATATCATCCACCTTATCTTTTGCTACAAGTAACCTTTGCCTTGATCCATATACTAGAGTGCAGCCATAAATAAAATATGTTATAAGACATAACAAATAATATCTATGCTAAGAGTAAACAAAGAACCATCTTTTCACTAGCATAGATGAAATCATATAAACTTTGGACACAACCCCTACTTCAATCTTGTTGTATTCCCCGGGTATGTGTCCACTAATATTTTGCAGAAAAAGAGTCTATGCTATGTGTATTCGATGAAGAAGAGTGCCATACAACACGATCTCGAAAAGTAATCACTCAACAGAAGTGGATGGACAAAGCAATGGGCCACAAAGACAGGTAAGTGAATATAAATCACATATTTGTATACAACTTTTGTCTTATGTTCTATTAAAAAAAAATCTGAGCACATGAACGCTCATGCTAAAAGAAAACAACAACGTGTTCCTAGGACAAGTTCCCTTCGGGTATTCTCGGTCACTAACCTTGTAGGAACAAAGGATGAACAACATATAAGGACATGGTGATTGCAACACACGATTAGGGATGGTTCAGTATTCACACTTAAACTGTCGAGTGACAGGAAGGCTCAAGCTTGGGGGAGGAAGGCCAATTCCTCTACATGATGATCCGACAAATCTCTCCCCCTTCTCAAGCTCCCGCCACTCTGACATGCTGGTTTGCAATTCCCCTACTCACTATTACTTTGTCTCTCTAAGTTTGAATGGTTATAAATGTCATACATCAAAATCAAACTTAAGATAAAATAAAGTTAACCCAATAGAGAAAAAGTAATGGTGAACATATGCTAATTAGAATATCCACCCAAAACTTTTTGTAGCATAGAAGACACCTTTAGCTCCATGACAATTCAACCCTTATTTACAATTACTTGTATATTCCTTCGGGTATATGTTGTCAACTAATACTGTAGGAATAAAATCATGAGAGAAGCAAAAAGGTTCGAGCACAATTTAAAGAACAAGAAAGAAAGGACTATGTAATAAAGGAGACACGTGAGGAACAAGATACACAAGAGGCCAAAGAAGAAAAGCTTCGAGCAGAAAAAAAGGGACCACCACAAGGTGTTACGCTGTCACACTCCAATAATAAGGTAACATCTTGAGGTAAGTTGTCATTAATTATGCTTTACCTTAATTATGGCTTGTTCATAAATAAAGAATCAAACATGTTAGAATAACAACCTTGCTTGATCTAGCTTTATTAGCTCAACTTGTTTTGTTTCTTTAATTGTTCCCATCACCACTCTCTTGATCTCATAGTCCTAATCATGTAAGCTAGAATGTTGCACACCTTGCTTTGGAAGAAGATAATCATAATCATGCCTTTGATACATCATAGATAAGAAAACCTTTCCAAGAGTCAAGGAGTTTGTTTCAATTCGCCGAAAGCTTTAATTGCAACATTCATGCTCAATCTTCTGATCTTGTCACCCAAGTTAGGACTAACCAAAGCATATAAGAAATCAACTCTAACTTGTTTAATGTGCATATGGTTTTGGTTCTGTTGGTGTTTTCCCACCAACAGAGCCCATGCACTTGATCTCTACCTTCACTTTGCAAGTAGGACACACTTTGAGCAAAAAGGTGGAGAAGTCTATCAGTCTCTCCAAAATTCAACAAGTGAATGTCTTACAAGCATACACACTAAACAAGATGCTGACTACGTCCATGCTCATCTCCAACTCGCAAGACCAACAAAGAACATGGGTGACACCATCCGAGCACGGCAATCAAGAAAAGAAAAATATACACTCAAGAAAACAATGAGGTAAGAAGTCGCGTCAGAGGACTTAAAACACCGAACCTTCGCCGAAAGGTAAGATCGGTAGTTATCCATATTTAGTGCATAGCATATTTACTTCCTTGCATTGCATTATCATTTTCCTTTAGCATATTTTACATTACAACACTAGCGCATTGCATTAGAAAAGAAAATAAAAATATTTGTTTGTTGCATATAAAAAAAAAAATCTAAGCCCCATATGAGTAATTTTGTGGCGTGTAACAACCCACAAGGATATTTATTGTGGTGGCATAAAAATAAAATAAATATGCATGCATCATCATTCTTTATCTTGTATAGAAATAATAAAACCCTAAAAATATTTAATCTTTGCTAAAAGATTTCCAGGCGGACAAAAAGCAACGTGGCTAACCCCTAACGCTTAATCAAGTTCCACTAGCTTTGTTGTCCATTTGAGTTCAGCAGGATACCAAGGAAGAGAGGCATGGCACACATGGTGTCCAGCGTTAAAGAAGATAGATAAGCCCACCATGACTATCTACCTCTACTTCCAACCATCAAGAACATCGAAGACTATGTCAACATCTAGCTTGGGGGAGTGCAACCCCCATGTATCCGGATAAGTATCCCTCAATCTTATTTAATATTAGCTAGATTTGTTTGCTTAATTAGAAAGAAATAAAAAGATGCATAACCAAAATAATCAAATAAAAAGAGTCTATATAGTCTTTATTAGAGTGTTACAATAAAATAAACTCTGAAGATAATCTCTAGTCATGGAGATGATGAATAGTTGCTCCGTCGTAATTCCTTTCAAGTACCTACCTTTCAAGCTTAATTTCTCTCAAGCTTTTAATGCTGCTTTGACTTGAGATTTGCTCTGAACCTAAAAAACTGTGGGTAGCAAATGCTTGCTCTAAAGTCTAGGTGATTGGCGGATATGATATAAGACAGTCTGAGCTGCTATTTATCTTACTCCTAGTGATACTAGATTTCGAAGATTTATTTTGAAAATTATTAAAGTGCACATGATGAGTTCCTTATGACAGAGTGTTGATTCCTACCACAGCCATATATACATGCTTCTTAGATTAGGAAAACCCCTTTTGATATATATAGGCTGCTTACTTTGTATTGAGTTTGCTCAATCTTTGTTGACCCTTTGAAACTTGTCGTACTGCTACTCATCCACTCCACTCCACCCCACTCTATTTAATTTGCACTTATGCTACTTCTACCCTAGAAGTACGCATCCACCAAACACCCACCATAGATCCACAAAAAAAATATTCTACTCATACCCTAGGAGAGAACAACCAAAAATATTCCCCACACATATCCACTTAGCCAACATCTCATAAAGCTCCTTTATCCCTGTTTCTATCTCTCTATAAGTTTATTGCAAAAAGAGGCTTGGGTTGTATAGTCAAAAAAAAAAAAGAGAAAGAGAGAAAGAAGAAAGGGGAGATGAAAAATGGACAAGTGTCCTACAGGCGAGTAGAGCCTACCTCCCTAAAAAAAGAGAAACATAAAGGAGAGTTAGAAAATGGACAAGTGTTCGCAATAAAACAATGGGTACTTAGATGCCCGCCTCTCCATGAAAAAAAAGAAAAAAAAAAAAAAAAAAAAGGAAAGAGTATATAGCCCGGGTTCTCCCAAAGATTTCCAAGTCCCAAAAAGAGAGATATGTTTCCTACAGGAGCAAAGTAGAATTAGGCTTTCCTCTCATTGCATTCATGCATTCGCCTCATACACCTACCATCATATTCATTCCACTACACCATACACATGCAGTATGACTCGTGACTTTGGATCCATTGCTTGACTTTACAATATATGCTTAGTAAGTAGATTTAGTTTTCTCCCACCTATGAACTCCACATATAAGCCTTAGATATAGGGTGAGAGAGAAGAAGGCATAGTGTCCTACTGCCTTATTCCAAAAATACCACATATTATGAGAAAAGGCAACACAACATTATTGCCTAGTGAGGATCCACAAATACCACAAATGAGAGACTTGAAAGGGTCATACTAAGGAACTTTGAGTTTTATTTTGAAAACCTGCAAAAACTCCGGAATGATAGTTGAACAAAGAGTTTGAGACATGATGCTTGACTTGATTGCTCTATCTTTCAATTACCCAAGATCCCAAGAAAAGGTTATAAGCTCCATGGTTAAAGGTAATATGGGTAAGTTGAAGGTTGAAAAGGTTTATTTTATTCTGGAGGAGAAATTTTGTTTGAAAGCATGTGTACTTTTGAGGCGTGAAAGCGTTGTAGCAACTCCTGATCCATTGCTAAGTTTGGTTTTGCTAGGGACTAGCAAAGGGTAAGCTTGGGGGAGCTTGTTGACACCTGTTATAGCATAAAATATATAGGGTTTTTAAAACTGAAATAAGGGCTTAAAATGAATATCAACATAGTATAGGGGCTTTACTGACATAATTCCACGAGTTTTGGTGATTTATATATTTTCAGGGATTAAACAGAATATGCCCAAGAGTTTGCAAGCCCTATGACATAAAGACGTATCCGTGAAGTAATCTAACTTGAAACCTACGCAAGAACATTCTAGAAGACACCAGAAGAGACGAGGCACTGGCTGGGGCCCACCTGGTAGAGGGCCAGGGCGGCCGCGGCCATGGGGCCCATTGTCAGCCTCAGCTTCGATGTCGGTTCCTAACCGCCATTGAGGAGCAATCCTGTCCATCTATCAAGGTCGGTTGGATCAAGGGCTATGGTGCATCCAATGGAAGACTCTAGAAGGCCCAGACCTGAATTCAGCCCATCTAAGCCTATGTGCATTAGCAAAATACATGGTGGAAGGGTTAGTACCACATTGCCTACGGAACTAGGAGGGAGGCCTGGAGACCCCAATATAACAAGACCCCCTGCCCCAGGGTGAAACCCTAATTCATTCCATTCATTATCTCTTGACCTGTTGGTCTTGGAGGTGTCCCAATGTGAGGACAACCTCTCCACTAGAGAATTAGGGTTAGACTCTCCAATGTAGTAGATTAGTAACTAGAGAGTTAGGGAGGGCGGAGCTATGCTCCGGTTCTAGAGGAATCTTCAGGGTTTGGTATGTCTTGTATCCTTCCTTTGTAAGACCTATGATTTATATATTTATCTTCTCTATTTACTTTCATGTCTTTCATATAATTGGTTAGTATAGTTGTTATATCATTGCATGGGATCTTCGCTCGCATCGAGTGCTCTAGTTATAGACATAATTAGAGTAGTAATTGATAGTGTAGACATGGTGTCTAGACTAGAGGTTACCTGAGATTGCACCCAACCCCACGGATTGTTTGTGGTAGCCCTGTGGTGGTGACGACCACGATGGCCGATGTATTCCACCACGTTCGGGTTGGTGATTGTAGGACCTTGCCAAACCTTCCTAGCCCCCTTCTCATCCCTTTCTGTGGCTAGTGCTTTGGTGTCCCGAAGTGCCATGGTATGATTGCTATCATAGAACCTAAGTAATAGAGAAGTACATAGGAACCTAGATCTCTCCCGCTGTCCTCTCAACGTGCTACTACACATTTATCATTAGAAATTCTCTTGTGCTTTATATTACTCATAACTCCTATCATTTACCATTTACCCCCTCACTTTAGTTGGTGGTTTGCTAAGTTAGTAGATGCATGATTGTGACTTATTAGATTCTTTAGCCAACGCTTCCCTGTGGATACAATACTCTAGAATACTCATCCTAGGGAAAAGCTACAATGGTAGGTGTTCTGTGCGCTTGCGGAATCCTTCATATTCTTTTAGCACTTGATAAATACCAACAACCATCTGTCATAAGTCTCCATCATCATCATCAACATCATCATCGTAGTCACCAACTTAAATCCATGTCTCAACCCCATCTCAATCTCAAC
The DNA here is from genome assembly GCA_015847255.1 of Hyparrhenia diplandra. NCBI lineage: Eukaryota > Viridiplantae > Streptophyta > Magnoliopsida > Poales > Poaceae > Hyparrhenia > Hyparrhenia diplandra. The sequence continues at coordinate 139,648 of JADLZK010009492.1, forward strand.
ATCCATCGATCATTATTCCTTGAGTTTTCCGGGCCGCTCGTGACCGTGAGCACGGCTGTTATAACAGTTTATACTCTGCGCAGAGGTGTACACTTTCACTGTGAGTTATGACTTTCAGTTGAGTAGGTTAATTAGGCCTAAACAACGAAAATCATACATAGCCTTTCGAAAGATTATCTAACAGGTCAGGAACCGCTATAGGTTTCAGAAGGCGACAGATATAGGACCAACCTTCCCGACGACACAATGACACGCAGCCTATACACAAGGGGACAGGGACCGCACTATACCCAATCGGCAACCCCCTTTTGCGCCACAAGGGTAACCCCCAACAAGCTAGACAAGAGCTCTCTAATCAACTACAGTCAGAGCCATATGACCCTCCCAGCTGTACAGTTTTCCCAGCTATTGCCAACGGATCAGTCCTTATGGAGGGCCAAGAGCATCAAAGGAGCTCTCTCGCCCCGTTGTTTCATTATCATGTTCACCATCACCCACATCTCATAAATAAATAAACATCATTGGGTTCATTAATCTTTATGTTGAGCGCTAGCAAAACTACCCAATGCATATATCCCAAGGTAACAAGGAACAGATAACAAAACTAGGACAATCCTTAAAGCAAATTAATTAAACTCATGCACATGAAATAATGGTTAAAGGTAAATAGGTCAACAAGGTAAAGCCCAAGCTATACTTGCCTTAAACTCAGATTCTTTCTTATTTAATTCCTCAAAGAACTCATGAGAATCTTGGTCTTCAAATAATTCCTGATCTTCCACGAACTGCTCAGCGTCTACTAGATCACCAACTTCTTCTTGGCCACCAACGTAAAACTCACCGATTGGACTTCGTCACAAAGCACCAGACAAGCATCCGAGAAATCATACACAAAGCAACAATAGAACTATATTAGAACATTACACCAACAATATGAAAACAAGATAAAAGGGTTACAAAACAAATCTACATTTCACTACGATCACACAGACGCGAAGATCACGAAAAACAGACCTAGAACGTGAAAGATATGAATTAAACAAGATTTCCTTTAGTATAACAAATTAAATCAAACTTTGAATTTGAAAATTTCAAAACACAATTAACGACACTGCTAAATCGTAGATTACATCGTTATGAACCTAACGCAACTTGAACGGATCAAAACGGGTTTAAAATGAGCAAGTTATGGCCAAAACAAGGTTTCGAGGGGACATAATTGCGAGAACCGTTATTTCTTTGGGGTTAGATTGCTATTAATCGTAGATGTTTTGCCGAGGTCTAACTTCGCAAAAACCGACAAGTCGGGGGCTTTTCTTTAATTACTTTTTAACTGAACTGGACCTTAACGCAAAACAGGGAACTACATGGGCTTTTCTGCAAAACGGCTAGGGCGGACCGGCGGTTGACCGCGTTGACGAGGTCACTGCTGACGTGGCGCCTACATGGTGTAGTGCGTGTGGCGTGGGCGTGACGAGGTAGCCACGTCGGCGTTGGATCGGTGCCGTGGACTTCGGTTTGACCGTAACTAGATATGACCTATGTTTTCGCCATCGATCTCGCTTTACATTATTATGTTATATTGATCGGTATATGGATAAGCGGCTATATTTCTTGAGCGAGGATGGTCACCGCCAAAGTCCATTGGCAAAAGTCATGGAAAATGGATGAAGGTAGTTCTTGGCATACGGGCCCCGGGCTGACGAGAATGGGCAGAAGCTTAGCAACCTTTTCGTTACGTTACTCTCATAATTGTGAGTGTTTTGTTTCAGTTAGATATAAAGCAATGGCGGCGTTCCGTATCCTATGTGTGGACATCGTTTGAACACGCCGCGAGGCATGGGGTATCAGAGCGGTGCGGGCCTCGCTAGACTCATCTCCGGGGTATCTTGGTCTTAAAACGGAAGGTGGCGGTGTATTTCCTCATCTTTGTCCTATTGTAGCGCTCCTTGCGGCTTTGAGTTGTTATTGCTTTACTTCTTGGTTTTTTTGAATTTTGTTATTTTTTCTCTTCCTTGTTCTATTGGCTTGATAGCTTCCGGCGCAAAACCTTGAGTTTTTGCGTTGTTTTACAAAAAAAGTTTTTCTTATCTATCTCATTCGACGATGACCTTTCATATCTACGGGGATGACCACCATTGATGAAGAAGCATGCGGTAGCATCGGCGATGTGGCTTGTCACGATGATGTTTTGTGTGGTTCTGTTTTGCTCACCTTGTAGTTTCATCCATGTTAAGTGGGGTAGAGCACGTGACTTTTTTCTCTTTTGCTAATAGTGGGATCATGCGCCGCTCTTATGCCCTTGATATCATTCCTTCTTCTTAGGGAGATAGTTTTATCGGCGGCGGCTCACCTCGATCCGCCAACTACTTTCTTACACCTTTCCATGGCATGTACTTTTGCCCACCCTACCTTTGCGGCAACGGCGTGCTTGAGGGTTAGGCATCTTCAAATACTAATTGGTGGCGGTGGGGCTCGGGGGCTAGGGTTCCAAGAGGGTGCGGTCAACAAAAACGTTAAAGGGATAGCCCTTTATAGGCAATGAGGCCATCCTCCTTGACGCCACCGCTAACCTTGACGGGTCTCTTGACGACGGGAGGCGGAGCTTGTTGGGTCTGAATCAAGGAAATCTTGAACACCATGAGATATGATCCACCCATATTTGTTCTATCGTTGCATCCTATGATGCAAGGGGATTATCATCATCATTCTTGGCGACTTTGCATCATCATAGGTGGGCCCTTGCGTGTATCTCCCATAGTCTCTCCTTTCTTGCCCTTGACACTTTTGGTTTTATCATTTTTTATTGGACCTTCAATGTTTGGCTGCACGCCAAACCAACCTTTTGTCTATTGGCTTAATCTTCCCAAATGATGGGCTAGCAATTCCAAATATGTCATTCGCTTTTTTTTTTTTTTTTTTTTTTCGAAGTAATTGCAACTAGCCCATTCTTGTTTTGGAATAAGAAGTAATCGGTGAGGGTTCGAGAGATTCCAGATCAATTCGGATCAAAAGTTGAAAATAGTTCAAACTAGTTGAAAATAGTTGCAATCGAGTACAAGTAGTAGCAAGTAATTGCAACTAGTTGGAATAAGAAGTAATCACCGAGGGTTCTCGATGAGACGCCAGATCAAATCAGTTCAAACTAGTTGAAAATAGTTGTTTTCAGCAGTTACATGTAGCAGCAATGAGTTACAATCGGTTGGTACTAGTTTCGCTTTTGAAATCAATTAAGGGCAACTGAAATCATTTGAAACTTTTGGATTGCAAGCGGCTTGAAGGAGCTTGAAATCGGTTGGAATATAGTGCAAACTTCTCCCTTGACCTCATATTATTGATGTGCTTCAGTGGGCTTTGTGTACTCTTGTATGCACAAATTTAGGGGGAGCTTAGCCTAAATCTTGTGTGATTATTGATTTCTTCCAAGTATATGATGTGCAGTCCAACACATGTGCAAAAGGAGGATGGATAGTTCTGTGGAGTCTCTAGGTGCCTCACAGTTTATTCTAGGAGGTCTCTTGAGACTAACCTTTTCTTCTAGTGATTTGTGTAGTCTCATGGTGAGAATGAGTTTCTCTTGAGTATGCTACCTTAATTCAATCCAAATTGGTAATGTTGACTCTCATATTCATTTGGATTGCAACTTTATCACTTTAGTAGCTACTCTCCATAATATAGCTTAAATTCCCTTGGTTGGACTTAATTGACCAAAAGTGCATATGTTCTTGCTTTCCACATATATATGTATGCACTATCAAAAGGGGGAATTTAGTCTATGTTATGAGGTTTTACAATTAGTGACTCACCATGCCTTCCACATCTAAAGGGTTACTAGTTGTGAAACTCTAGCTTGTGCAATTTAATGCTATCTCTTGTCTTTGTGAGCATTGTCTAGGTGATACCATGAGATATGAGCATTCATTCCAATTGGCATCAACTTGTGAAGATACGTTCAATAGAACAACACTTGAGCATTTTGATCTTTGGGCTTTCCATTAGTTGGTATGGATAGCTCTCGAAATAAGCTTTCAAAAAGTCCAAGATCTTGCTATATTTGCTGAGTACATGAAATCGAGTTCGGAGTGAAAAATTATGGCATTTTCGGTGAGGTGACATGTGCCGTCTCTCGTGAACATTTGGGACAAGTGCCGCAAAAAAAGGGCGCGTGGCCGCGCACCTTTACAGCTCATGATAGTTGGTTTTTGAACTCTAATGACTAGTTTTGGTTTTGGGTACATATATACTCATTATATGGCCCCTGAGCTATCTATTGACAACCAAAAACATTACGAACCTTCCATAAAGCCATATGAAGATTGTTCAAGTGATGTCAAAATTGTGAAGATCATATTTCAATTGGTAGAGATGGATAATCTTTCAACTTGATATATCAAGAAATATGTCCTCATTTGGTATCTCAATATGACAACAAAGAGGCGCAATGGACTTTCAAATGATATCAAGCACAAGCTTTGGGTTATCTCCTTGAAGATGATGATGTTGAGAGATGGGCGCAAATGAAATTATCTTGCAGAAAGAATTACTCGTACCATCAAAGCACTAAATTCAAATATTGAAGTCATCTTCATGGCGGAGATTGTGAGGCTTAGAACAAAGGTATATCGTTCCATAAACTCTTGTATTACCTTTGTGCATCTAGGCCCTTATATGCTAGTGTGTGCATGTGTATGCAATAGTTTGAGTCACACCATGAGTTTGTTCTTGTGGTGGCGATTAGAGATTTCATTAGATATTTGGTTGATACCGCTAGTGGTGCTGACTATGAGTTAGTCTCATGTTCAAACTATCATCTTAGTGAGGTATGAGCTAAATATTCTAACATCTCAAGAATCTTGGCTTAAATTGTTACATACACCCCCCCTCAAAGGACTCGACGTCCTCGTCGAGCGCCAACTTAACCAGGACTTCCCCTCTTGGCCACGTCTGTGCATCCAGTGTCGGCACATGTACCCCATGCCCGAACAACTACGACTACACCAGCCCGTGAAGCCGCAAGGGTCGACTCTGATACCATTTGTGACACCCCGCCCTCCAAAGCCGCACCACACAGCCCTTCCGAGGGGCCCGCACGCGTACACATAGCACCTTGCTTACACTTTCGTCCTCGCTTCGTGTAAAAGGGTTAACCTGAAGGTGATATGGCTGGAAGGCAAAGGCTTATAAGTTGGCTCCACCCTTGCTTAACTAGCAAGGTGGTAACATGTGCACTCTGCACTCATAGACCCCTACTGGGCCACCTCCAAATTGGGTCGGGTGTTACATACACCCCCCTCAAAGGACTCGACGTCCTCGTCGAGCACCAACTTAACCAGGACTTCCCCTCTTGGCCACGTCTGTGCATCCAGTGTCGGCACATGTACCCCATGCCCGAACAACTGCGACTACACCAGCCCGTGAAGCCGCAAGGGTCGGCTCTGATACCATTTGTGACACCCCGCCCTCCAAAGCCACACCACACAGCCCTTCCGAGGGGCGCGCACGCATACACATAGCACCTTGCTTACACTTTCGTCCTCGCTTCGTGTAAAAGGGTTAACCTGAAGGTGATATGGCTGGAAGGCAAAGGCTTATAAGTTGGCTCCACCCTTGCTTAACCAGCAAGGTGGTACTAAACATGTGCACTCTGCACTCATAGACCCCTACTGGGCCACCTCCAAATTGGGCCAGGTGTTACATGTTGTCATCAATCACCAAAAAGGGGGAGATTGAAAGTGCATCTAGCCCTTTAGTGGGTTTTGGTGAATTGAATGACAACATAATTAAAGGTCTAATAAGTTTGCTAAGTGTTGAACAGAAAACTGAGTCTATTACATATACTTGTGGATTGTGTAGTAACAAGTATATTCAAGGTTCAACAAGTATGTAAACTTGATGGTATTCCACATAGTATGAAAGCAAAGCCAAATTGTGTAGTTGTACTGGAAGATGATGGAAACAATCTAGTTCAAGCAAAAGACAACAATGCAAATGGAATCAAGGAAATGGCTTATATGTTGTGGAATATCATAGCATCATGTGAAAGCAAGCATACTTGGCAAAAGGCAAATGAGACAAGAATTGATGATTTTGGATTGGTCTCTATAATGCCTTGTTTTCCATGAATAGAAGATTGAAATAAGTGTTAGAGTGTCAAGCCAAAATGATAGGATATAAGGAACCGTGAATTGGCTTGACCATATTGATGTTGATCCATGTATGTCTCTATGTGAGTCAAACCGTTTGGATTGGTCTCAACATTCATATCTACAAGATAATCAAGCAAGGATCAAAGTGTTGAAGAAATGGTTATTCAATGGATGCTTAATGTGATATGACTTGAATATGCCTCGATAAGGTGAAGATAGCAAGGAAAGGGCTTCGAGGTACTAAGCGAAGGTGAAGGGCAAGCGGTGGCTTGGGACCGAGGTACCATGGCTAATGTGAAGAAGAGAGTACTTGCATTTAGTCGAGGAACTAATCAAGCTATGTGGAGTCATATTGTGTTAAGGATCAAATCATTAGTGGAAGTGACTTGAAACCATGAGTTGAACTCATATTTGTGGAAATGGTTCAAGTCACATGCTCAAGGTATATTTGCTCTAAGAAATGAGACAAAGATGATAGAGGATGATGTACAGGTTCAAGGACTTCCCGGTTATATTTTGGTGGTGTTTCCAACTCTCAACGATTTAAATTCATTTCTCTTTTGAATCTTGAGTTTAGGAAATGTTGTACTATTAAGAGGGATCCTAGGACCCTTGGCTACATGTTATCTAAATGCTCAAACCCCGCCATGCCCTGCCACGGCCAACTGCTCTGCTACAGTACCACACGGGTACACCCGACGCACGACCACCTCATTCGAAGCACGACCGCGCCCATGCCGACTGGATATATTCCTACTCCGACTGAAGACTGCACGCTGACTGACCACCGCCCTCTCCCCGGAATCCCGCGTACGACGACGACCAGGCACGACCACGCCCCTACGCCCAAGCTGGCGACAAGCTCTGCCGGCCTCCCGAGCTCAGTGCCTCCCGTCATCTTTGTAATCTCACCCCTGGAATTATATCATTAGATATGCCATCCTTGGGCTTTTCCCAATGTCCTTTGTAAGAATAAGGACGCTTTCTAAGAGACTCTTCTTTTAAGAGGATTGGTTTATAGGCACTCAAAAGTCTCTTGTGAAGCTAGAAGTTTGTCTCCATCCCAAAGTCATCACCATAAGAGATTTTCAAGGGTAGAATTACTTCTTCCCTTGGAGGATTTTGGAGCATTGATGATTTGGGGTTGGTAGCTTAACTAAGGGGCTGGAATGATTATGATCTAGCTATCAAAACTTCTTCTTTTTGTCTAGAGGATGATTCCTTTTCTTCCTTTGGGTGTTCATAAAGAATTCTAGGAAAAAGCTCATACCCACTGAGTTCGTTAAGGACAAACCTTGCTTAAAAAAGGAGAGAAAAGTTCCTCTAGAAACTGCATGATGATCATGCGGACAACTTTTTTAGGATGAGCCCAAATACATTATCCTTTTCTTTGAAAGTATAGGATTTGGCCTCTTAGATTAACTAGGGGACGACATCTATGATAGAACATATGGTCTCCCAAGCTCCTCACTTCTTCTTTGGAGTTTGATTTTACTATCGGTAAGCCATTCTTTTGAAAGAGAAGAGAGAAGGGTGGTGTCAATGGATGGTTCTCGAACTTGTGTAGAAGAAAGACAGAATTCTCTCCTATAATGGGTTGTCTCATGATCATTTCGACCAACCGTCGGCACAGCTCATAGCCAAGTGATAAGATTCTAGTGGCTGAAGCTTACGCTTATGGGTGCAGCATAAAGATAGGTGTGGAATTCGTGGATACCACAAAAATATAAATAGAAAAGAAAATACGAAAAGAAAAACTACGCTACATTATTTTACAAGATTTAGCTATACTCAATGTTTTCTCAAAGACCATTCTCCCGACAACGCGCTTTAAATGCTTGTTGGTATTTGTTATGCCCACAGAAATATTTATAACTTGTATAATCCGCAAGCGCACGGATACCGGCGAGCACTTCACCCGGGAGGAGGGTTTTAAATATCGTATCCACAAGGAGAATGATGTGAGGGTAACGGAGCTAATAACTAAACCCAGGAGGTATGACAAGAAGGACGGAGAGGATTAAGAGTTAAAGAAGATTTCTATGGTTGTCTAGTTCCTATCCTTGTAAGCCATGTTGATATTGTCTTATGGGGAAATGATTCAATGGGATAGACATTTGCAAAGAATGTCAACCCCAAGCCAAGGATCCTGCCAAAGCCTATCCAGCGGGAGGTGGAATACAAAGAGTTAACGCAGCTATAAGTCACCTACGTTAGTTACCACACTCAGGAAGGTAGGGTGCATCCACAGCAAGTAACCTTGGTCTAAGCACCACGCCTAAACCTACGGCTACTCCTCCAATCTATAGCGTCCCTACAGATTAAAGTACTCAAACAAGAGTTGCGAACCTAAGAACAATAAGAACAATTTACTTACTCAAATAAGAGGTCGATCCGCCATGAAGTCTTAGAACCAAGCTCCAATGGAACTTGATCCCGGAGGTACAAGATGTAGAGGAGTCACCGACATGCCCGGTGCTTCCTCCAGCAGCTCATGCCTTCACCCTCGCTCTAGATCTCTAAAATAGAACTAGCTCTGGCTACTCTCGTAGGGAGCCATTGATCTAGATCTCTCAACTTGACTCTTGCTCCTCAACTCAACTCTAGGGCTTCTAGTTCTACATGGTGTTCTAGTTCTAGTTCTAGTTCTAGAACTAGAGAGGAGAGGTTAGGGTCTCAGCCCATTGAATGGTGAGTTGAATAAATTCGAATGAATTAGGGTTTCACCACGGGGGGGCGGGGGTCTCCTTATATAGCCCTAGGCGATGCACGACAGCCCTTGGATCAAACCGACCTTGAAAGACGGCCTAGATTGCTCCTCAATGGCGGTGACAACCGACCTCTGAAGCGGCCCCGAGTGGGCCCCATTGGCCAGAGGCGGCCGCCGCCATGGGCCAGGGAGGCCGCCGGCCCACCTTGGGATTTGAGCCCAAACCACCACGGTTGCATAGATCTTTTCGATAGCTTTCCAAAGAGGGGTAGTTTGCTGGAAACGGAGTCCGGATGAGAAAGTTATGGCCGTTTTAGTGAACTCTGCTCTGCAGGTGATATCTTTTGATTCTGGACTCTGAATATAGCGAACAATATATCCGTTTCGATCGTCTCGACAAGCTCTTTGCAATGGTGCCATCTTGGAATATTTTTAGAACATGTTTATGCTTCGTATGCCTTGTAAATTCTAGGCTTTTCCTGTTTAATCCCTAAAAATATATAAATCACCAAAACTCATGGAATTATGTCAGTAAAGCCCCTATACTATGTTAATATTCATTTTAAGCCCTTATTTCAGTTTTAAAAGCCTATATATTTTATGCTATAACAAGAGTCAACACTGATGCGGCGCGAGGACGTGCCCAGCCGTCTTCGCGGAGCCACCGACTCCGTGCTGACGAGCGTGGGCCGGAATTCGACTTCCGCGCCCGCCAGCCCTGTCCGCACGGCGGCGGACCGTTTCTTCATCGTCATCAAGGACCTCCTCCCGAACATCCTAGGGCGCGAGCCCACTCAGGCTCTGTTTCGCGACGTGACCTTCTCCATCGCCAACGTCGTCCTGCCGCTCGCCGGAGAGGAGGCGCTGCCGGTTGACGAGTTCTTGGCGGCCTACGCCAGAATGTACCCTAACGAGCAGCCTGGTCTCCCGCTCTACTGGGGCAGCGGGCCCCAGCAGCCTGGCATCCACGAGCTTGAGCTCGCCCTCGACAGCATGAGCCTCATGGACTGCGACCCGTCGCGCCAGTGCTACATGTGCCAGACCTCCGAGTGTGCGGTGAACAGCCACCCTTCGAGCGACTCCGACGAGCACACTCCCGGCACTCACGAGCGGCGGCCGAGCCACCGGCCGACCATGTCAAGGCTCGCTCGGGCGAACTCAACGAGCTCGAGCGCGATGCGGTTCGGGAGCACGAGGCGGCTCGGGAGCGCGAGGCCCTCCCTCGCCGAACACGGCGGAAGACAAGACGCGCGGGCACGAGCTCGCAAAGTCGCGCGACCGCATCAACCGCGACGAAGGCGCCGACGCGAGCTCCCCACCGGTGTTGGTCGAGCCTCGCGAACCTCGCGGCCGCTACGCTACTCTGCGTATTTGCCCGCCCCGAGGATCTAGAAGCATGACGAGCTCACGAACAGCTCAAGAAGCTCCTCGCGGAGGCGGCGGTCCAGCAAGCGGCGAGTTTGGCGTCCCATCGCCGACTTCAGGAGGACCACGAGGCCTCTTCACACTGGCTGCGCGGGTCCACGCGTCGCCGGCATGTGGGCGAAAACCGCGACGCCCGGACACGCTCACCGCTCGGTGCAAAGGCGGACGCTTGTGCGGACAAGCGTGCTCCGCGAGATGGCGGCAAGCGCCACCACGCGGCGACCACCGCGACGACCACCGCGGCGGCCGCCGTGGCGACACCGGGGACGAGCACCGTGGCGGACGCCCCTCGCCGCATTACAGCAAGCGGCGGGGTGGCCGCCATGGCGAAGAAGATCGCAGCCGGAGCCCGACACCACTACGACGCCCCCGGAGCCCCTCGCCGAAACAGGGGCGCCGCAGCTCGAGGTTGAGCTCGAGAAGGCCGACGGCGTTCGGCTCACGCATCCACGACACTCCGTTCCCTTCCCGCTTCCGAGCTCCGACCTCGGTGCATAAGTACAATGGGGAAACCGATCCTGCCATGTGGCTGGAAGACTACCACCTCGACTGCGAGGCCGGTGGCGCCGATAATGAGTACTTCATCATTCGCAACCTCCCGCTCTACCTTGCAGATTCAGCTCGGTCTTGGCTCGAGCACCTACCGGAGGGGGCGATCCGTGACTCGGAGGACCTGCACGATGTCTTCGTCGGCAACTTCCAGGGCACCTACACCAGGCCGAGCACGACATGGGACCTGCGCGGGTGCAAGCAGAAGAAGGGGGAGAGCCTGTGCGACTACATCAGGCGCTTCTCCAAGCTCTACAACAACCTCTCCGAGGCCTCCGACTCCGAGATCATCACCGCGTTCACCTTCGGCACCACCTGCAAGAGCCTGATCTGCGAGCTCGGCGTCAAGAAGCCCAAGACCGTAAAGGAGCTCCTCGACCTTGCCACCAGCCACTCTGAGGGAGAGGACGCCGTCTCCGCCGTCACCGGCAAGGGCAAAGCTAAGGACGACGACGAGGCCACGGAGGGAACCGGCTCCCGCATAGGCAAGAAGAGGAACAAGAAGAACAAGCGCCGCCGAGACGACAACGACGACGAATTCGTGGCCGTGGCGGACAAGCGCAAGGCCGGAGCCAGGGGGGCAAGCCCTTTGTCCCCAAAGAGCACTTCGACAAGATGCTGGAGGGCCCGTGCCCGCACCACGAGGGCCCTGTCAAGCACAAGATGAAGGACTGCCGGCTCATGAAAAAGCACGTGATGGGCACGCTGCGGGGCGGCGACAAGGACGACGACCAGGACGCGGCAAAGGGAGCAGCTGAGGACGGCGACGAGGACGTCTACATCGAGGAGGGCGCCGTCAACGTCGTCTTCGACGGGGCACCTAGATACGAGTCCAAGCGCCGACAGAAGCTGACTCGCCGCGAGGTCCTCTTCACCGAGCCAGCCGCGCCCGCATACCTCAAGTGGTCGAGCTCGGCGATCACCTTCGATAAGGCCGATCACCCCCGTCACATCCCGCATCCAGGAAGGTTGCCGCTCGTCGTTGACCCCATCACCGGCACCATGTGCCTAGGGAAGGTGCTGATGGACGGCAGCAGCGGCCTCAACCTCATCTACATCCACGCACTCCAAGCCCTTGGCAGCCCTAAGGCACGACTTCGACCATCGCCGGACCCGATCCACGGAGTGGTGCCGGGGAAACAGATGGTCTCATTCGGGCGGATCGACCTCCCCGTCACCTTCGGCACCCCGGACAACTTCCGCAAGGAGACGCTCATGTTCGAGGTGCTCCCGTTCAGGAACGTCTACCACGCGCTCTTGGGCCGGCCGTGCTACGCGAAGTTCATGGCCGTCCCCAACTACACCTACCTCAAGCGCAAGATCCCTGGGCCAAAGGGGGTCATCACCGTCGATTCCACCTTTGAGCGCGCGTTCGGTTGCGAGGCTGCCGCTGTCCAGTACGCCGATGCCGCCGTCGAGATCGAGCAGATGCTGCCCAAGATGGCGGCCTGGACCAGCGCCGAGGACTCCCCCGAGCTCAAGAAGGCAGCGAGCACGAGCTCATCAGGCAAGCCCGAGAGGCCCACTGGCACGTTCGAGCCCGAGAAGGACGCCAAGAAGGTCGTGGTCGGCGAAGACGGACATACCCTCTCCGTGGGCGCCGAGCTCACCCCGAAATAGGAAAGCGAGCTCGTCGAGTTCCTCCGTGCGAACATCGACGTATTCGCATGGAGGGCCTCGGACATGCCCGACATACCGAGGGAAGTCGCCGAGCACTCCTTGAACATCAAACCCGGCTTTGGGCCGGTGAAGCAAAGGCTCAGACATTTCGATGACGCCCGACGCCAAGCAATCGCCGAGGAGATAGATAATCTATTAGCCGCTAGGTTCATCAAGGAGGTGTGTCATCCCGAGTGGATAGCCAACCCTGTACTAGTTAAGAAGAAGAATGGGAAATGGAGAATGTGTGTTGATTATACGGGTCTCAACAAGGCATGCCCAAAGGATCCGTTTCCTTTGCTGCGCATCGACCAAATTGTTGACTCCACCTCCGGGTGTGAGACACTCTGTTTTCTCGATGCCTACTCCTGCTACCACCAGATCACGATGAATGAGCTCGATCAGCTTGTAACACCCCCTGGTTTTAAGCATGTCATTAGCATTAGCATTTCATGGGCATAATCATCATTTAGTCACATGCATTAATGCACATGAAATGATAGAGTTCATTTGCTTGTTTGAATGTATTTAATTTGCTTATTATGGTTTGCCTCGTCATTTCATGTATGAAATGTTTGCATAATTAGTTGTTTAATCTTTAATTATTCTAAGTGATGTTCAGAGAAGGTGTTAGAGCATATTTCATGTTGGTCATGTGTGCTAATTAGATTTTATAATGGTAGTTTGACTGGGTTTGACCTTGTTTGAATTTGAAAGTAATTTATCTCTTTTTGTTCAAAAGTCCTAGCTAGAGACCTTGCATGTGTGTGCACCCTTCATGACTTTTGTAGATAATTTTATATAGATCAAAAAAGATGTCATAGGCGGTTGCGTGATTTTGAGTGGATCATGTCGAAAAAGGTGAAGTTTGTTTGAATTGAGTTTGAATTAGGGTTTCATTTGACCCGGGCTAGTTTTGCTTCGACCAATCGTAGTTTCAAAACAAGGCGGAATTAGGAGAAAGTTTGTACACGTGTTTTGCTCAGAGAATTTGATGAGGATCATTTTCTTCAATTAGAGTTTTGGCTAATTCTGCACGGATCTTGAGGTGGGGGAGGTAAAACAGTTTGGTTTGGTATGAATTAGGGAGTTTAATTCAAGAAGAAGAAGAAAGAAGAAGAAGCCCTGGCCGGCCACCCTTGTCACCACGCGCCGACGCCGTGGCCGCGTGTCGTGCGCCCCGCTCCCTTGTCAGCACCGCGCGCCAGGTGCCTTGCGAGAAGAGGGACACGAGGTCCCTTGCTTGCCACTCCACTTCCCCTGCCTCCCTTCTCTCTCTCTCTCTCGCGGCTGACGAAGCAAGCCGCCAGCCGGCGCCCGTCGCGGCCACCATCGCCGCCGCCGGCGTCAAACACCGCCAACCACCGCGTCCCTGCCCTCCAAATCACGCCCGGCACATCCGCCATCCCTTGCTCGCCCTCGTCACCCGTTAGAAGCAAGGCGGAGGCTCGAGAGAAGGTAGAACGCGGAAATCCGCCGCCGCCGGATTTTCCGACCGCCGCCACGGCAAGCTCGTCGCCGTCGTCCTCGTTCATGTTTTTTATACGGCCTGCGTTCTAACACCGCCTCATTGTGAACCACCTGCTGATAGGACGAATCCGCCGCGCCGCCCGTTTCGCGGACCGCGGCGTCACCGCCCGCTGCCCATGCCGCGCGCTCGGGGCGCCAGGGGCAAAGTCGACTCGAGCCACCACCGCGCTGCCTTTCACGCGTGCGTCACGGTCCGCTGCTGCCCGCTACAGCTTCGGCGACCATCGACCGGCCGATCCGCGCCCCAACTTCGTCGAGAGCGGCCGCTCACCCGCCCGTCTGCCGCCGCCCGCCGTCGGCTGCGTCGTCGTCGAGCACGCCCCGACCCACCGTTTTCGTCGACCCGGGTAGTCGAATCGCATCGCCTTGATGTCACCTAGCTCGTGCGCTCGCTAGCTTGCGCCGCCATGGCCAGAGATGACCGCGCCGCCATGCCGCGCCGCCGCCTCGCCGCCGCCGCGCGTCGCGGCAGCGCTTCTGACCCATAAGCCGTGCACTAAGGCCACCTATGGATAGATCTCGTCGAGAGCAATCCAACGATACCCTGGACCCCGCCGGAAACCTCGCCGCCGGCGAGATCGATCAGCGGCGGCGCCGCAGCTCAATCTACGGATCGCTGACATGTGGACCCCGCGCGTCAGCCTTTTATTTTATTCCGTTATTCATTTTCCAGCATGCATGTTTATCTTGCAAAATTCATATCTCCCTCGTTTTGGCTTAGTTTTGCATGGGACAAATTTTGCTGTGATCCTTGTGATTAGATCTACAGTAGAAAAATATGAGTTGGCATTTTTCTGGATGTTTTTATAATTATCTAGATTTATTGTAATATATGCTATGTTTCTAGGTAAATGCAAATGTAATTTTTGGTGCATGATAAAATAGTGGTGCCTGTACAAAATGTTCATGTTTTTGTATTTATAGTCCAGGAAAAATACCATACATGCTATGTTCTGTGGTAGAAATGTGATTTTTTTGATTTATATGCTATTTACCATGCTTTCTTAGGAAATTCATAGAAAAATAATTACTAGGTTTTTGCCATGCTACTTTTTGTACATGCATTTGTTACTGTTATGTAGCTTCTCATGTTCATGGTTAGGCAGTTTCATACATTTCATAGTACAAAGTATTTTCATGCCAGTTTTAGTGCTACTTTGCCATTTTTGTGTAGGACAGTATATGCATGTTCTTGCTCTGAAATTTTTATGGTAGCCCTGTTAGGACAGTGAGATGCTCTGGTAAATTTGGTAGAATTTTTCTGGAGTAGCTATGTATTTACCATATTTATGTTGCATGGAAAATAGCCTACAAATGCATGTTTATATTAGAGTAATGTGTGTTGGTAATTTTATTAGTTGTTCCTAGCATGGATAGGACCTTTTGGTATGCTTGGTTGGATAAGCTTGGCAGTTTGGCAGATTTTTATTCCTAGCATTTATATGGTTTATAGTGTGCATGTGTAGTGATTGCTAGGGTATGTCATTTCATGTGCTTTAGTTTATCCTTTGGCTTGACCAGTAGGTTTATTAGGTAGATTTTAACCTTATTTACTTGCTGTTCAAGTTTGAGAAGAGTTGCATGTTTAGTTTGCAAGTTATAGGTGTTGCATGTTGCTTGTTAGGTGAAAACAGAGCTTCTGTTTTTGCTGTTTTTGAGGCTGTAGATGTCAGAATTAGGTCAGGGTTGTGTGGAATGTTGTGTAGATAATTTCGTTAGCTTTCCAACGAGTGTTTGTTTGCTGCATTTGGAGTTATAGAACTCCCTGTGTGATTTGTTTAGTAACATGCATGTCTAGCTGCCATTTTCGGTGTATTAGTGAAACAGGTGTTTGCTTGATGTAGGTTATTAGGGTTTCTTGTGTAGTTATATTTATGTTTCTACAGAAGAGATATGCACTTATTAGTATCATTCATCATAATGCATTCATCCATCATTCTAGTTTAATTATATACAAGTTATCTTTGTGCATTCGTATTATTCACTCGTGCATGTGCATGCATCATCTCGGGATCGGAGGAGTTAGTTCGGGAGGAGATCAAGGGGAGGGGGAGGCCATCCTTCATCATCTCGGAGTGCAGCCAAAAGACCCCACGGGATATGGAGGACCGTGACTCCGGCTTCCGAGAAGGCTCTAACTTCTTCCTGCTACTTTTCTGAAGGCAAGCCCCGGTGCATGCTGACTTTCCTATGCTTTCTGAATTACTTTGTTGAGTCCGTTTATGAATGCTGCATTAAGTGTAGGATATGGTTGAAACCGTTGATGCACAGATATCCTTGCTGAAGTTGTTGCCCTATCCTATGTAGGAGTCTAGGTTAAACAAATGCTCAGTTACGATGATTGCAGTAGACAGTGATTTCCGGTCACTCGTGAGGTTTGTTGTTGGGTTAATCACGTTGGTGGTTAACAGGTTGCTGCTGAGAACTTGAATAATAAAACATGTGAGATCGGATGGATATTGTGGTCTTCCATCTTATCAGCTAAGGACTCTATCCTTTGTTGGAATGTGGTCGGAAGTTGAACGTACCTGTTCATATAGTAGGCTCCGCCGGGTCGTGAGCCCCGAAGCTCGTGGGAATGTTAGGGGCCGGTACTTGTACGCTTAACGTCCCTCCTTGGCGTGGTCGGTTGGGTTTGATCGGGCGCAAGAAAAGGCGCACGAAACGTCGTTTTCGTTGCCTGCTCACTTGGTGGCTCGAGAGGAGGGGGTTGCCGACAGGTCCGAGACTTTACGTCCCGTAACGTCCTGGGAGTGATCGGGTCTGCCGTCATGGCGTAGACATGGTTTATGGCGGGGTATTCGCCAATTTGGTTTGCAAATCGATTCGAATCGCCATCTCTCCCGGGTCGTGAGAACCCGGGTTGCGTCCACGACATCATAGTCTAATATCACAATAATGGTTATTCTTATTCATGCTGCTGATGTTAAAATGTTGATCAAGTTACTTATACAGTTATATATATATCGCTGAGCATATGTTTTAATCTTGACTATACAGGACTTATGGTTACGTATATAATAATAACCTTTTAACTTGGAAGAACTTCGAGTAGGATGTGTAGGCGCATTAATCAACTTTATTTACGAAAATAAATGTGAGTCGGCCCGACTCGAGATAAAGCCAAGCATACTCCTTGGAGTCTTTCCCTTATTTTACGGTTTTAGACAGGTAAGTCTTGCGGAGTACACCCAAGTACTCACGGGTTAATTCCGATGTTGCGGTGACTCCGTCTAGCATGAGTTGATCCAGTTGTGATGTCTTTGTGCTTGAAGAGTAATGCCTAGGGCATGGCGAGTCTCCATATTTCCCCTGTCTCTTGCTATTACTGGGGGTGACATTATGTTGGCACTATCTATTTTATTTTGATTTCATTTGTACATCTATTTTGGTTTTCGAAAGCTATTGCTTCCGCGCTCTCGAATTATTTTGAAATAAATGTGTACATCGCACTCGATTAATATATATTGAATTTGGTTTGAGATACCTGCGGATTGGGACTCTTGAGCTCAACGATCTTGGTTGTATTGTTGATGAGTTTGAAATCACTCACGAGATTTCCGGAATACCGGGTTTATATGGACTCAAGTGTAGACTACGATTGCTTCGGTAATTGCGAATTATACTTGATTTCTTATAAATTGGTCGGCTCTGTCACACAGCTCGCCACCTCCTTCATCACTCAGTTTGGCGCGTTTTGTTACGTAACAATGCCCTTCGGACTAAAAAACGTCGGCGCCACCTTCCAGAGGTGTATGCCGAAAGTCTTCAAAGAGCTCCTCGGAAAGCTCGTCGAAGCATACGTCGTTGACATCGTTGTCAAGACGAAGCACTCTAGAGAGCTCATCCCCGACCTTAAAAGGTCTTTGCCAAGCTCCGCGAGTTTGGAGTCAAGCTCAACCCCGAGAAGTGCGTCTTCGGGGTCGGAAATTGCTCGGCTTCATCGTGTCCGAGCGCGGCATCGAGGCCAACCCCGAGAAGATTGCCGCCATCACAGTATGGGGCCGATCGGGAATGTCAAGGGCGTCACGGCGGCTCACGAGGATGTCTAGCCGCCCTCGGTCGATTCATAGCTCGACTCGGGGAGCGCAGCCTCCCGTTGTACAAGCTGTTGAAGAAAACCGAGCGTTTCACCTGGACCGACGAAGCCCAGCAGGCCCTCGACTCTCTGAAGCGACTCCTCGCCAATCCGCCCGTACTCATGGCACCGGCTCCAGACGAGCCGATCCTCCTCTACATCTCAGCGACCTCGAAGGTCGTGAGCACCATGCTCGTCGTCGAGAGAGAAAGAGGAGGGACACGCCGCTCAAAGTCCGGCGCCGGGTGTACTTCATCGAGGTCCTCTCGATACCAAGACCCGGTACTCGCAGCTCGAAAAGCTCGTGTACGCGGCGTTCGATCACCCGGCGCAAAGCTCCGACACTACTTCGACTCGCACCTCGTCACGGTCGTCTCCAAGTACCCCCTTGGCGAGGTCATCCGCGGCCCCGAGGTTGCGGGTCGCATGGCCAAGTGGGCTATCAAGGCGATGGGGCGGACATCACGTACATGCCCAAGGACTCCATAAAGTCGCGGGGCTCTATCCGACTTCGTCGCTGAATGGATCGAGGTCGAAAAGCCGCCGAGCCCGACGGCGTGGAGTCTTGGGCGATGTACATTGACGGCTCGTAAAGAAATACGGCGCGGGAGTTGGACTAGTCTTCATCTCGCCGAGCAAGGTCCGCATGAGGTACTCGATCGCCTCCACTTCCTAGCCTCCAACAACGTAGCGAATCACGAGGCCCGGTGAACGGCCTGCACATAGCCCACGAGCTCGGCATCCGGCACCTCGAGGTCCGGGGCGATTCCGAGCTCGTAAGGAACCAAGTCATGAAAGAGGCCGACTACGTCAACCCGAAGATGATCGCGTACAACCAAAAGGTCCGCGAGCTCGAGGAGCACTTCCACGGGCTCGAGGTCAACCACGTTCATCGCAACCTCAACAATGACGCCGACGCCCTCATGGCTTCGCGTCGAGACCAGGCCGCCACTTCCACCGGGCGTCTTCATGCACGAGCAGCACAAACCGTCGATACGACTCAGGGCGAGCCAACGGCGGCCGTATGGGCGCGAAGCGCGACCACCGGTATCCCAGGCTCAGACTCCATGTAGGTCGATGCCCGACGAGCTCGAGCTCGCCCAACGTAGCGGTTTGCCTAGCCACGAGCTCGGGCACCGCTGCCTCAAGGGCAGGCTCGGGGGCTGACTCGAGCTCGGCTCCAAAAGCCCCAAAACCCGACTAGCGAGCTCCGCTCCTACAATGGATCAGGGATGGCAAGCTCCCCCCAGGCCAAGAAGAGTCTAGACGGCTGGCCCGCAGGGCCAAGTCTTTCGTCCTCATCGGAGAAGAGCTCTACTGGCGCGACGCCTCCGGTGTTCTCCAGTGCTGCATCACGTTCGAGCAGGGGGAAGAACTCGTCAAGGAGATCTACGCCGATGAATGCGGCCACCATGCGGCGCCACGAGCTCTCGTCGGAAAAGCTTTCCCACAGGGTTTCTACTGGCCGACCGCCGTTGCAGATGCCAACCAAGTCGTGCGGCATTGCGAGGGCTGCCAGTTCTTCGCCAAGCAGACGCACCTACCAGCCCAATCGCTCCAGACAATCCCACTCACCTGGCCTTTCGCGGTCTGGGGTCTCGACATGGTGGGACCCTTCAGGAGGACGCCCGGGGGCTACACGCACCTGCTCGTCGCCATCGACAAGTTCTCCAAGTGGAACGAGGTCATGCCCATCGCCCGGTGCCGAGCCGAGGAGACTGTCAAGTTCTTCACCGGCATCATCCACCGCTTCATAGTCCCGAACTCCATCATCACCGACAACGGAACCAATTTCGTGGGGGAGGTCTTCCTCGAGTGTGTGACGAGCACAGCATTCGTGTGGACACGGCCGCCGTCAGCCATCCAAGAACCAACGGGCAAGTAGAACGAGCTAATGGTATGATTCTGCAGGGCGTGAAGTCACGCATCTTCAAGCGGCTTGAGAAATTCGCCGGTCGGTGGCTCGCCGAGCTCCCCACCGTCATATGGAGCCTCCGCACCACACCGAGCAGGGCCACGGGGCGCACCCCATTCTTCCTCGTCTTCGGCTCTGACGCTGTGCTACCCACTGACCTCGAGTATGGCTCACCTCGGGTTCAGGCCTACAATGAGGACAACAACCAAGCGTCACTCGAGGATGCGACTAACTAGCTCGACGAGGCTCTTGACATCACGCTCCTCCACTCCGCCAAGTACCTCCAGTCCATGCGACGCTACCATGACCGCCACGTCAAGGGCCGAGCATTCAACGTCGGCGACCACGTCCTACACCGAGTACAGAGCACTAAGAACCGCCACAAGCTCGCGGCACCGTGGGAGGGCCCCTTCACCATCGACCAAGTGCGAGAGGCCGGCGCGTACAAGCTCAAGGACCACTAGGGTCGCGTCCTCGCCAACACATGGAACATCGAACAACTATGTCGCTTTTATCCCCGAATGTATTTCAAAATGTCGTAGCTACAAAGTTCAATAAAAACACCGATTCGATGCAACAATCTGTGCAAGCATTTCGAACTCTTCCTCCTTGGCCCGATTGAGCAACAGCCGGCCTTCGCTTCCAGCAAAGATTCACCCTTGCTCGGGGGCTACAAGGAATGGGGCGCACACCCCACGCTTGTAACACACCATTTTTTTGCAAACTCTCACCTTGAGCTCGAGCTCGGCGCAGAGCTCACGCGGACCGCGCCCTTTCGGCCGTGATCTCGAGCTCGGCTAAAACCACAACCTCGCATTCGCTTCTCCTCCAAACTCGCATAATGTATTGAAACACCTAAGTCACGAGACCGCCATCGCGGGGGCACGGCGCGCGGCGCCCTAACCACCTCCGCCTCAGCGGCGGCCGAGGAACGGCCCGCCGCTCATCTTCCGAGACTCGAGCTCAAAATTAGGCAAAGTAAAAACAAAATGCGACAAGGAAAAGAACTTCACTCTTGGTTATTTAGCACGAGCTATTGTTATATTTACACTTTGCCTCGACTTGAGCACTTAAAATTCATGACAAAAGAGGCGGCCTCAAGATCCTACATCTAACTTCTCTGCTTGTGAGGGCGGGTCCCGAGGCACCTGCTCCTCGGTAGGGGGTCTTGGGCGCCGTCTCCTCTGCGGGCTCCTCAAGCTCAAGAACTGCATCAGCTCCGTCCTCACCAGCAGGGGGCTCAAAGACGTCGAGCTCGTCGGTAGCGAGCTTGAAGAGCTCGACGGCCAGCTCTGTGGTGGCGGCGGCGGCGGCGGACTTTCGCTCGGTTCCGCGTCGTCGATTCGACATTGGCCACCCGATCTTCACCACATTGACATCGAAGTAGGGGTAATGGGTGAAGATGACGCTGACCGCCTTGTGTACGACTTGGCACGCGTCCCCCGTCACCTTGCGCGGGATGGCCGACACCCGACGGACCGGGTCCTCCATGTCCTCGACACCAAGAACATCGCAGACCGCCTCCACTTCGGAGATGAGCTCATCACGCCCGTGCTTCGAGCTCTTGGCCTCCTCCTCGGCCTTCGCTGCGCGCTCCTAGAGCCCGATGAGCTCCCTCTGCTTGTCGTCGAGCTCCGTCGACCTCCGCTGGAGCTCGAAGTTCGCGATCACGAGGTCGCCCGTTCTCTTCTTCAGGTTGCCCTCCTTGGCCCGCAGCTCGAGCTGCGTATGCTCCAGGGTGGCCTCGGCGGAGGCAAGAGCTTTGTCCTTGTTGCTGAGGTCTCGAGTCAGCTTCAAGGAGGTTTGCTTCTCGCCTACAGGCAGGGAAATAAATCAGGATGTGAGACACAAGACAAAAGAGGAATAGAGTGGAGAAAGTCGCCCGCTTACTCCAAAAAACATCATAAAGGACTTGCTCGTTGTGCCAAAATGAGTGGTTCTCGGCTTCCGGCCGGTCCCGTTCCGCCTCCGAAGCGCGGTAATTACACCACAACTCGGAGGCCTCGTAGTCGTAAACTGAAAGCCCTGCCTATGAGGACGATCAGCCCCACGCACCAGAAAGACGAGATGGGCAAGGGAGAGAAATCACTCACCTTCGAGCTCGGCATCACGTTGGCGCAGCTTCCCCGTGACCTCCTCCTTGTCCTTCTGTAACTGGTTGGCTTTGACCTCGAGTGCCGAGCGCTCGAGCTCCTTGTCCTCCAGCGCCTTGCGGAATAAGTTGAGCTCCTCCTCCATCTTCTCGCGCTGGCGCTTGTTTGCAAGGTTGAGCTCCTCCTGTCGCTGGGATGCTTCGCGCAGCTCGGCGGCAAGCCCCTCTCCTGGACCTCCCGCGCGACGCGCTCCTCGGTGTCGCGGACATGATCAGCAATGTCCCTCGCCCGGCTCTCCAGGAACTGGTGTCGAAGGCGCGTCTGGCCAAGCTCGTCGCTCAGCTCTGCCCACAACGACGTCATCCGCCCCACGAGGTTACCGGCCCTCAGGGACGCCGTCGCCACGCGGTTGTAGTCCTTGACGGTCTCCTGCAGTCCCTGAAAAAGGCGAACGACTGAGTAATCAAAGGAAATGAGCTCGAAGCTCGACGGCACCGACGAGTCCAAACCTGTGAGAACTGGCGGAGGCACTCTGGTGCGGCGCTCCTGGACGACTCTCCCACCGGCGCGACCAACGCGCCCGAGACAGCGGTAGAATGATGTCCACGTCCTCGGGGGATGCTTACTACCACGATGCTGGCGAGGGCGCGCCCGCCGCCAGCGCCCGGTATCGTGGCCGCGGCACCGCTGTCCCCCGAGCTTGGCCCCCGCTGCGTCATCTGCAAACCTGGCGGCAAAATCTTGGCGGCAGGCACGGCGGTAGCCTCGTGGCCACGTCCCTACCGTCGTCATCGCCGGCCGGGGGCGGTCGCCTCCGTCGTCGCAGCGTCATCATCATCTGCGATCTCAATGACCCGCGCGCTCGGCGGCGACCTCCTCAGGCTCGGGTCGAGCGTCGGCCTCCGGCGGCCTGCCCGAGGCTCGCTCCTCGGCGTCGGCGCCGCTCCCAAGCTCTCCGTCTCCATCCCGTCGCCATCGTCGAGCCCTCCGTGACCTGAACCTCGGGGGACCGTGGGCGTCTCCACCAATGCGGGGGACACTGGAGTCGGTGATCGAGCTCACCACCATCGCGGCGCTTGCTTCCTTTGGGACGATTGGCGGGGCGAACGAGCGGGGCCGACACGGATCCTCCACCCTCTCTACCAAGGCCAGCAATCGCGAAGCGGCAAGCCCAGATGCCCCACGAACGGGGAGGCGTCGCGGGACGCCGAGCTTCGCCGTCATCGAGCTCGAGCTCATGGCCCGGCGAACCCGAGGCTCGTCTCCCCGATCCTCGGGCGCTTCTCGGGGTAGGGCTTAGCCAACCTAGCGAAGAAGAGGTCGAGCTCGACAATCAACAAACATGAAAACACCGGGAAGGACAGAACTTACTCCTTGGCCATTTTTCTCTTCTTCTTCACCTCGTATGCCTTCGAGTCTCGGCCGCCCCTTGTCCTAAGGGGTTCGGCCCCGGTCGGCGGCAGGGGCTGCGGCCGGGGGGCGGAGCCGCCTCGCTTCGGAGGCATCACTAAGGAAAACGGCGTCGGGGGGCGCCCGCGCCCCCTCCTCCTCGATGGCGGACGGCTCCGGCACGGGGGCGCCCCTGCTGGCGTGGCGTCGAACACCACTTGATCAGCGGCTTGCTCCTCGTCACCGCCCGGAAGAGTCCGCCCCTTCACTCCACGATTGGGGCTTGGGGCATGCCGGCCGCCACCCCCCCCGATCCCTCGCCCGGGGAGTGGGGCGGGAAGGAGGATGGTCCACCTCGCCGACCTGCGAGCTAAGAATCGAATGAGCGGGACCAACTAACGACGAAGGAAAAGGGGAGAGCGTATACTCACGAGCTTTGGCGTCGCTGGTCGGGGAAGGGCCAGGGGCGCGCCCGCTGACATGTCCGTCGTTCTCATCACGTGCCGAACCCACCAATCCACCTGATCGACGGTAAGCCCGGGAGCCGTCGCCGTTCCCACGAAAGGAGCGAGCTCTGGCTTCATCTCCCAAAGTCGGAGTGCGCGGTGTCACAACGGCACCACGGCGCGGGCAAGCCAGGTCTCGACGATGTGGTTGACGGTCAGCCCGGCGTCGCGAAGCGCCTTGACCTTCGCCACTACCCGCGTGATGCGCTCCGACATGTGTGCGTGAGGTCCCTCCCGCCACACCGAGTTCGCGTCCGAGAATGTGCGACTGGTGTACCGGGGTAGGGGGCGAAGGGGGTTATTCTTGAGATAGAACCACTCTCCCCTCCACTCGGTGTTGGCGGTGGGAAACTCGCCCGCCGGGAAGGTGTCCCGGATCCTCCCTCCCCTCAACTGGATCGCCACGAAAGCGAGCGGGCATCCCTCCGCCGCCAGGCAAGTAATGGATGTTGGCGAAGATGAACTGTCGGAAGAGCTCCCAGTTCGACGGGATGCCCAACCACCCCTCACAGAGCGCGCTGAAGACGGAGAACAGCAGCACCCCGTTCGGTGTGAGGTGTTGCAGCTCGACGCCCCAGTACGACAGCAGGCCGCGGAAGAAGTCGTCGGAGGGGACGCCAAGCCTGCGGTCGTGGAACGTCGTGAACGACACCACGTAGCCCTCCGGTGGCTCAGGGACGGCATGCGTCGGTGGCGGAATCCTCCACTCCTCCTCCGACAGTGTGGGGAGCCCGCCACAGAGGGAGCACCTCTCCAACAGGGCCGCGGTCACCGTCGACGGCCTCCAGGAACCCATCTCCCTCCTCTCCGGCGGAGCGAGCGCTGAAGGCTAACGAGGGAGAAACAAGGAGGGTTTCGGATCTAGCGGATGGCGGCGGCGGTTGTTTGCTTCTGCTCGAAGGAAGGCAACAGGCAGAAAGGTGAGTCCGCCCACCCGTCCTCTACAATTTATAGGCAGGGCACGACGGAGGTGCCGAGGCAAATCCGCGGGGGAGGGGGACCCACCATGCGTCATGCCCGCTGGGACCGGTCCCCAGGGGACGGACGCGTGTGCGACACCTGGCGGAAGGCCAAACGGCCGCGGTAAAAGCGGAGGTAACCGCACGGCAACGGTAATATTTCCAACGGCCATATTTTCCAACGGCTACTTTTTACCACGGGGTAAATGCGCCCGAGCTCGGCCACAACGGTCGGATCCCCGAGAAAGGGAAAGGCGAGAGCTCGAAGTAAAAGTTCCCCGTCCTGGGGTTCGAAGGCTGGCTCTCCTCATAAGAGCTCGAGGACCGCCCAGGGACACAACGAGCAAGGGTCCCTTAGGAAGCGGCATCGGCGGCTCGCTCGAGCTCGCGAAAGAGCTCGGGGGCTTTCACCTATGGACCGCTCGGGTCGCCAAGGACAACGACACGACCTCGGGTTATCCTCGCCAACGAGGAGGCATCACGACCTCGAGCCCTGCAAAACGGTTTGGGGACCGGAAAGGTTGAACCCTTGGAATATGAGGTCGGTCCACCAGCAGACCAAAGGAATGAGCTCGAGCTTGGACCTCGCCCGAGCTACCGGTAGAAACTCACCGAGCACTCGGTCTCGGCCCGTCGAGGCAAGATCGAGCTCGAGCTCACCCCCCTCATAGCGATCGCGGGAGGAGCGAATCGAAAAATCACAAGGTCTTAAAAGCCCTGCGAGAACCTCCCATCCTCATGGAGCCTCGGGGCTACACCCACGTGTGCGCTCGCACCCGATCACGCGAGACCAGCGCAGAAGCATCTGGAGGAGACCTCCTCTCCCCAAGATGCTCGGGGGCTACTGTGGGGGATCGATATTCGGGACATCTTAGAAATGGCCCATTCCAAAACAAAAGCCCGGGCTCATACAGGCCCAGCTAGACTCATGCGATACACAACGAGACAGGCCGCCCCATCACGGCATACGGAGTCGAGCGCGCAGACAAGCTCTTCGTTCCCGTGCAAGAAC
The DNA here is from genome assembly GCA_015847255.1 of Hyparrhenia diplandra. Classification (NCBI taxonomy): domain Eukaryota; kingdom Viridiplantae; phylum Streptophyta; class Magnoliopsida; order Poales; family Poaceae; genus Hyparrhenia; species Hyparrhenia diplandra. The sequence continues at coordinate 165,619 of JADLZK010009492.1, forward strand.
GCGAACCGATGGGGATCCCCCTCTGTCTCGCTCGAGCTCTACGGGGTCGACGACTTTGAACGAGGACGAGCTCGATGGGGGTCCTCTCCCCAACTCACCCGAGCTCTACCCCCATGAGCTCTCGGGGCGGGTGAGATTCTCCGCCTCGCTCGGGCTCTACCCTGACGAGCTCCTCTACTCCTTCCAGCGCAAATTCAGCCCGGGACCTCCCTCCGACTCGTTCGAGCTCTACCCCCATGAGCTCTGGGGGCAAGTGCGACTCTCCGCCTCGCTCGAGCTCCGCAATCATGAGCTTCGAGATCTTTCGTGCAGTCGAACATGGGCCATGACCTAGAGCTCGTCCGCCTGCCTTCTCAAAGAAGCCATCGGGTACAGAGTTGGTGAACCACTCCCCTGACGAGCACTGTGGCCACGCTAGGCTGCAGTGACAGACGGGAGGTGACGGATTCACCCCGCCATGCCCTACCACGGGCAACTCTCCGCTACAGTACCACACGGGTACACCCGACGCACGACCACCTCATCCGAAGCACGACCGCGCCCATGCCGACTGGATGTATTCCTACTCCGACTAAAGATTGCACGCTGAATAACCACCGCCCTCTCTCCGGAATCCCGCGTATGACAACGACCAGGCACGACCACGCCCCTGCGCCCAAGCTGGCGACGAGCTCTGCCGGCCTCCCGAGCTCAGTGCCTCTCGTCATCTTTGTAATCTCACCCCTAGAATTATATCCTCCTCTTCTTTTTAGTCCTCTACTACGGTGGCGCCCATGTACCCCCTTGCGACTATAAAAGCGGGACCCTTGCCACCGGGTAGAGGCAGGTTATAATTTCACCACTCCACTTTCCACTTTCGACTCGATATTGGCACTAGCCTCAATCACGAGAGACTTGGGAGCCTGCTCCTCTCTCGCCTTAGCTTGTACTCGCCCGGTATGAGCATTTGAGCTCGGATAGTAATCCCAACTGGACTAGGGTGCCCGATTTGCCCCGAACCAGTATAAATCTCGTGTCCTTTGTCTCTAGAGCTAGGCCATCCGCACACACTAGCCGGGACGATACTATGACGGTGGTATTAGACCACGACACATTTAGTCGAGGAACTAATCAAGCTATGAGGAGTCATATTGTGTTAAGGAAAATCATTAGTGGAAGTGACTTGAAGCCATGAGTTGAACTCATATTTGTGGAAATGGTTCAAGTCACATGCTCAAGGTATATTTGCTCTAAGAAATGAGACAAAGATGATAGAGGATGATGTACAGGTTCAAGGACTTCCCGGTTGCATTTTGGTGGTGTTTCCAACTCTCAATGATTTAAATTCATTTCTCTTTTGAATCTTAAGTTTAGGAAATGGCGTACTATTAAGAGGGATCCTAGGACCCTTGGCTACATGTAAACTAAATGCTCAAACCTCTAGCTCAGCCAAAAGCATCACCTCATAGCCAAAACATCCAGCCGAGACACTTTTTACACTTTCTTTGTTACGGCGAGGCACTGGCGGTCTGCAGCGGCGTTTAGTGAGGCAGTGCCGCACTTAACTTACCGTTGGGGCCAGTCAGGTATAAATACCCCTTCAGCCCCTCCCCAACGGTCACCTCTTCTTCCCCAACGTTCATTTCGTGGAAGAACAGAACCAAAGCTCTTCTCTCTCTCCTCCATTGTTGCTCCTCCACTCCCCAAGCTAGATTTTGATTCCCACCATCAAAACTCGAGGGAAAAGAGAGCAAACTGCGATTGGAGACCGGATCTACAAGTTCCACATCTTGAAAGAGCATTTGGCTCATGTTTGGCCGGTAGTTCTAAGGGTTATTACTCTTGGAGCTTGCTCCTAGTCGGCTAGGCGTCGCCCTTGAGCTGCCAACTAGTGTGGCAGCCTTGGGAGGTTTGTAACCTCACTCAAAATCAAGAAAATCACCCCTCATCTCAAGGGTTCATTCCCTTCACTTGAGAACAACGGAAGGGACAGCTTGTGTGGCGAATCCCAATCTGTTGTAGATACCTCAACAACGTGGGTGGGCGTAACCTAGGGTTTGTCCGATCTATTTTGTTGTAGTGTTCTACTTTGGTACTTTCTATTGGATATCGTGATATATTTGTGTGCGAGGAACTTGGGAAATTCACTTTCGATCTAAGTTTCATTGCTTAGATTTCAAAAATGCGTTTGTGTTTGTGCGCGGGTGAGGCGGTGCGCGCAAATCTTGTGGCGGTCCGCGCAAACACTGCGGCGGTGCGTAGCGTTGTTTGAAGCTGCTTGAGTTGAGTTTTTTACAGGTGATTTTAAGGTACAAGCCTATTCACCCCCCCCCTCTAGGCCTCCTAGGCGACATCAATGTCCTTACATATGCGCCATTTGTTTGTGATCGAACACTTTGTGTATATATATTATTAATAATACTAATGCTTTGGTGCAGGACGGTTCTAAGTTGTAGGCGTGTGCGCAACGTTATCGATATCTGAGGCGCCTTGGTTGTCTAGAGGCGTCTCTAGTCTCGATGCGATTCTGAGACATGTCTCAATGTGTGCGTAAAAACACTGAATAAGTACAAACCACGGCGCTAACGAGTGTGTGTAGGTTTCGAATTAACCGCCGTGTGAACCCATCTCAACATGTACGTAATATTATCTAAATAATTAGCGACCGCTATTTTGTGATGAGTTTGTGAATCGCGTTTGTAGTCTCGATTAATCGGTTTCTATTGAGCACCGAAAAACGCATGCGAAATGGAAACCTCGTTGCGGACACTTGCGGGGAGATAAGTATGCGCAATTTTTTTTTTGGCGGGTTTCTTCTCATTACTAGTCGACTAACATATCGTTAGCGACAAAAACATTACATCGTCAGTGCGTGGGGAGTTATCACCTCCTCACCCTCATTCTGAGAACCGACCAGTCTTTGCCAACTCATGGGCAACCCTATTACAAGATCTACTAATGAACTTGCATTCATAATGAATAAAATTCAACTCAAGCGAGCCTTTACTTGAGACTAAAAGCCCAACATCCGAATCATCATACTCACAAGTGTTTATCGCCTTCACCACCTCTTGGGTATCTGTTTTCAAAAGACTGCACTGGCCGATTCTAGGTTCACAACCATTTGAATGCCTTGTAAGTAGGCAACAAGTTCAGCATGGAGCGGACTTAAAAGATGATTAACTTTCCCTCGCCTTGCCGTCACAACATCACCATCCGGTCTCGATAACAGCTCCCGGCTTCTGCTTTGCTCTCGATAGAAAGAAGCATCACAATTAATTTTTAGAGTCTCGGTGGTGGTCTTGCCCATCATTTGTTTCTCGACCTAAGCCCTTTTACATTTGCGGTTTGGGCTCCAAAGAACACCTCCATCTCCTTACGGTAGAGCTCCACACTACGGCGAGAACACGAGTGCATATCCGTTTTCCTTCTTCCCCGATCATGTTTCTTTCCGTCCATATGTACCACAACACAATGATCATCAAAAGTTTGCGTTTCTCGGTAGCTTTTAGAATGACCTCCACGGCTTCAAAGGCGAGACGAACTCCACGCAAATTTGCACCGTCGTCCTCCAACCCCGGCGTGACCCATAGATTCTTGGCGTGTTGCACTTGAAGAAAAGGTGGCCTCCATCCTCACCTAAGTGGTTCTGGTGGGCACCGATTCTCAATATTCATGCCTCTTGAAGGAGATTACCTTTAAGTGGATGGCTATTGTGGGAGAAACGCCACAAAAAATGTTTGATTTTGTTTGGGCATTTCGGTTTCCATATTGCTCTCCACAAAAGGCGGCCTCCTATGTTTGAACTGCATTGTTGGCCTCGATGCACTCCATCTCATCATCTCTTCTCTCACCACCTTATAAGCACTCTTAACGGAGAAAACCCTCCCGCTTGTCATAATGCCATGCCACCAAGTTTGGCCGAGCACGGTTGGCGGGGAAGGGGCGAGAATCGACCTCGCGTCATCCTCCCAAAAAAAATGTCTCGCACCAAGGTTTTGTCCCAATTGCCCGTATACGGGTCCAGCTGACTCATCCACTTCTTCAACTAAGTTGTGTCCCTCGGTGTGATAGGGGCGTCGAGACCCGTCCCTTGGAATCTAGGGATCGGTCAGATTTTTAATTCCTTCACAGTCACCTAGTCTCCAAATAAGCCCTTGCTTCAACACATCCGATCCATCGGAATGCTACGCCCGGTATATGACATACCTTGTTTTGGTTTAGCTCAATGGCCAGAGGTATTAGGATAGTATTTTGCCTTTAGGACTTTTGCACATAGAGACTACGGGTTCTTGAGCAAAGCGCCCGGCTCTGCTTGGCTAGCATAGCCAAGTTGAAGCAATGTATATCTCGAACCCCAACCCTCCTTCGTCCTTGACTTCATCAATTGATCTTTGCTTTCGGCCCGGTGTATCTTGTGCTTACCCTCACGGTGATTCCACCAAAACCGATAGATCATGGCACCGATTTGATCACGAGAGGCCCTTGGTTAGATTAAAACGACCCATAGCAAAAGTCGGGATAGCTTGTGCTTTGCCTTAATAAAATTTCTTTGCCTACCCAAGATAGAAATTTTTCATTTCATCCTTGAATTTTCTTCGGATCGTCCTTCAAATATGCAAAAGTGTTAATCTTTGATTTCCCCACATGAGCAGGGGAGACCCAAATACTTTTCACTCTTGGTTTCCTTGGTTACTTGCGACAAGTCACACATGACTTTCTTATCTTCTACCTTTGTATTCTTGCTAAATAAGATCAACTGTCTTTGCCTTGTTGATAGCTTTGGCCAGGAGCAATCCTCATATAATTTGGAGCACATTACGTAAGTGCAAGCAATCCCTTCACTCGCTTTCGAATCAAGATTAATGAGTCATCGGCGAATAATAGGTGAGAAATACTTGGAACCGTGTGTGATTTTGACACCACTAGTGACCATCCTCCTCTTCTTTCCTCTTGGTCTTTGAAAACACGCCCGGCACAAAGCAAAACAAGTATGGGGACGAGAGGGTCCCCTTGCCTTAGGCCACGCTACGGAATATAACTTTACGATAAATCACCATTCACCTTCACGATATCTGACCGTGGTTATGCACTCCACAATTAGGTTTACCCATCGATCATGAAACCCCATTCTTCTCATCATCTTATCCAGAAAACACCACTCCACTCGATCGTAAGCCTTACTCATATCGAGTTTTATTGTTGCATACCCAGTCTTTCCCTCCATCTTATTCCTCAAATAATGTGTCGCCGTAAGCAATCGGGATGTTATCGAAATCAACCTACCGATCTGAAGGCACTTTGGTTGGGAGTAATCAACTCAGGAAGAATCACCTATAGTCTATTTGCCAACACTTTTGAAATAATTTTGTAAACCACATTGCAAAGACTAATGGGTCTCAGTTGCATAACCTTTTAGGGATGATCCACTTTCAGAATTAGTGAGATGATCGCATCATTCTAGCCTTCATGCATCTTGCCACCATTCAGGACCGACTTAACTTCTTTTGTCAATTGTTCTCCCACAATATCCCAATATTCTTTAAAGAACAGGGCTGGCATACCATCAGGGTTCGGTGCCTTCAAGTCGCCAATGGCATCAAGGGCCTTTTTTATTTCAGCATCTGAAAATTCGGCAACTAACACAGCATTCATGTCTGCTGTCACACCGGGTTTGACCGCAGCCATAAGTTGAAGCATCAATTTTCATCGGCTTGGACACCGGACTGGAAATTTGGGCAAAGTAGTTAGAGATAAAATCTTTTTCTCCTTCTCCTCCACTACCCAACTCCCATCATTTTTTTTCAAATCTCCTATTCTATTTCTCCTTCGCCTTCTTGAACACACATTGTGGAAATACGTTGTGTTTTTGTCTTCGTCTTATGACCAATTCACATCGTCCTTTGCTTCCAATATAAGTCAATTTGTTCTTCTAGCCGATCAGTTTTAAAACTCCACACGACCTCTCTTTGCACCGAAAAATCACTGATCAGCTCCCTCCTCCACTTCTCTACCTCTTTCTTCGCTAATCTCAGGCGTTTCTCCAAATCTCCCAAAACATTTAAGCTCCAGTATTTTAAGCTCGACGCCACACCCCTGAGATTTTCCCCCAAGGAACTATCACCGTCTCTCCTCCTCTCCCATGCTTCCTCAATCACCTTCCTACAATCCTCTTCCTGTAACCAACTAGCCTCAAATTTGAACCCGCCACCATTACTCCTTCTACGTTGCACCATCTCAGTCTCAACCACAACAGGCTTGTGGTCTGCGAGTGGTAAGTATCTCTGTTTTTAACGTGCATCAGCGGAAATCTCATGCGCTATTCGGCATTTGCAATTGCTTTCGATCGGGCATTCTCTAATGTGTGTGGAGCCCTTTATTTGTTTATTCCTCCACATATATACATCACCAGAGAACCCCAAGTCATCCAGTTCGCACACCTCCAGCGCACCTTTGAAACAATCCAAGCACGCTTGCACTCTCGGGACCCCCCCCCCTTCTTTTTCATGATGGTACAGGACTTCATTGAAATCTCCTGCACAAAGCCACGGCAGGTGCTCCTCATCCTGATCTTTCAACCAGTACATGAGTTCCCAAGTTTTCTCCTTCAGCTCCGGTTCTCCATACACCCCGGTTAACCTCCATTTTTCCTCGCCGGTCTCCTGGACCTCCAGATCAACGTGATTTTTTGATTTACTCTTCAAAACCACGTCAATTCCACTCCTCCACAACACAGCAATGCCACCGCTTTTCCCCTCACAATCCACCACCTCCAAGTTCGCCGTGTCCAGCTTTGTTTTTAACACCATCATCCTCCTCTTGTCAAGTTTGGTTTTTGACAAGAAAAGGATATCAGCTCCCTCGGTGCCTTGACACCGCAAGAGCCCTCGAACTGCACAGGAGTTGCCCAACCCCCGGCAGTTCCAAAACATCATTCTCATTGATCCTCGGAGGACCGGTCTGCCGATCCCGCCTCATTTGTCTCTACGGCTCCTTGCACTTCACTCGTCTTTCCCATTTTCACCAACCGTTCCACCTCATCGACGTCCATATCACACTCTTCCCTTGATCTTTTCTTCTCGAGAAGAGCGGGCACCTTATCCCCCTTGTCCCCATCATTTTTCGCTCTCTTCTGCCTTTTCAAAACTCTACGTTTCCCAACTCCTTCAGCTCCCTGCCCATTCTCTGAAACATCTTTCCCCTTTTCACTCATCAGACCACCTTTATCCATTGTCTTGATTCATACGTTCAGACACCCGGCTGGAATCTTCTGCTGCTCCTCTTCCTTCTTCTCAAAAGACAACTTCTTCTTTGCATCCCCAACATCGGTTACAGGCCCCCCCAGTCTTCAACGGGCTGCTAACTTCTTTCTCCTCTCCCGGCGCTTCTGCCTCACCCACCGATTTTTCCTCCTTTCGCCGGTTCTTTGCTATCACTTCCCTTCTTTTCACCCCCCACTTGTCGAACCACTCGGGGTTGTACCCGCCGTGCTCCTCCATGGCGGCATAGAATCTGGCCGGGCACCTTATTTGTTCGAAGCATCTCCAAACCTCTTCTTTTACGGTATGAACCTCGATTGCTCGCTAAAGCGTGGAGAGTTTTTCTTCCTTGCATATTCGGGCACATTCGGTCGGTGTGACCCGATCGGACCACGGATGTAACGAGAACTTCGGGGAGAAACTCATACACCAATGGACACCACTTCATTTTCTCCTGCTCACCCTCACCAACATCGAGAGTAACTCCCGCATCAAAGGTTTGTGGATGTCAAGTTTCACCTTGATCCGCAAGAACTTCGCCCACTACGGCCATTCTCGTCGCATCCACATCGGGACTTCTCCCACCATCTCGCCAATCACTTCCCGGTGCCTTAGACATCAACCCTGGAGGCATTTTTTGGACTCGATCTAGATCGGGATGAAAAAGAACTCCACCTCATCAATGGTTTTATCACCCTCATATTCGCCACCACCACCAATTACTTCTCGAACATCCGGGGCCCATCCTCCAAAGCCTTCTTCTTCCACGACTCTGTAAAAATTAATCGGGGAGCGATTCTCCCCGAGATCCTTGCATTCCACCCCACGGATCGGGCATCGGATCGTCGGGGTTGCCTCTAGTGCCCTTGCCTTGGCTGGTTTCTCCGATAACACCTTCACCACTTCCTGCTGATTCATAGCGATCGGCGCCGCCACCTTCACTCCTCCGATCTTGATACCCTTCCTCTCATGATCGAGAGGGCTCGGCTTCTTGATAAACCCGCCACCCCATCATCCCCGGATCCATTCTTTGAACTCCAAGGCCAGGAAAAAACTTCGACTCTCTGGTGGACCCGGACAAACCTAGGTTAGCGGGGAGGTTCGGGGCTCAAACCCGGAGATGATCGTGGACACCAGGGTGCGAAGGTTTAGGCGGAGGGGGAAGAAAATCGGGATCGAGAGACGAGGAGAAGGGGAGAAAACCCTAATCGCGAGAGAGCTTCCCTCAAAGTAAGCCACGCTTGGCCGAGGACTTTTTTGCATTCTAAGTGTTTGCAATTTTCCTAGTAGCTACTGATCGAGTATCGATGTAATATCTTATGTAAGCGTGTGAAGTCATGATACGATTCGATTGAAACGGAAAGACATGTCGTAAATAAAGCAAAACTAGGAGAATTCTCCATAGCGTTGTCGTGGGTAGTCAAGAAAATAAAAATGTATTTGGATGTGAACCACTAAAAATATAGATGGATTTGGATGTGAAGTGATGTAAACCACAGGTAAATTTGGTGCGTGAGCGGTAAATTTGCTTTGAGCTAAAGACTCATACTCACACGCTCTTGTCCTTAGGCTATCCACACTTGTAGTTTTAATTTCCTTTTTAAAATTAATATTCGTCCTAGTCACTCCTATATACACGGTTTCCTCGCACCCATCCATAATTTATCCCTTCCTCTAAATCAACAACCCTTTGCGTGGGTCCCACACTTTAGAATTTTTTTTTTATGCAATTTTACCTTCTTCCCCTTCACGGGCCGCGGACGCCCCCTGCCAGAGCCGACCAATTTATAAGAAATCAAGTATAATTCACAATTACCGAAGCAATCGCGATCTACACTTGAGTCCATATAAACCCGGTATTCGAAATCTCGAGTGATTTCAAACTCATCAACAATACAACCAAGATCGTTGAGCTCGGTAGTTCCAATCATGGCTATCTCAAACCAAATTTGAGTAGATTATAATCGAGTGCGATGTACACATTTATTTCAAAAGTAGTTGAGTGCGAAGCAATAGCTTTCGAAAACAAGATAGATGTACAATGAAATCAAAATAAAATAGTATAGTGCCAACATAATGTCACCCCTGTAATAGCAAGAGACGGGAGAAGTATGGAGATTGCCATGCCCTAGGCATTATTCTTCAACCACGACACATCACATGCGGATAGAATCATGCTAGACGGAGGCACGCAACATCGGGGAATTAACCCGTGAGTACTCAATTGTACTCCATAAGACTTATCCGTCTTAAACCAGAAAATAAGGAAAAGACTCCAAGGATTATGCTTGGCTTTATCACGGAGTCGGGTGACTCACATTTAATTTTTCGAAATAAAGTTGATTAATGCGCCTACACATACTAATCGAGGTTCTTCCAAGTTAAAAGGTTATTATTATATACATAACCATAAGTCCTGTATAGTTAAGATTAAAACATATGCTCAGTGATATAAATAGATAATAGCATAAGTAACGTGATCAACATTTTAACAACAGCAGCATGAATAAGAATAATTGTTATTGTGATATTAGACTACGATGCCGTGGAAACATCCCGGGTTCTCACTGACCAGGAGAGATGGCGATTCGAATCGATTTGCAAACCCGGTGGCGAATACCCTGTCATAAACCAGGTCTCTTGGATCGAGTAAACTGTTCACTCCCAAGGCGTTAGGGGATGTAAAGTCTCGGACTGTCGGCAACCCCCTCCTCTCGAGCCACCAAGTGAGTGACCGAAGACGCCGCCGGGTGCCTCGCTTGCGCCCGATCAAACCCAACCGACCACGCCTAGGAGGGACGTTAAGCGTACAAATCTTGTTGGTATTTCTTAGCGAAAGCGACAAAGTCGCAAAGCGCCGCGAAAAGTGTCGTTGTAGCACTTCACCTAGAAGTATTCCGGTATCGAATTTCCACGAGGGAATGGGCGCTAAGTCTGTTCTTCTAGTTATCAAGGGTCAAGCATAGGAGGTGATCCTAGGAGCGATGTGTTCTTTTCGGCACTTAGGCTAAGTCGGGCTACTCTGTCTGTGTCAGTATTGCCGGGCATCCGGAGTGCACCGGGATACGCCAAGCGATGCCGGCCTCTTGCTCTACTACGCAAGCCGGGGACGTGGAGAATGCGATGGGCGAAGTGGGCTATCACCACCTATCCCCTACCTCACTACCGTGGATTGCGCGGAACAACGAGGGTGATTCATAACTTAGACGGCGTCGATCGGGGGATCCCGTCTTCATCGGGGCCCTCTACTAGAGCATTTACCAAAAGGTAAACAACGATCCCGTAATTCTTGATATAATAAATGATAGCGTGAAACTTAAGAATGATCTTGAAAGTAAGACACGAATAACTTTCACCAAGCCGAAAGGTTACCCGTAGAGGTACAAGGTAGGGGGGCGGGGCCCGGACAGATCCGGCACTCAGACGGTAGAAAGACCGCGGGGTCGCTACTCCTCTCTTCCTCTCTACCTTGCACTCTCTCTCACTCCCAGCGAGTGTCTTTGGCACTCTCTACACCACCCTATGTGTGAGGCGTGGAGTGTAATTCTGAAGGAATGTGGGGGCGAGTGATGGATCACATGGTGAAGTGTGAATGTGATCCTTTATTGAATGATGTGAAGTGAATTGGTGTCTTACAAGAGAGGCAATGGCCTCTTTATATAGGGAAAGGAGGGGAGAATGGAGGGCTCTCCATGTTTCTATCATGAAATTCAAACTCCTAGGCATGCAACAGCCTCCTCCTTGGCGCCATACCAAAAATACCTTCATGCAAGCCTTCCAAGACATGCAAGCGCACACGTCTTGGCGCCAACTTAATTCCCCTCACATGCAACCAAGCATTCTTGGCGGGAACCTTATCTTCCACACATGCAACCATGTCTTCGAGGGAGTTTTGGCGGGAATTCTTGGCGCATCGAAAAACACCTTCATGCACCGCCTTCTCTCCTCGGGGGCGGGTCAAGGCAAAAAGTGCGGCGGGATCGGGGCCAAAGCCACGGCCCGGGCGCCGCTGCTGCGGCCGCCCGAGGTTTGGCCCTTTGGCGCCGTGCCTTTGTAGGTGGGCTTGTGGCCCATTGTAGGTTCGTCCTCGGGGGTGCTTTGGCCTGGTTCGTGTTGGTTTTGGCACGGTGGCATTCCCCTTGTCCAAAGCGCAATTCGATGTGCGCTTCTCTCTTCCTTTTGGCGTACTTTTACTGTTTCCACGTTTATGCACGCAAAACATATTTTCTTCGAATACAAGTGGAACTAGATTAATAGCAAAGGTTCATGTGGCAAAGTATGTTATTATTCACCATGTTATATAACTAAGTTGGCGGTATAAAGTGTATGATAAGGACCGCCAACAAGTACCGGCCCCTAACATTCTCACGAGCTTCGTGGCTCACGACTCCGCGGAGCCTACTATATGAGCAGTACGTTCAACTTCCGGCGCCTTCCGACAAAGTGAGAGTCCTTAATCGATCGGTGGAAGACCACAATATCCACCCAATCTAAGCATGTTTTATTAACCAAGTTCTCGGCCGGCGGCTTGTTAACCACCAGCGTGATTAACCCAACAACAATCCTCATAAGTGACCGGAAATCAGCATCTCTTTGCAATCATCATAAGCGAGCATTTATTTAACCTAGACTCCTAAATAGGATAGGGCAACAACTTCAGCAAGGATATACATTGCATTAACGGTTTCAACCACTTCCTATACTTAATGCAGCATTCATAAAAAGGACTCAACAAGTTAATTCAGAAAGCATAGGGAAGTTCAAAGATGCACAGGGGCTTGCCTTGAGAAAAGTAGTAGGAAGAAGTTAGAGTCTTACGGAAGGCTGGAGTCACGGTCCTCCTTCTCCTGTGGGGTCTTTTGGCTGCACTCGAGGCGATGAAGGTTGACCTCCTGCTCCTTGATCTCCTCGAACTAACTCCTCCGATCACGAGATGATGCATGCATATGCACGAGTGAAATATCTGAATGCCCAAAGATATACTTGCATATAAATAAACTAGAATGATGGATGAATGCATTATGATGAGTGATACTAGTAAGTGGATATCTCTTCCGTAGAAACACGATTATAACTACACAAGAAACCTTAGAAATCTACATCAAGCAAACACCCTATTTCACTAAATGCGGAAAAAAAAAATGGCAGCAAGACATGTTGTTACTAAAATAGTCACACGAGGGGAGTTCTATAACTCGAAATGCAGCAAACAAATACTCGTTGGAAAGCTAACGAAATTATATACAAAACATCCATACTACCTGACCTAATTCTGACACTAACAGCCTCGAAAATAGAGAAAACAGAGGCTTCGTTTTCCCACAACTCATCACTTAGGGCATTCCAAATAACTCATTCAAGCATGCACTTTATCTAGAACTTTTCCAGCAAGCATGGCAAGTTATAAACTACCAAATACACCTACTGGACATTTCAAAAGATAATCTAAAGCACATAAAATGATATGCCCTAGCAATCACTACACATGCACACTATAAATCATATAAATGCTAGGAATAAAAAAATCTGCCAAACTGCCAAGCTTATCCAACCAAGCATACCAACAGGTCCTATCCATGCTAGGAACCACTAATAAAATTATCAACTCACAATACTCTACTATAAACATGCATTTCTAGGCTAATTTCCAAGCAACATAAATATGATAAATATGCAACCACCTTAAAAAATTCTACAAAAATTACTAGAGCATGCTACTGGTCTAATATGCCTACCATAAAAATTTCATAGCAAAGTCATGCATATACTGTCCTACACAAAAATGACAAGCTAGCATAAAAACAAGGCATGAAAATACTTTGTATTTTGAAAAGCATGAAACTGCCTAACCATGAACATGAAAAGCTACCTAACAGTAACAAAGGCAAGTACAAAATTTATCATGGCAAAAACCCTAGTAAATATTTTTCTATGAATTTCCTAAGCAAGCATGGTAAATAGCTCATAAATAGAAAATCACATTTCCACCACAGAACATAGCATGCATGTTATTTTTCCTGCACTCTACATACAAAAACATGAACATTTTGTACGGGAACCACTATTTTATCATGCACCAAAAATTAGATATGCATTTCTCTATTTACATGGCAAATAAAGCAATAAATAAAACTCTATAGAAAAGTATCATAAAACTGACATGCAATAATTTTATACTGTAGATCTATTGAAAAGGAGCACAAAAAAAATTTGTCTCACTTAAAATGGAGCTAAAGCGGCGAGATATGAATTTTGCAAGGTAAATAAACATCTCTTGAAAATGAATAACCAAATTAGATAAAAGGGCTGACGCGCCGGGCCCCACTCGTCGATCACACGAGAGCGGGAAGCACCGGCGGCGCTACGGCGGGCGGCGGGCGACGGATCTTCGCCGTCGTTCGTCCTCCGGCGAAACCGAGCACACCTCCCGGCTTCCTTGAGGCGAGATCTGCCGATCTAGACCCTACCACCATCTATCGCGAACCCTAGCGGCGGCCGCGGGGGCGGCGGCGGCGCGGGTGCGGTGGGCTTCGCCATCTCCGGCGATGGGCTGGCCGCCGTGAGCCGCGGGATCGGGGTGACGAGGCGATGCTAACAACCTAGCTAATCGAAGCCAAAAGCGGCGGGACGAGCTTTGGCGCATGCATGCGGCGGCGGCGGCGGGCATGGCGTCGGCGGCGGCGTTCCGGCGACAGGGCGGGATGGCTCGATGGACTGGTGTCTCACCTTCGAGGACTTCAAAGGCACATGCGGCGCGCCACGCTAGGAGCGGTTGGGGCGGCGGGGCGGCTGCCACGGCGACCGGGCGGCGTAGCGGCGGCGGGCACTCCGGGGAAGCGGCCGGCGTTTCGTCGTAACGGCGGCGACTAGCCGGCGGACTGGCACAAGATAGAGCACATCAAGGCAACTCTAGAACGCAAGAAAATGCAAGGTAAAGGGTTGGGAGCGCGGCGGCCGGCTCGCGCCGGCGGCGACCTGGCAGCGGCGAGATTTTCCGAGCGGCCGGAAATCGCGGCGCGGACCCTACCGCCCGGTTCTAGGCTGCTGCAAGCGGGTCGTGGAGGTGTATAGCAAGGTCGAGGGTAGGCGGCGAGCTTGGATGAGGCGGGCGCGGTGGTGACGGTGGTGGACGGCGGCGGCGTGCGGCAATGGTGATGGCGGCGTCTGGCGCCCTGGCTGCTTTTTACCCAGCGTGGGAGAGAAGGGGAAAGGGTGTGGGCGACTTGGACGAGGGGCGGGGACGCGTCTTGGCATGGTTGGGAAGGCAAGGCGCGGCGCGGTGTCGACAACGGCGGCCACGTGGGCGCGGCCCTGTCTTTGTGGCGGCGTGGCGGCCACCGATTCCCTCCCCTCTCTTTCTTTTTTTAATTGAAACCCTAATGCAAACTGTTTTGTCCGTGCGACAAGATCCGTGCGAATCAGCCAAAACTCTAATTGAAGAAAATTTTCCTTACAAAATTCTGAACATTTCACCTATAGAAAGTTTCTCCTAATTCGGCCTAGATTTGAAACTACGACTGGTGAAGCTAAACTACTCCGAGGTTAGAGGAAACCCTAAATAGCACTCAAATTCAAGCGAACTTACCGCCTTTTCGACATGATCTACTCAAAATCATGAAACAATCATTTGATGACTTTTGTTCTACGAAATTAGCTACACATCTCATAAAGGGTGCACACACATGCAAGATCAATAGCTATGACTTCGAACAAAAGAAGATAAATTACTTTCAAATTCAAAGCGAGGGTCAAACCAAGTCAAACTACCAATATAAAATCAAATTAGGGAACATGACCAACATCAACCTTGCTCTAAAACATCCTATAAACATTTCTAAGAATAAATAAAAAATTAAACAACTAATTATGCAAACATTTCATACATGAAATGACAAGGCAAAAGTATGGCAAGCAAATTTAAAACAATTAACCATGCAAAAGACATCTATCATTTCATGTGAAAAAATGCATACGACTAAATGATGATTATGCTCATGAAATGCGGATGTTAATGACATGCTTAAAACCGGGGTGTTAGCCCCCGCCCCTTCCTCCCCATGACACCACACGAGAGAAATATCTCCACTTGGCCGTGGTGCCCCCCTCCTCCTAGCGCACTCATCCTCCTCCTCTTGAGCGGCGCTAGCACATGGCGGACATCCACGGGTGCAAGTGCCGCGGTGGGCCGCTTGCGCTGCGTGTGGAGCAAGCGCTGCGTGCCTCGGCGGCTGGCGGCGGCGGTCGAGGGCATGGCGTGCCTCGGCGGTAGGACCCGGCGGTGGGCGGGGCGGGCGGGCGAGCACATGGCGTGCTTGGGCGGGTGAATCCGGCCCTGTTTGCCGCTGTTGGCCCCACTGGAGCTCAAGCGGCCGAATCCGCCATGGCCCCCCTTTTGCCTCGGCTCGTCCGCGGTCGATGGCGCTCCTCGGGGGCGTAGAGGGAGGCGGAGGAGAAGCTGGGGGGCGGGGGGAGTGGGTGCCGGCGAGGGGGATCCCCACTCATCTCGCGCACGGCGGCGTCAACTGCTCCACGCGCCACCACCGGCGGCCCTCCCATTCTCGCACGTGAGGAGGGGCGCAAGGAACGTCTGCCGGCCTCGGGATCGTGTGACAAGCGAGCTTGGTGATGGAGCTAGTGTGTGACGGTGGCCTTCTCCCTGCGCTGCGGTGGGCTCCGTCACAAAGGAGGCGCGGGAGAAGCGGGGCGGAGACACTCGGCGGAGTACGCGACGGACGCTTCTAGCGGTGGCCATGGAGGTCATCGGCGGCGTGAGGAGGAGTAGTGGACCACTCACCCGGAGGGCGTCCTCCATCGAAGCCTCAGAGGATCGCTGCCTTGGACCAATTATTGACGACGGGAGGTCGGGATGGAGGCGCTACTCATGGCGATGAGGCAAGAAGGGAGAAGAACCATGCCAGGGCACGGAGCATCAGCCGCGCCCGCGTTGGTGCGCCGTCCATCTTCCACCACCTAACAATCGATTCATATATGAGAGCTATG
The DNA here is from genome assembly GCA_015847255.1 of Hyparrhenia diplandra. Classification (NCBI taxonomy): domain Eukaryota; kingdom Viridiplantae; phylum Streptophyta; class Magnoliopsida; order Poales; family Poaceae; genus Hyparrhenia; species Hyparrhenia diplandra. Next base: position 181,857 of record JADLZK010009492.1, read on the forward strand.
AATGGGCCTTTAATTTTGAGAATAGGCCTTTAATTTTGAGAGCGGTGGATCTTGGCGGGGTGGAGGTGGAGGCACGCTTGATGGGATTGATGAGGACATGGCCATGCTTGGAGAATCTCATGGAGGCCAAGGAGGTCATCAAGGATGTCCCTAACAGAGAAGGAGGCCCAAAGCTCATCGGTTCGAGTCAGAGGTGGAGGCCCAAATCAATTTCGAGTCCACCTCGGAATCGGCCAGCGATCCCGACTAAAAATGGCGCCCAAGACACATATGGACTCCATTTTTGACGATCTAGGCATGCTTGGAAAGATAACTTGATATGCTAACCAATGGCTTTGGTTTCACGTCAAAATTCGTCCTGATTCAATGGGAACAAGTATCGCCATTTGAAGGAGGACATCACCTATGTTTAGCGAACAGCCATGCTCCCTAATCCGAGTTGGAGAGCTCCACGACCACTACATGGCTCGGCTAATCTTGCTCAAAGAGACCACGCATGCCTTGGTTCATCTTGACACCACGCATGGCTTGGAGGGGGCTCACGGCCTTTGCATGGCTTGGATCCACGGGATCGTGCACGACCCTTGTTTCTTTCTTCTTAAATAACTTGTTGCCCGCAACTTAGAATTTGGGTTTTGTTTAGTTCAAGTTTTCGAGAGAGAAACTTTTGATTGATTCATTGTAACCGTGAAGATTATTCGCTTACATTGATCCAAGGCCCCTGTTCTTGTTCTTCACACGTGGCGATTAGTCCTTTTGTGATCGAACTTCGGACACCATTATCTCGGTTCTTCAATTCATATTTGCAATATTGATTGCGTGTTTACTGTTCTTCTTTGGTGTTCTTGATTCGCTGCGGGGAAAGCCTTCTTGGCGAGGTCAATCAAAGTCGCTTGGTTGATAACCATCGGAGCTGTGGTGTAGCGGTTGCGGGGTTCGAATCGTGTTGATTGGCCAGGATAAATCAACGTCGAGTTCTCCACCAATCGAAATTACCCCTTTACCTCCACGGAAGATCGGGGCCATATCTCATCAATTGGTATCGGCTCGAGGTTTACCGCGAGGTATAATCGTGTTTTTCCCCTTTAGATTCATACTTGTTCATCACCTAGAGTCGAGAAAAAGCCAAAAAAAAAAAAAAAAATACACGCCACATATTTCCTATCCTATTAACCCTTTGTGCCTTTGCAATATGTGTAATTTCGGTTCTTTGTTTTTGAGCTGTCGTCCCTCGTTGTGTCATCGTGTTCTTTGGTTTATCTTAGTCTTGACGATCTATCATCTTTGTAGTGGTGTCATTCGATCATCGAGGTTACGTAGTGTTTTTGCGTGATGTGCATTGAGAAAAATATTTTTTTCAATTCCAAGTGAAAGAGAGGATCACGTGAACCATAAGACCTCATTTGTTTTGCTAGAGGAAAGGATTCGATTACTTTCCATTCTTTGACACGATTGCTTATCTAAATATATCACCAACATTTTTTTCCCCCGAAGTCGGTTCTTTGTTACTATTATTAGCTTTCTTAGTGGGCCGAGACTTCAAGATTTCTTTTAGTTCTTCCAAATTCTATTGTTAGCTTTCTTTGTGGGCCGAGACTTCAAGATTTCTTTTAATTCCTCCAAATTTGTTGAGACATTCTTTGCCGCGCTTACGGTATTAAAAGAAAAAGTAAAGGCAAAAGGTGCAAAAAAAAAAAGAAAAAAAAAAAAGCCGCACCAACAAAAAAAAAAAAAGAAAAAGGAAAAGGCAGCGAGGTGCAAAAAAAAAAAAAGGCTCACCAAAAAAAAAGGAAAGTAACAAAAATTCAGAAGTGCTTTGCATCCGTTGAGTCTTTATGTTGAGTTGTTGCATGCTTGAACTAGGTCAAGGGCGAGTTTAGGCCGGTGACATAGACTAGCTTGGGACTACTTTTCAATCTTGCAATTACGAATTGAATTATTGATACTCCTGCTACCATTGTCGGGAACCCGGCTAGATTGGGTAGGGCCGACACGTAGATTGAGAGGTTGGTGGAAGAGGAGGAGGATGGGAGCGATGGTGGTGGTGGCGGTGGCCTTGTGTGGTCTTGTGGGGTAGCGGCGGGCGCGTGGCGGCGGCGGCGGATCCGATCGAGGGGGCGCGGGGGGAGAGGGGAGGAGGAAAGAGATTGGGATAAAATTTCTTTATTTGCTTGTTGCCACTGAAAGATTCTGAGACCCCTTACTTATATAGCCCGGCTAGTGGGACTTGTATCTCAAGCAATCTCTCTAAAGGTTTCCTTATAGATTGGAATACCTTTTACAAGCATGTCCTATTTATTTATTTCCTAATAAGGGTCTCCCTTATAGATGAGATATCCCCTTGCACACCAAAACACCTAAAGATAATCCTAGATATTTTCCCTCTTTTTCTCGAATTAGTTGCCAAAGAATCCACGGAAGGAAGGGGCGGAGGCGGGGGCCGCGCGCGGAGGCGGGGGGGCGCCGCCGGCTCCTTGGGCCTATCGGGCCTGTCCTTGGGCCCTATTTCTGGATCATGACATCTCCCCCTTCTCCGGCCGGCGCGTCCTCGCGCTGGATGAAAAAGATCCATTCGGTGACACACGGATGGGGATCGGCTGCCCCAGGAGGATGAGCTCGACCTGCGGCATGAGGCGACCCCTGGGGGGTTCCGAGGATCATGTTCTCCCTGGTTCGCTTGGGGTCAAATTCAAAAAGATAGTGAAGGTTCCGATGTAGCCGTGGTAGATGTACCAGATGAGCAAAGACGTCCCTTTGTGAAGTTTGTCGGACGACGGGCTGCCGGTGGGGCTCCTCGGAACACCCACATCTAGGTCTTTGATGGTGCACCATGTCACGTGGGGGGCTCTCCGGGAACAAGAAACGCTCATTGGGTGGAGCGTTGACGAAGAAGCGGAAGTAGACGCCGCGGATAGTGATGTCGCGAGTAGGAGGAGGAGTAGCGACCAAGTTCAACATCGTCGCAGTACATGAAGGGCCGGGCGTCGAGCGGGGGGCGAGGCGGTGGCGGCCTCTGCGGATCGTGGGCTGATGTGGACATTTTTCGACGGTGAGGAAGGCGATCCATGCCGTCGAGGAAGGCGACCTGGCTGGGCGCGGCGTGGTGGCGCCCGTATATGCAGCCCAAGAGGATGGCGGTCGGTGCTGCGGCTGAAGTTGGCTCCGTCGTGTAGGCTCCCAAGGCGAGGAAGTTCGTCCTGCGAACTCCGCCTGAAAGCAAGGCCTCCGGTAAGTCGGCGGTAGTGGAGGGAGGCCGGAAGGTAGAAGCGGCCGTCGAGGAGGCCGTCTTGAGTGTCCATCTTTGGAGCGGCGTCGCCGAGTGGTGACGTCCGGGGCGGCGCGGCGTGAGGTGCTGATCCTCAATGTAACTTTGGCGTAGGCTGGGCCGAGACTCCGGCGGATGTGTCGTAGAGGTCCAAGCAGTCGCATGCCTCGAGCGTTTCCCAAAGCCGAGTCGCGGGCGTATGGATGCCAGCGAAGATGCTGACTGGAGGAGGCGGGGCGAGGGCGCCTATCTTGAGGGGTGGAGCTGAAGTGAACATGCTCGGGCGACCCTCACGGTAGTCTTACAACTCGTGGTCGCGAAGTCCCACGTCACGCATCCCGGGCTTGCCCGGCCAAGGCATGCCAAGGATAGCGTCACGCCCTCGCCCAGTGGCATGGCGTGGGCGTCGATGTCGAAGGTGGCGGCGTCGGCGTAGTGGCACGTCGAAGGTGGCGGCGCGGGATGTAGACATGGCGCCGGTGCCGGTGGTGATCAGCACACGCGGGCCGAGTCGGAGGCTGCCGTGGTCACCACGCGGGGTCGATGTAGTTGTGCGTTGCTCCCGAGTCGACGATGATGTTGATGCCCGTGCACGAGATCATACCGACGAGGTAGAGAGAATGAGCACCACGCACCGGGTCGGGGTCCCGGTGAGGACCTTCGGATCGGTGGCTCCTCTTTGGCGCCCCGCTAGTGGGGCGTTTGTCGTGTCGTCGGTGTAGTTGTTGAGGATCGTGATGTCGAAGAGATGCTTGCACTTGTGACCCCGTGAAGCGGCTCGTCACGAGTTGAAGCGAGTCAACCTTGCGTCGTTCCGTCATCTCCCTTCGGTGTCGGCCGTTTGAACGGCCGAGTCGTTGCTGCTGACGAGGGGGGCACCTGGGGGGCGGCCAGCAGGGCTAGGGGCACAGGGGCCCTGCCCTTTGCCTGTGCTGGCTTGCCGGTGTTGTAGAGGATGGCGAGACATCGCTCGTACGCCCTGGCGAGAGACATGGCTGCCTCCATGTCCTTGGGGTTCTGCATCTCGACGTCCATCTTGAGCGGTTCGCCCAAGCTGCTTTGTGTAGATGTTGACTGGCTGGCGGTCGTCGAGGTTGCTTGCACGCGCCACGTGTGCGGGAACTGCTCGGTGTACTCATCGACGCTGCCTATCTTCCTTAGTGATGCCAGCTCACCCAGCGGATTGCGTCGTTCAGCTGGGCCGAAGCGCTCGTTGACATATTGAGCAAAGCTTGCCCAATCTGCCACCGGTTTCTCCTGGGACAGCCTCATGTACCATTGCTGTGCTCCTCCTGTGAGATGATAGGAAGCATACCAGACTTGCTCTGTAGCTGGCGTACCTTGTCCCCTGAAGAATTGTTCACAGCGGTTGATCCATGGGAGGGGATCCTCCTTGCCATCGTAGGTCGGGAAGGATAGCTTGTGCGAGACGAGGGGAGCCGAGGCTGAGAAGGTGTCGACCCGGAGGTGGAGGGGGCGGCGGATGCGCCCCGATGGCAGCGCGCCTGGCGCGGCCTTCGGCCTCAAGTAGCCCTTCATCGGGTTTCTCGGATCAGCTCTTTGTGACCTGATTGTCCCTGGTTCTGCTTGCCATCAGTCCTCTTCTTGATGAAGTCGCGGGCTGCTGTCTTGAACATCGCCCTCATCTCGATCTGGTGTCATGGAGTTGTTGGCGGTGTTTGGCGTTCTTTGGATCGTCGCTTGAGAGGATAGAGAGCTTATCATCGATCTTGTCCATCCTGGTGTTGATCTTGGCGAACTTCGTCTCCCAAGTTCTTGGCAGCTTCTTGGTCGGCGTCCATGGTGGTGGGTGGATCGTAGTGGTCTCCGGATACCAGCTATCAGGAACCAGCTAGATTGGGCCGGAGGCGACACGTGGGTGAGAGGTTGGTGGAAGAGGAGGAGGATGGGAGCGATGGTGGTGGTGGCAGCGGCGGCCGGTGCGGCCAGCGCCGGGTGGCCCGCGGCGGCGCGGCGCGAGGGCGCCTTGCGGGCGGCGCTTGGCGGCGGCGGCGATGGGGCAGGGAGGGGGCGCGCGTGGGGATAGGGAGAGGAAGAGATTGGGATAAAATTTCTTTATGTGCTTGTTGCCCTAAAAAGATTCTGAGACCCCTTACTTATATAGCTTGGCTAGTGGGACTTGTATCTCAAGCAATCTCTCTAAAGGTTTCCTTATAGATTGGAATACCTTTACAAGCATGTCCTATTTATTTATTTTCTAATAAGGGTCTCCCTTATAGATGAGATATCCCCTTGCACACCAAAACACCTAAAGATAATCCTAGATATTTTCCCTCTTTTTTTCTCTGAATTAGTTCTTGAAGAATCGCGGAAGGGGGGACGGAGGCGGGGGGGCGAGGCCAGGGGGCGGCGCCGGTGCTCCTTGGGCCTATCGGGCCTGTCCTTCAGGCCCTATTTTCTGGATCATGACAACCATATTATGTCTTTCCTATAGCTCCACATATACTTCTATCGGACAAGTTCCTCTGCAACTTTTACACCACAAAGCCCGCCCGGTGATTGTGCCGCTTTGTTTGGCTTTGGTAAGAATACTTGCAAGACGGTGGTAAGGCGTTTACGATATTGCATTCCACTGCCACCACCACTTTCACCATCTTTGTTAGTTGATAGGGATAATACTTTTGTGTTGTCTTTTGTTGTCTTCTAGCAATGATAGGTTCTTCATATCCACCAACTTATGATGGTATTGGTGCTGATGAGTACTTCAGTGGGAAATTGCTATAGATAGCATATTTGCTACTCGCTTTATGTGTCCAAGGAGGAAGGTAAAAAATGCAGCTAGTGTTTACGACATTACGCTTTTATCTTGGTGGGATTCTTTAAATCCTTGAGACAAACCTCAAACTTGGAATGATATGAAACTTCATATGCGCGAAACCTTTGTTAACCCACCTCCTACCTTAAATTCATATGATGAGGTGAATAATTTAGAGGATCAGTCCATTGTTGTATCTCTTGCTCCACTTGTACTTTTACAGGATCCTAAACACAAGCAAGAGGACAAGAATGACATGGAAGAAAATGAGGAGCACACCACCTCATGTGAAAATTCAGAACCATCTCCTATTTATCTTGCTGAACATGAGAGCAAAGGTAATTCTCTCACGATGTTAAATTCATAGAAGGTGAGAGTTCTCTTGATGTGCTGAATTTTTCTACCAATCATGCTATGATAGAGATAACATTAGTGGAACCATCTCTTGATTTACCTTTGTCACAAGATGATTTGCTTGATGTTCCTTGTGATAAAAAGATAACATGCATGATGATACTTATGTTATACCAATGCAACCATTAATATATGATCATGCTATAAGTGTGTCGGAATTGAACACATGTGCTAAAAATAGATATGTTATTCATGATGCTAGTGATGTTGATGAGCTGAAATTGTTGTCTTTAAATACCTTGGGTTACATTGAATTTGATGTTTTGTGTAATCTTAGTTATTTAGGCGAGAAACTTTATGGATATGCTGATTTGCCATGGGTCTCTCGACATACATATCATGTTCATGTCTTGAGAAAAGTTCATATAATCCAGGATAGTATTCGGAAATCTCGAGAGTCGACCAATTTCAAACTCATCAACCATACAACCAAGATCGTTGAGTCCATATAAACCCGGTAGTTCCAAATCTCAGAGGTATCTCAAACCAAATTCAAATTATATTAATCAGTAGTCACGATGTACACATTTAATTCAAAGTAGTTCGAGTGCGGAAGCAATTTCTTTTGAAAACAAGCTAGTTGTACAGCGGAAATAAAATAAGATAGTGCCAACATAGTGTCACCCCTGTAATAGCAAGAGACGGGGAAATATGGAGACTGCCATGCCCTAGGCATTATTCTTCAACCACAGCACATCACAACTGGCTAGAAAATGCTAGACGGAGTCACCTGCAACATCGGGAATTAACCCGTGAGTACTCAATTGTACTCCGCAAGACTTACCCGTCTTAAACCAGAAAATAAGGAAAAGACTCCAAGGATTATGCTTGGCTTTATCTGGAGCTGGCTGACTCACATTAAATTTCAGAAATAAAGTTGATTAATGCGCCTACACATACTACTTGAATTCTTCCAAGTTAAAAGGTTAATTATTTATACATAACCAGAAGTCCTGTATAGTCAAGATTAAACATATGCTCAGTAATATATAAATAACAGCATAAGTAACTTGATCAACATTTTATCATCAGCAGCATGAATAAGGTTAACCATTATTGTAGTATTAAGACTACAGTGCCGCGGAAGCATCCCGGGTTCTCACTATCCAGGAGAGATGGCGATTCGAATCGATTACTGACCAGCTGGCGAATACCCTGTCATAAACCCAGGACTTCCTCCGTCGAGGAGTCTCGGATCACTTCCAAGACGTTAGGGGACGTATGTCTCGGACCTATCGGCAACCCCCTCCTCTCGAGCCACCAAGTGGGCAGGCAACGAAGACGACGCTTCGTGCGCCTCTGCTTGCGCCCGATCAAACCCAACCTACCACGCCTAGGAGGGACGTTAAGCGTACAAGTACCGGCCCCTAACATTCTCACAAGCTTCGTGGCTCACGACTCCGCGGAGCCTACTATATGAACAGGTACGTTCAACTTCCGACCGCCTTCCGACAAAGTATCAGTCCTTAATCGACCAGATGGAAAGACCACAATATCCATCCAATCTCACATATTTTATTAGTCAAGTTCTCAGCGGCAGCTTGTTAGTCACCCATGTGACTAACCACAAACATCCTCTCAGTGACCGGAAATCAATGTCTACTGCAATCATTATAACGAGCATTTAACCTAGACTCTGCTATTAGGATAGGGTAACAACTTCAACAAGGATATCTATGCATCAACGGTTTCAACCATATCCTATACTTAATGCAGCGACCAATAAAGGACTCAACAAATTAATTTTAGAAAGCATAGGAAAGTTCAGCATGCACCGGGGCTTGCCTTCAGAAAAGTAGTAGGAAGAAGTAGTCAGGGCACTCTGGAAGCTTGAGTCACGGTCCTCCTTCTCCTGTGGGGTCTTTTGGCTGCACTCCGAGACGATGAAGGTTGACCTCCGACTCCTTGATCTTCTCTCGAACTAACTCCTCCGATCCTGATATGATGCATGCACATGCACGAGTTAATCTTACGAATGCACCGAAACATACTTGTATATGAATAAAATGGAATGATGGATGAATGCATCATGATGTATGATACTAGTAAGTGCATATCTCTTCCGTAGACACACAATTAAAACTACATAAAGCAACCATACTAGCCTACATCACTCATGCCTACTAGCACTAAACTAAAAATAGGGCGAGACATGTGCGCACTAAAACTTGATCACCACGAGGGGAGTTCTATAACTCCAAATGCAGCAAACAAACACTCATTGGAAAGATAATAAAATTATCTACCATTCATTCCATATACTCTAGACATGATTCTAACATCTACAGCCTCAAAAACAGGAAAAACATAGACTCTGTTCTAGCCTAACAAGTTACATGCAACACTAATGACTTGCAAACTAATTATGCAAAGCATACCAAAACCTACCAGCAAGCAAAAAGGTTATAATCTACTAAATAAACCTACTGGTCAGGCCAAAGAATAAACTAAATCACATGAAATGATATGCCCTAGCAATCACTACACACGCACACTATAAATCATATAAAAGCTAGGAATAAAAATCGCCAAACTGCCAAGCTTATCCAACCAAGCATACCAACAAGTCCTATCCACGCTAGGAACAACTAATAAAATTATCAACTCACAATACTCTACTATAAACATGCATTTCTAGGCTAATTTGAAACTACGGTTAGTCAAAGAGAAAGTAGGGGGTCAAAGTAACCCTAATTTGCCTCCAATTCAAATGAACTTCGACTTTTCGAACATGCTCCACCCAAAATCATGCAACTGGCCTATGGCATCTTTTGTTCTACATGAAATTAGCTACACAATTCATGAAGGGTGCACACACATGCAAGATCTCTAGCCCCGACTTTCGAAAGCAAAACAAAATAATTTACCTCCTAGGTCAAACGAGGTCAAATCAAATCAAACTACCATTATGAGATCTAATTAGGAAACATGACCAACATGATTTATGCTCTAACACATCCTATAAACATTTCTAAGAATAAATAAACATTAAACAACTAATTATGCAAACATTTCATACATAAAATGACAAGGCAAAGCAAAACAAGCAAATTAAATACATTTAATCAAGCAAATGACCTCTATCATTTCATGAGCATAAATGCATGTGACTAAATGATGATTATGCCCATGAAATGCATATGCTAATGACATGCTTGAAACTAGGGTGTTACAAATCTACCCCCTTAAGAAAATCTCGTCCCGCGATTTGGTACACTATTACTGATTCGCTCATCACTACCGGTATCAATTGCGCCGAAATTTAGTCCACCGGCGGCGATGAACCGCGCCCGGCGATGATGAACCGCCCAGCGCGGGACAAACCAGAATCTCCACGGACTCGACCAATACCGGCGGTGAAGATTTATATCTCTACCGGTTTGAATCATTCCCCGGCAAAGTGGTCTTGATGGACACGGATCACTTCGCGGGTTTGAATTAGAACCGATAGCGATTCGACGATTGACACAACCGGGTTGATTGGAACCGATAGCGATTTGGGAGGGGAAGCAAAGGAACAATAAAACAAAAATCGAAATCGAAGATTAACACGCATCGATTAACAAACGATCGATCCATTAACAAACGACACAAACCAAATTAAACCGTCATAGAAACAAGCGATACAATAAATTAACATAAAAGAAAGCGGTGGCCTAATTAAGCCGCCTTCTTGGCCTTCTTCTTGGCCTTCTTGGCCGCCCTCGCCGGCCTTCTTCCGGCCTTCTTGCCGCCATCTCCTCGGTTTGGCCGCCGGTATCCCCTCGGCGAGGTTATCGGCCAAGTACTCGATCCGGAGGGCGATGATGGACTTCTCCTCCAAGTGGTGATTCACCATTGGCGTGCCAAGTTGGTCGGCCGGCTGTTGAGCTTGTTGCGGCGGCGGCGCCGAGGCGATGCGGGATGGACTTCTCCGCCGGTCGGCGACCATGTCGATCGTCGGCGGCGCCACCGACCTGGCCGGCCATCGCGGAAAACGGGGTAGAGAGGGGAGTGTGTTTGGAGAGCGGAGTGTTGGAGAGCGGACCGGAGGCGAGGGGGTTATGTATGTATAAATAGGACTCACCCAGCGGTTTCACGAGGGAACAGTTGAACACAAATGATAGAAAATTAAGATTGACACGCATCATAATAAATAATTTAGTTACTCAAGGAAACAAGTAGAACCCAAATTAACGAAAGATAAAGAGATTGCCATGCAACAGATTAATCAACAACCGAACCATTAGCAAATTAACCACACAGATCATTGTATCTTACACATCCACACGAATCGGACAACGTAAATTAACATAAACAAATAAAAGAAGAGAACCTAGGCCGCCTTCTTGGCCTTCTTGGCGCGCTTGGGCGCTTGGCCCCGGGCGGCCGCCTTCCGGCCTCCTCCTCCGGTTTGACCGGAATCCCCTCGGGGTATCGGCCGAGAGTCGATCCGGAGGTGTAGAAGTTGGCCCTCTCCTCGAGGGGCGGATTCACCTTTGGCAGCCAACGTCGTCGGCCGGGCCGTTCGGCTTGGTGAGGGCGGCGCGGAGGAGGTCCACGCCGAACTTCATCTCCTCCCGGGTGGCGGCCATGTCGACGATCGTGGGCGGCGAGTCCGGCTTTCTGTGAGAGGGGCACGAAAAGAGAAGTTAGTGTTGGATAACGGGAGGGGCGCGCCGGGGATGGGGTATAAATGTGGCGTTTCCAAAACATGGTTCCTCGGAAAAACGTAAACCGGCCATCGCGCGCCCAATGGCCGTCTCCTCGGCACTCAACGCCGATTTGTATTTTCCAAAGCACAACCGACGGTTAATTATTTTCCAAAGAACAAGTTAAGATTCAAATCAAATTTTAATTTTAATCGCTCTTTGAACCGCAAACAAAAAAGCATTCGAGGGGACGAGAGGGAGCAACACACAAAGCAATAATATATATAATTTTCATTTTACTAATATATAAAAACAAAAAAAAACAGAACATATAATAAAAAATGAAAAAAAAAAAAAAAGAGGAAGGCCGCCGGCCTAGTCCTCGTCCTCCTCCTCCTCCTCCTCCCGGGCGTCGTCCTTCTTGGCCAAGGCCTTGAGGGGCGATCCCGGCCACCTGCTCCACCTTGGGGGCGTAGTGGTTCATCTTTCTTCCGGGGGTGGATCCACCCTTGGAAGAAGACCATGGCCGTCCGCCCGGCTCCTTCGGCATCACGAAGGGGGACGGAGACGATCGAGGGTGAAATCCCTCTCGATCACCTCGCATGCGGCGGCGACCGGCAAGGTCATCGGCCGCCGCCTCTAGCGGGTGGCCGAAGGTCCATGCGGCGGTCCATGCAGGCGGGGCGTAGTCGAGTCGGAGGCCGGGTCGAGTCGGGGCCGGGGGCGTCGGCCGCCGGCGCCTCCACCACCGGTTCCTTGCCCTTGTCCTCCGCCTCCTCCATCTCCTCCCCGGTGCGCTTGTTGGATCCTCGAGCCCGAGGCAGCCATGGCGCTGAAGAATGCAAAGAGAATGTGGTTGGATGATCGAGAAGCTGGAATGGATGAACGCCATGATCGAGGGTGTGCTAAATTAAATAGAGAGTTAGCCGGCTGCTCCACTTCCCCATGATCGAACGCGGCGTCAAAGCAACCGCTTGGAATTCCCACGATCGCCGGTTGGAATTCGCCACGATCTCTGGCCGGCCCGCGGCGTTTCCCGCGCCGCACGGTTTTTGCGCTTCGAATTCGGGCTGCGTTTCCAATGGCGCCCGGACGACAACGAGTCTCCACCTTCATTGATCACCGTCGAGCCCACACATGAAGCAAGCGTGATTAACAAATCGGTGAAACAAATAGTTATATCTCGTAAAAATCGATTTATTGAAATCATTAATTTTATCTCGGCGTTAATGCATTGAGATTTCAACTAACCCCGCTCGCCGCCACGCATTACTCCGTATTATAAATTTTCATTTTAGTAGTACGTATATAGGCCGCCGAGTAGGTCATGGCCTCGTGATACGTCATGGTCGCAGCCTTGAGAATCGTGTTGCTCTAGTCTTCACTACCGGTTCCGCTTTAATTAAACCGGCGGTGTCTCGCTTCCCATGAGAAAAGGCTAAGCACCCCCGCCGCTGCGTCGATGGGTTATATCAATGTCATTAATAACACCGCCGGGTGCACTTTCAAAGACCGGCGGTGATCACATATATCATCGCCGGTGTACCAACGCGGCGGTGTTATGGAGTATCTTTGCCGGGTTAAAACTAAGAACCGGCAAGTATTTTGCATTGTCAGCGGGCGAACGATGCATACGACGGCCCGACCCCGCACCATTGCGGGAAGGAGCCTTTGTTGCCTCGTTCTCCGTACCACGGCCACGGTGCTTGGTTTATGCCGGTGCCAATTATCCGGCAGTGAACTTCCATATCGCCGGGGCTTAGGGTTGAAACCGCAAAGTGATCGGTCCGTACCACGGCATCCGGCCTATAAAAACGGCTAGTGCGGCCCTTAGGTTTGCAATTTAGTTCTCTTCGTCCTCTTTCGTGATACTCTTGATTCAGTTGCTGTTCTTCTTCCTCGATCTTCTTTGCTACTCTCCACATACATATCTATGGCCTCTCTATGGGAGAAAGCCCTCCACGCATGAATATCGTTCTTATGCATCTTAGGCCACCAAAATGGCTCACACACAAGAGGTGCTACAAGAGTCTTCATGAAGATTGAGCGGCTTAGAAGGTTAGAACATTTGTGAGATTCACGGAGCCATCCGGTTACGTGTGCTTGAGAGGTTTGGGCATTTGGATTTACATGTCCATATAAGAGACATGGCATTCTCCGGATAAGATCATATCGATTTATGAAAATTGCTTCAATGAAAATCTCCTTTGGTGATCAAAGCGATTTTCATAAATTAACATGATCTTCTCTTGCGAATGCCTATGCATCTTGTCATTGGACGCAACCACGGCTTGGCCATTACGGATAATTATCGTAAGGCATCCTTGCCGTGGATTCAATGTAAATCCGAGTTATGCCCTCCTTGTAAGATCGAGCACAAGAAACCTCACAGAGCACCGATGGGACCTCAACGGGCACCGATGGGCTTTCAAAATCCCATCGAATTTCATCGGCAAGAATCACATTACCTTCGGCATTTTTTATTTTAAATGTGTTTGTACACTTTGATGATAACATTGATCTATTCGTGGAAAGGTCTTTGTTATCATATATGTAATTTTTTTTCAAGGTCTTTGTTATCATATATGTAATCGGATATTGTAATCGGTTTGCTCCTCTATATATATAATCGTGTGTTCCTTTTCAATGGATGTTTGCATTTATATATCATAATACGGGCGCAGATTCTTATTTTTTCGACGCCCTTCTTATCTTTCATGGACGAACATAAATATATAAATGCTCTATGTACTAACCGAAAAGTTGGTAAACATCATTGAAACGCTCAACTCGGTGAAAAAAAGAAAGGTCCAAGTAATCTCACGGCAAAGGAAAGATAACTGTCGGTTTGAAATATATCACATCGGGGTTTTAAAAAGAGCCCCGCGCAATAAAAGAGACAACACTACCGGTTTGCAAATACGAAACCGTAGTGATCAGCCTTCTATCGCATTTATCATGTAGGAAAATCTAATAATAAAAATATGGATCGAAAAGACCTAAGATCTTGTGTGGGGGCATAATTTGGGTGTACAAGGTTGTAAAAAAATTCAAGACATTTCTACATTGTGGGAGTAGACATGCTTCACAAAGGTACATGACCCCTTTCATCGGAAGCATGACCGACAATTACATCCATAAGCTATCTTGGGATCATCTTCGTTCGGTGTGGTCTCGTCCTCAAACTTTTTCTTAGGCGTGCACATGCCACGTGTGAAGGAAGCACGATGTTTGAGATTTTTCGGACAAGGTTTGGTATTTTTTTCAATTAAATTGAATTTCTACGCGACGACCCGAGTAATTACACGGGTTGAACGGGGTTACCCACTAATGAGAGCAGTGGTGCCAAAATTTTCCACATGGTCTCATGTGTCCTAGAAGGCAATTCGGTGTGTAGGTTGGTGCAAAATTCATAAGTTTTCAAGCTTTAATTAACCTCCTTCTATCGCGTTTATCACGTAGGAAAATCTAATAATAAAAATATGGATCGAAAAGACCTAAGATCTTGTGTGGGGGCATAATTTGGGTGTACAAGGTTATAAAAAAAATTCAAGACATTTCTACATTGTGGGAGTAGACATGCTTCACAAAGGTACATGACCCCTTTCATCGGAAGCATGACCGACAATTACATCCATAAGCTATCTTTGGGTCATCTACGTTCGGTGTGGTCTCGGCCTCAAAACTTTTTCTTAGGCGTGCACATGCCACGTGTGAAGGAAGCACGATGTTTGAGATTTTTCGGACAAGGTTTGGTATTTTTTCAATTAAATTGAATTTTCGCGACGACCTCGAGTAATTACGAGGTTGAAGCTGGGGTTACCCACTAATGAGCAGTGGTGCCAAAATTTCCCACATGGTCTCATGTGTCCTAGGAGGCAATTCGGTGTGTAGGTTGGTGCAAAATTCATAAGTTTCCAAGCTTTAATTAACCTCCTTCTATCGCGTTTATCACGTAGGAAAATCTAATAATAAAAATATGGATCAGAAAGACCTAAGATCTTGTGTGGGGGCATAATTTGGGTGTACAAGGTTGTAAAAAAAATTCAAAACATTTCTACATTGTGGGAGTAGACATGCTTCACAAAGGTACATGACCCCTTTCATCGGAAGCATGACCGACAATTACATCCATAAGCTATCTTTGGGTCATCTTTGTTCGGTGTGGTCTCGGCCTCAAACTTTTTTTCTTAGGCGTGCACATGCCACGTGTGAAGGAAGCACGATGTTTGAGATTTTTTTCGACAAGGTTTGGTATTTTTTCAATTAAATTGAATTTCTACGCGGCGACCCGAGTAATTACAGGTTGAACGGGATTATACATACTTCACAAAAGCATTACAATTAATTGATTACAATTGACACGGTACAATAATCAAAGTGTACAAACACATTAAGAAATAACCACCTCAAAAACACCCTTCTAGCACCTATGCCCGAGGTGGTTATAATGCTACACGTTATGGTTCTCGATCTAAGTAAGGCGGATGGGACCTGTGAAGAACCAATGTCTCTCCATGCCGGCAAAGGCCCGACAGAAGACGGGGCTCTCATCTCCGGCGACGAAGCACAAGAATGCATGCTACTTGGCTCCACGCTTTCCGTCTTCCGCGCAGTCCATGCAACAATGGCGTTGCACGAGCATCACACCCGGCTTACGTACGTAAGCAACGTTGTAGCTTAATCTTCAAAAACACCCTTCTAGTACTGCTTTGTATACACTTTGTCTACCCATGATAAAATGTTTATGTGGAGGGCTTTCTCCCAAATAGAGGCCATATATGTGGATAGAAAAATTGGCAAATAACGAGAAGAGGTCGGCCGGCGCACGGTTCGCCATAATACATGGCTCTCTGCGCGGGGGGCTGTTTTTATAGGCGGTGGTAGGTGGGAATGAGCAAAGTGGTAGGTGGCAACGGTGTGATCTTATCACCGTGAGCGGTGGTAGGTGGCAACAAGTGTGATCTTATCACCGTGAGCGGTGGTACCGTGTGGCGGTGGCAGCGATTAACCGATCAGCGTCGGGTCACCGACGTTTATACCCGGCGGTGAACCTATAATTTAACACCGCCGGACTCTTGTTTAAACCGGCGTGATTAACTATAGAAATGGGGCGCGAGGTGAAAATTTCACGAGTCATTTGAACCCCGCGCCATTCGTTCCGGCCTCGACGATATATAATAGCCGGGCGCGGCGAGCTGAATTTTTTCAGGTCATTTCAACCCCGCGCCCCAATCGTTCCCCACCACCGTCACCGACGGAGCACCACCACCACACACGCCGCAGTCGTCCGTCGCCCCCTCTGACGCCCCCTCCATTCTCTTCTTCTCCGACGTCCCCAACGCCGCCGCCGCCCTGCGCCCTTCCACGGTAAGAACTAATTAGCCATTTAATTCCTCGAGATTTTGCCTATGAGAATGAGATCTAATTATTTGTTGTTCTCGCCGCCGCGCCGCCCGCTTGTTCTTCGTCCACGTCGACGGGGACCGCCGCTACACCGCACCGCCGTCTGCAGCCTCCCGCCGTCCCCGTCTCACGCCCGACACCGCACTGCCGCGACCTCGAGCTCGATTCCGCCGGAAGAACGCCCCGTCCGCGCCCTCGCTTCCTTCTAGGGCCTTTGTGTCTCGCACCGCCGAGACAAGACAGAGCACGCGAACCGCACGGAAGCTTCGGTGAGTGCGTCGGCCTTGGCCACCTTTGAGTTGTTCGTTGAAATGCCCGTGTTGATAAATCCAACATGCTATTTCCTTTTTGTATTTAGATTTTGCTTTTAAACAGTTCGGGATCCTAATATAGTGCCAAAAGTATTTTAATTGGTCTATGGTGAACAAATTAGATTTAAACATTGTGGTCATTTACAACAATGATTGAAGACATGCTCGAATTGTGATTGAAATGAGATAGATGTTGAAATTCATGAGATTCGTGGTGTTCAAAATCTTGCTGTACAACATTTCCGAATGACATAGCATTAACATCCTATTTTGGCTACATGTATAGGCAAACCATGGCGTGGTATGTAGTGTATGTTGGTCAAGTGCCGGGATCTATCGAACACGGGAAGATTGCTCTGCTCAAGTCTCTCGCTACCCCGGTAATTGTTACAAAAATACAAGACCGAAGTGAAGCTTTTCGGGGCCTACTACGGTGAAAACTTTCACTATCAACCAGCCACGGAGATCGATGAGAAGCCTCTCTCCATAGATATGAAGATTAGGAGAATTGCGACTTGGCCTATGAAAGATGTTTTGATTTCTCGTCATGGCTATTGTCATTGTTTTCCTTATTTGGAAGTTGATGTCCTAGGCTCAATTTCGTAGAACATTAGGTGGAGTTAGTTGTATGTAACCTTTGAACCATGTAATGTATCTATGATGCTTTTATGGGTTTAAAAAAATAGCTGATTTTTAGGAAAAAATTCATAAATTATAAAAATTTTAAACAAAAACGCCGGGTGGCATGGGCCCGACAAAGTGAATGACATACAAACCGGTAGTGTAACTACACCAAACACTATCGGTTTGAATTACTAACCGTCATAGGCAGCGAAACATCACCGTCGGCTGCATTAACCAACCGATAGTCTCCACTCTAATACTTATTTGTCGGGTTGAGATCGGCCGACGGTGTTCACGTAAAGTTCATCGACGGGTTCAAAGTAAGCCGCCATTGTTAGCTCTTCGATACACCGGCCGGCTCGGTCTAACCCGATAGTGTTATCCCCCACGATCTGTCGGTTCATTAAAGCCCGACAAGGTGCTCCCAATATCAATTCTACCGGCTGACTTCGAACCCTGCATTGCTTGGATCAAAAATCTTTGCCGGGTCGTGGAACACCCGACGGTGTTCGGTGACGGTCTTGCGCGCCGGTTCGATATCAAACCGGCGATCTCTCCTCGCATCACCGCCGGTGTTTTGACCCGGTAGTGTTTGAACCCCACATCACTACCGCTATGGTTCCGCCGGTTCAGTTTTCGGCAAAGTGAAGGGGGTTGGAGCCCCGGCAGTGATGGACAATTCTATAGTAGTGGTAGTACTGACCGTTTGCTAAGAAACATAGGATAGACTTCGCGAAGATACTCCTCGTTCTCCCATGTAGCGTCATTCTCACCATGATTATTCCATAGAACCTTGTACAGCTTCACAACCTTGTTACGTGTCACTCTCTCTTTGGTGTCTAAGATTTTGACTGGCTCTTCAAAATAATTCAGATCGGAATCTACTTCAGCATTTCTGACTGGAATGCGTTCTTCAGGCACTCTCAAACATTTCTTCAATTGAGACACATGGAAGACATCAAAGACTGATCTCAACTCTTGAGGCAACTGTAGTTGATAAGCAACTTTTCCTTTTCTCGCAACAATATGATAAGGACCTACGAATCTAGGTGCTAACTTTCTTTTAACTCCAAAGCGTTGCACTCTCTTCATTGGGGACACCTTAAGATATACAAAATCACCAACTCTGAATTCCAAAGGTTTACTACGCTTGTCACCATAGCTTTTCTGGTGGGCTTGAGCTGCAGCTAGATGTTGTTGCACTGTCCTAACCTTCTGTTCTGCTTCATCAACGAGGTCGATGCCGTAATAAGTCCTGTCTCCAGTCTCTACCCAATTCAAAGGTGTTCTACATTTTCTACCATACAGGGCTTCAAATGGTGCCATCTTGATACTTGCTTGATAACTGTTGTTATAAGAGAACTCTGCAAGTGGTAACCATTTATCCCATGGCCCTTTAGCTGATAAAACACATGCTCTCAACATGTCCTCCAGAACCTGATTCACCCGTTCAACTTGTCCAGTTGTTTGCGGTTGGTATGCTGGGCTACAAACTAGCTTTGTGTCTAAGGCTTTTTGTAAACACTCCAAAAATCTTTCGGTCCATTTAGATCCTCGGTCAGACACTATGGATTTGGGTAGTCCATGCAGACGAACTAACTGAGAAATGTAGATGTCTGCATACTGGTGAGGTTCATAGCTAATGTTCACAGGAATGAAATGTGCTACTTTGGTTAGCTTGTCCACAATTACCCAAATTGAATCAAACCCTGTCGGGGTATGTGGAAGTCCAACAATGAGATCCATAGTGATGTGATCCCATTTCCAACCAGAGATTGGCAAGGGTTGTAGCAGTCCAGCACGTTTCATGTGAATGGCCTTGACTCTACAACAAGCACTTGGCTACATGAGCTGCAATGTCTTTCCTCATCTTGGTCCACCAAAAACGTGACCTCAAATCTCTATACATCTTGTTGCTGCCTGGGTGATTAGATAGGGTAGAAGAATGTGCCTCTGTCAAAATTTGATCTCTAAGTTCCTTATCCTTGGGCACAACTAAGCGGTTATCATACCACAAAACATCATTCTCATCGATTCTAAAATGGTCACTTGGTTCTTTCTCGAGCTTCTTCTTGATGAAAGAGATACCCTTATCTATTTTCTGTCCTTCAATTATCCTGCTTTCCAATGATTTTAGGACCTCAATATTGTGCAATACTGCAGGACGAATTAAACTAAGCTTTCCTTCCAACAATGGTTGCTCAATAGTGCAATGCGCCTTCTGGCTCAAGGCGTCTACAACAACATTCGCCTTGCCCGGATGGTGATGTACCTCCAAATTGTAGTCCTTAATCAACTCTAGCCATCTTCTTTGTCTCATGTTCAGCTGATCCTGGTTGAAGATATATTTTAGACTCTTGTGATCCGTGTAAATATGGCACACATTTCCAAGCAAATAGTGGCGCCAAATCTTCAGGGCATGCACAACGGCTGCTAACTCCAAATCATGCGTTGGATAATTTACTTCGTGTTTGCGTAATTGTCATGATGCATAGGCAATCACTCTTCCTTCTTGCATGAGTATACATCCTAGACCTGTATCACATGCATCGCAAAACACATCAAATGGTTTCTCTATATCTGGTTGTGCAAGCACTGGAGCGGTTGTTAACAACTCTCGTAATGTACGAAAAGCTGTCTCACACTCCGGTGTCCACACAAACTTCTCATCTTTCTGCAGCAATCTTGTCATAGGCTTGGCGATCTTAGAAAAGTCGGGAATAAATCGACGATAATACCCGGCTAAACCAAGAAAACTCTGAATCTCTGTAACAGAGGTCGGCGCCTTCCAATCCATGACTTATTGAACTTTACTTGGATCCACTGAAATTCCATCTTCTGATAGTACATGTCCAAGAAATTGCACCTTTTTTAGCCAAAACTCACATTTGCTAAACTTAGCATAAAGCTTGTGTTCTCTGAGCCTGGCTAACACTATTCTGAGATGCGCTGCATGGTCTTCTTCATTCTTTGAATATATCAAAATGTCATCAATAAACACGACCACGAATTTGTCTAACTCGGGCATGAATAGCGAATTCATTAGGCACATAAAATGAGCTAGAGCATTTGTCAAGCCAAAGGACATGACAAGATACTCATACAACCCATATTTGGTCGAGAAAGCAGTCTTCGGGATATCTTGCAGTCTGATCTTGATTTGATGATAGCCCGAACGAAGATCGATCTTGGAGAAAACTTTCGCCTTTGATAACTGATCAAAGAGAATGTCAATGCGTGGCAAAGGATATTTGTTCTTAACTGTCACCGCATTGAGTGGTCGGTAATCCACACACATCCTCAAAGATTGGTCCTTCTTCTTCACAAAGAGAGCAGGGCATCCCATGGCGATGAGCTTGGTCTAATCAAACCTTTATCTAGCAACTCTTGAATTTGAACTTTCAACTCGGCCAACTCATGAGGCGGCATCCTATAGGGCCTTCTGGAGATTGGTGCTGTTCCGGGCAAAAGATCTATGGCAAACTCTACATCTCTGTCTGGTGGTAATCCTGGTAAGTCTTTCAGAAATACATCAGGAAACTCACATACCACTGGTATATCCGAGATTCTGGTGACCTGTAGAGCGGCGGATACACGATTTAGATTGGGTGTTTGGGGAAGAATTATCTGATGTTCTTTTCCATCACGGGGATCTTTCAAAAGGATAACCTTATTCAGGGTGTCTATAATTACTCCCCAAGTCTTCATCCAATTCATTCCCAAAATAACATCCAAACTCAGCCCGGGTAATACTATCAGGGAGGTGAAGATTTCCAAATTTCCAACTTTAACCTGTACATTTCTGACAACCTTCCTGGTAAGTTGATCAACTCCTGCTGAGCTAATACGATAACCATAACCCAAATCAGATATCTGCTGATTGTGTTCTTGGGCAAAAGCTTCGCTCATAAAAGAATGAGACGACACAGAGTCAAACAATACCACAACATTGTGATTGTTGACTAAGCAAGTTCCAGCAGTTATAGACTCTCCTTGTGGACTTTCTTCAATACTGGTGGAGTGAACTTGTCCAATCTTCTGCCTGTAGGACCGGTTCCTCTGGGGTTCTGGGCAAAACCTGGAAAAATGTCCTAACGTCCCACAATTATAGCACTTGTTGCAAGTAGAAGCACTATTAATACCATCCGTCCTCGTAGCAGGTGTAACATGAGCCTTCCTATAGCGAGGATTCTCAAACTGTGGCTCCTCTTGCAGTGGTGCATCTGGTTGGGGATAGCTTGGAGGATAAACTACTAGAACCTTGTTCTGACTCGAACTAGTTTCCATTGGTCTCTTCTTGCTCTTGGCAGCAGCATATGCGTTGTTGCTCTCCTCTTGCAACAAGCAGTCACTGACGAACTCATTGAAGCTCTTTCTGAATGGGGCTCCAATAGTCTTCTGCATCTTGAGATTAAGCCCTCTTCTGAAGCTTGCTATTTTCTTCTCTTCAGTGTCTACCATATCTAGTGCATATCGGGACAAACGATTGAAATCTTCAAGGTATTTGGTGATGGTCTTGTCATCTTGATTAAGCTTGATAAATTCAGCCAACTTCATCGCAATCACACTAGGATGAATATAAGCATCACGGAAAGCTGCCGTGAACATATCCCAGGTAATAGAAGTATTAGCTGGGTAGGTGGCACGATGACTTCACCAAATTCCTGCGGGTCCTTCAAGCAAATGAGCGGCATACTCCGCTTTCTGCACCTCAGTCAAATCCAACAACCTGAATTTTTCCTCCACTGAAACCATCCATTCTTCCGCTTCAGTTGGTTCACTTGACTGTGTGAACTTAGGTGGATCGGTTCCTTTGAATTCCTTGTATGATTGGAGCCTATCTTCTGCATTATTGTTACGACTTCCTCCACCCCGCGTGCCGTGTTGCGTGAAATGTTGCGCAACTCACCCGGACACTCGTCAAAAAGAACGTGCGTAGGGTTGGTGGGGAGGTGGTGGTGGCGGTTGGTTGCTCCCTCCAAAGACTCGGCGTGTTTTAACCATCCGCATAATCCAACCAATAAAAATTCTCGGATGATGTTGACATAGTGTAAATGCATCGAATTTAAAGTTACGCAGAATTTATTGCGATAATAAATTCATTTAACAAATACAGGTAACCATAAATCCAATGGCATCACACCCATCATCGCAATAATCATGGTTGATACGGATTATGTAGCAAATCAACTTCTCCATCCAATGTACGCATAATCCAAGGTTCGATATAGCCATCAAGACCAAAATATCAAAATTGTGCACATTACTTCACACAGTGGAACTCTTCCATTAAACTCATCAAGGGCTCAATTGACATTTGTAGAGTCTGGTTGTTTCAAGGTCTTTTGTGTTGATAGCCTCTTGATAAACAGGATCACTAGGGATCGGGTAGGGAGGTGGCAACTGAGGGTACGATCTTACTCCTTACGATGGACATACTAGCTAATGCTAGCGGGATCTAGGGAAAAGGTTTGCAACGACGAAACTCCTAGGGACAATAGGGCATCACTAACGTCCAGGTTGTCGTTGTCATCTCCAATTTGAGCTTCACCTCTGACTCCTGCAAAGTGAGGTTGCATACCTTCACCTTCTTTTACATTTGGCACCAAGGAATGGTGATGATCATGACAAGGCTGATAGAAATCCTCTCTCAGAAAATCAGCTCATTTCTGCCGACAAGTGATGAAACAAGATCCATTCTAGAAACAAAAAATAGCTGCGTCTAGCAAAGCCTCGGTTGTTCCAACATCCAACTTATTAGGGTATAGACTGTAGCATTGTTGGCAACTTCTTCAGGTGGTAGCTCTTATTTGGTGATATTCCGACTCTTCCAAACCAAGCTATAAGATAGGGCAGGGATGGAAAGGTCAATTCTAGTGATGATCCGGTTTGCCTAGGGTGCGGTCATCTATGGTTTGGGGTCTCTATACGATCTGCTTAACCATATGCGGGGATATCGGGGTAGGCGAAACAACTTGTCTCTATGGATACTCTTGCTCATCTGGGGGTGAGAAAGCCAATTGTAACAGATTTAGAAGATTGTGTGAGATTGAGAACGAGATAGGTCAATCCTAACAAACGGGACAAGTACTCGCTAAGGGGGAGAGACGGGAATAAAGGTAAGAAAAGAAGTACTTTTATTTCATTTTATTGATGCGGATGCATGAATGACATGATGCATGAGCGTATCTTACGTCCTCACAGACTAGGAAAGATAAGATACTACTCGTATAAATGGTGGCACATCTAACATTCTCTCAAAAGAAAATAAAGCGCAACTAGTCCATCTACACGTTTTGTGTAGTTAGGTACCTGCAATTTCATCTCAGCCCACAATATATTTATGCAATGCATGAATTTAAATTGCATATACCGCTTCGTCAGGTCCACCCGACAACATCGCATACCTTATGAAAAACACATTTTACACCCGGCACACTTGTGTACCCATACACAAGTCTACAGGGGCACTACCCGACCAAGGAGCTCTCAAAACATTTTATTTTTACCCCCTAGATCGGCGGTTGTCCGATCATGCTCTCACAGCTCACATCTTACCTTGGGCGTAGAGGCATTGAACATCATTTACCTGGGGCGTAGAGGTATTTCGATCCATACATGACTACTCAAGTGAGTAGCCCCGTACTAATGGCCGCACGGCAACCAAGCACAAACAACAAAATATGATGCATAAACCCATCCCAAGTTAGTAAGGCCACCTGACTGTCCTTAATTGGGCATAAGGGTATGACCATGGCACTATTAATTTTGCAATTCTTTTACTCACACCACTGAAAAGATTTTGTTTCGCAAAATTTTCACAAAAAATTAGTGGTTCATTTTAATCTTAATACCGATCGGATTGTTAAGTACTTGAACTAAGCTCGATGCCACCTGTGATGAGCTGACCAATTTATAAGAAATCAAGTATAATTCGTAATTACCGAAGCAATCGCAGTCTACACTTGAGTCCATATAAACCCGGTATTCCGGAAATCTCAGAGTGATTTCAAACTCATCAACCATACAACCAAGATCGTTGAGCTCAGTAGTTCCAATCCGCAGGTATCTCAAACCAAATTCAAATTATATTAATCAGAGTGCGATGTACACATTTAATTCAAAGTAGTTCAGAGTGCGGAAGCAATAGCTTTTGAAAACAAGCTAGTTGTACAGCGGAAATAAAATAAGATAGTGCCAACATAGTGTCACCCCCCGTAATAGTAAGAGACGGGAAATATGGAGACCGCCATGCCCTAGGCATTATTCTTCAACCACAAAGACATCACAACTGGCTAGAAAATGCTAGACGGAGTCAACTACAACATCGGGAATTAACCCGTGAGTACTCAATTGTACTCCATAAGACTTACCCGTCTTAAACCAGAAAATAAGGAAAAGACTCCAAGGATTATGCTTGGCTTTATCTAGAGCTGGTTGACTCACATTAAATTTCAGAAATAAAGTTGATTAATGCGCCTACACATACTACTTGAATTCTTCCAAGTTAAAAGGTTAATTATTTATACATAACCGTAAGTCATGTATAGTCAAGATTTAAACATATGCTCAAGAATATATAAATAACAAACATAAGTAACTTGATCAACATTTTATCATCGGCAAAGCATGAATAAGGTTAACCATTATTGTAGTATTAAGACTACAAAGTGCCGCGGAAGCATCCCGGGTTCTCACTATCCGGGAGAGATGGCGATTTGAATCGACATCGACCGGTGGCGAATACCTGTCATAAACCCGGGACTTCCTCCGTCGAGGAGTCTCGGATCACTTCAAGACGTTAGGGGACGTATGTCCGGACTGTCGGCAACCCCCTCCTCTCGAGCCACCAAGTGGGGCGCAACGAAGACGACGCTTCATGCGCCTCTGCTTGCGCCCGATCAAACCCAACCTACCACGCCTAGGAGGGACGTTAAGCGTACAAGTACCGGCCCCTAACATTCTCACAAGCTTCGTGGCTCACGACTCCGCGGAGCCTACTATATGAACAGTGCGTTCAACTTCCGACCGCCTTCCGACAAAGTATCGGTCCTTAATCGACCGGATGGAAAGACCACAATATCCATCCAATCTCACATGTTTTATTAGTTAAGTTCTCAGCGGCAGCTTGTTAGTCACCCATGTGACTAACCACAAACATCCTCTCAGTGACCGGAAATCACCGTCTCTCGCAATCATTATAACCGAGCATTTAACCTAGACTCTGCTATTAGGATAGGGTAACAACTTCAACAAGGATATCTATGTATCAACGGTTTCAACCATATCCTATACTTAATGCAGCGACCAATAAAGGATTCAACAAATTAATTTTAGAAAGCATAGGAAAGTTCAAAGATGCTCAGGGGCTTGCCTTGAGAAAAAGTAGTAGGAAGAAGTAGTCGGGGCACTCGGAAGCTTGAGTCACGGTCCTCCTTCTCTGTGGGGTCTTTTGGCTGCACTCCGAGACGATGAAGGTTGACCTCCGACTCCTTGATCTTCTCTCGAACTAACTCCTCCGATCGATATGATGCATGCACATGCACGAAGTTAATCTTAGAATGCAATCGAAACATACTTGTATATGAATAAAATGGAATGATGGATGAATACATCATGATGTATGATACTAGTAAGTGCATATCTCTTCCGTAGACACACAATTAAAACTACATAAAGCAACCATACTAGCCTACATCACTCATGCCTACTAGCATTAAACTAAAAACAGGGCAACGAGACATGTCTGCACTAAAACAGTCACACAGGGAGTTCTATAGCTCCAAATGCAGCAAACAAACACTCGTTGGAAAGATAATAAAATTATCTACCATTCATTCTGTATACTCTAGACATGATTCTAACATCTACAGCCTCGAAAACAGGAAAAACAGAGACTCTGTTCTAGCCTAACAAGTTACATGCAACACTAATAACTTGCAAACTAATTATGCAAAGCATACCAAAACCTACCAGCAAGCAAAAAAGGTTATAATCTACTAAATAAACCTATTGGTCAGGCCAAAGAATAAACTAAATCACATGAAATGATATGCCCTAGCAATCACTACACACGCACACTATAAATCATATAAAAGCTAGGAATAAAAATCTGCCAAACTGCCAAGCTTTATCCAACCAAGCATACCAACAGGTCCTATCCATGCTAGGAACAACTAATAAAATTATCAACTCACAATACTCTACTATAAACATGCATTTCTAGGCAAATTTCCATGCAAAATAAATATGATAAATATGCAACCACCTTAAAAAATTCTACAAAAATTACCAGGGCATCCTACTGCTCTAACATGCCTACCATAAAAATTTCACAGCAAACTCATACACATACTGTCCTACACAAAAATGGCAAGCTAGCATGAAAACTAGGCATGAAAATACTTTGTACTATGAAAAGTATGAAACTGCCTAATCATGAGCATGAAAAGCTATATAACAGTGACAAATGCATGTACAAAAAGTAGCATGGCAAAAACCCTATTAATTATTTTTCTATGAATTTCCTAAGAAAGCATGGTAAATAGCACATAAATCAGAAATCACACTTTCATCACAGAACATAGCATGTATGATATTTTTCCTGTACTCTACATCCAAAAACATGAACATTTTGTACAGGGGCCACTATTTTATCATGCACGAAGAATTAGATATGCATTTTACTATTTACATGGCAATTAAAGCAATAAATCTAGATAAATATAAAAACATCCAGAAAGTGCAAACTCATATTTTTATACTGTATATATACTCATAAGAGTCGCAACAAAATTTGTCCCACTCAAAAAGGAGCTAAATTGAGGGAGATATGGATTTTACAATGCATACATGTAAATCTGAAAAAGAAAAACAGAAAAGAAAAGGCTGCTGACGAGTGGGGCCCGCGTGTCATAGACACAAAGCAGGGCACCAGCGGGTCGGCGGCGGATCTCGCCGGGGGGGAGGTTTTCCGGCGAACCAACTACATGCATGGATGCGTCTCGTCGAGATCTATCGATCGGTGGTCATGGAATGGGCTAAGGTGGACAGTGGCATGCTCGACGGCGAGGGGTGGCTTGCGGCGGCGGTGGTCACCGGCGATTTCGCCGTTCCCGACGAGGGCTGGCCAGGGCGGGGTGCGCATGAGCTAGGCGACGTCTAGGTGAAGCGAAAACACTACCTAGTCGAGCAAATCGACGGTGGGAAGGTGCACGACGGCGGCACGTCGGTCGGTGGCGGCGGACACGGCGGTGCGCGGCCGCGTTCCGGCGAGGCAGGGGCTTGAACGGCTCGATTGGTGGGCGTCGAAGCTACAGCAGGGTATGGAGGCCCTGGTGCGCACGAAAAACAGCAGGGAGGCGGCTCCGGTGTGCCTGGCCACGGCGACCCGCGAGCGGCGGCGGAGCACGCTCACGACGGCGATGGCTGGTCCGACGAAACGGCGTCACGGAACTTCGATTTGCCCTGCCACAAGGTACTAGACGTCATAAGGAGTTCAGAACGCGGTTTAGTGCGAAGAAAAACGCCAAGGGAGCCACGGCGGCGAGCTCGACTTCCCCGGCGGCCATGGCGCTGATTTTTCCGGCGACGGCGGATTCGGCCGATTGGCCCTCACCTCCGGTCCTGGGCGGCTTCTAACGGGGTCAGGGGATGGTGCACGACTCGGCGGCCTGCAGGCGTGGCTTGGAGGGTAGGGAACCGCGGTGGTTCGCGAGCTTGGCGCAGAGGACGCCGGCAATGGCGCTGGCGGCGCTCGGGAGCTGCGCTGCTGGCCTTGCTGCTTGGCTTGGCGAGGAAGGGGGAGTGAGGGGTGGAGTGGCGAGCAAGGGACGGGGTTTCCCCCTCCAAGAAGGCACGGCGCGCGGCAGGATGGTAGGAGGACGCAGCCACGCGTCGCGCGCGGTCAGAGGCCGTGACGGTGGCCAGCCACGGTTTCCCCTCCCCTCTTCTCTTTTTTTTTTGAAATAAAACCCCTAATCGAGCTATTTGACCCTGTGCATCAAGATCCGTGCCGAATTAGCGAAAACTCCAATTGAACGAAATGATCCTCATGAAATTCTGAGCAAGACACCTATACAAACTTTCTCCAAACTCGGTCTAGATTTGAAACTACGGTTGGTCAAAGAGAAACTACTCCGGGGTCAAAGTAACCCTAATTTGCCTCCAATTCAAATGAACTTTGACTTTTCGAACATGCTCCACCCAAAATCATGCAACCGGCCTATGGCATCTTTTGTTCTACATGAAATTAGCTACACAATTCATGAAGGGTGCACACACATGCAAGATCTCTAGCCCTGACTTTCGAGCAAAACAAAATAATTTACCTCCTAGGTCAAACGAGGTCAAATCAAATCAAACTACCATTATGAGATCTAATTAGGAAACATGACCAACATGATTTATGCTCTAACACATCCTATAAACATTTCTAAGAATAAATAAACATTAAACAACTAATTATGCAAACATTTCATACATAAAATGACAAGGCAAAGCAAAACAAGCAAATTAAATACATTTAATCAAGCAAATGACCTCTATCATTTCATGTGCATAAATGCATGTGACTAAATGATGATTATGCCCATGAAATGCAGATGCTAATGACATGCTTAAAACTAGGGTGTTACACACGGCACGGCGAGGTCCGCCGGCCGCGTCGGCGCTGAAGCACCGGGGAGCTCGCCCGCCCCGGGCGGGCGCAAGCGCAGCCTCGGCGGGCGTCGGCGCCGGCCAAGCAAAAGACCGAGCCGCTGTGATGCACGGCGAGCGGCGGTGCTCCCTAGGCCAAGCCGCGGCGGGGCGGAGCTCGAGATCTGGGCGGTGGTCGGGCGGCGCGACGCGGCGCGAGGTGGAGCCGCTCACCCGCGCCGGGCCATGGTGTGCCGCGGCGGCGGGCGCGGTCGGTGGCGGAGCTTCGCCGCCGCGGTCGAGTGGTGGCACCCACGCTGGCTCGGTGGCGCACAGCCCGCCGCCGAGAACCAAATCGCCAGCGCCGTGGGCGCGGCTAGGACACCGCGTCGCCATGCCAAGGGGCACCGGTGTCATTTTTCAACAAAGTTTCTCCGTTATCGTCTCCAAACAGGGTGCGGTGTCCATGAGCCAAATAACACGAAATTGCAGTGTCTCCTGGCAAATACGAAGAGTGACGATGTCCAACAGCAAAGTGGCAGCACTTTTGCATGTCCTGTGGACAAATTCCCCAAATTATAATGATATGTTTCCAGATACATGAATTTTAGAGGCGTATCTTCTTTTTTTTGACAAAAGAGGCGTATCTTCAAAGTTCAAACCATGGAACCTAACAAATACAGTACCAGTTTTATATACGTTCGTACTCTCTCTCTCTCTCTCTCTCTCTCTCTGTGTGTGTTTTTTTTTTTTTTTTGAAACTGATATTATGTGAAGTTGAGGTGGTGTGAACTAAACCTCAGCCTCTGAGGTCGATCCATACTGCTATCATCGAGCGAATTTGCTCAGCTAATTTGATTCGAAGTAGACTTCTTTTCCAAATTGTTAGCAACATACACAAGATAGTGATATCCACTCCAGCTAACAAAAACGCGAACTGAATTTGCTGCGGCGGACAGCAATATGACTCATATTATATGAGTGAACGGAAATGCTGCAGAAATGATCATTGTTGCTTGTTTTCCTTGTTCCTTTCCCTGAAGTACGCCAGCCACAGGTTGGCCACCCACAGGATGCTCACCGCTATCCCGGCGCCGATGACGACCGTCCATGACGCCCACGCCCACGCCGGCACGCGGCTGCCGGAGGAGGACGCGTAGTAGAAGGCGCCGACCATCCTGACGAACCAGGCCGGCCCGAGGACGGCCCTGGCGGCGGTGTACGCGGCGTAGAACGGCAGCGAGAGCCGGGCGTAGAGCCTGGCGGCCAGCGGCGAGTCGTGCCGGCGCATGGAGGCGAGCGTCCACGCGTTCTGCGCGGCGCTCGTGGCCTCCGCGAGCACCACCAGCGGCAGCAGCGCGGCGGCGCCCAGGCCCGCGGCGTGGCGGCAGGTGGCGAGGACGTAGAGCGTGGCGAGGTGGTGCGCGATGAAGAGGGCCTCGTCCCGCAGCAGCAGGAGGTAGTGCGCGAGGTCCACGGCGAAGTAGGCCGTGCTGAAATCGAGCACCAGGTCCTCGGCGGCCGCGTTTGGCGCCGCCACCGCCGCCGCCGGGAACGCGAGGAGGAGGCCGCGGGTGGTGCCGCTGGCGGCGTGGTAGCGGGACAACAGCACGGCGCGGAGGGCGAGGAGCGCGGCGGGCGTGCCGTGGAACAGCGAGGTGAAGCAGCTGGCGGCCTCGGCGCGGCGCCGCGGCGGCACCCAGCCACGGAAGACGATGAAGTATCCGACGAGGTAGATGGACGCGAACATCGTCAGGAACGGCAGGAACATGGACTCCGCTGCTTGCCCTTCCGCGCGCGGCGAGGCGACGACGGCCACGACGTGCTCCTCCATGTGGGATCAGAGTCAGAGAGCAGAAGGCGCTCTCGCGGCGTGGCGATAGATGAGCACACACCCGCCGCTTCGCCTCCACGAGTCAGAGCAGACGGCGGCCACGACGACGCTGGCGGATAGATGAGCATGAGCCGCGTCCGTCCTCTCGCGGGGTGTGAAACGAAACTGAAATGGCTCGCGCGCTCGCAGCGTGACTGGCTTGGGTTGGCTGATCAGCTGTGAGCTCTCTCGCTTTCCGGCGTGGCAAGAGTACGTTTCGCGCCACGCACAAAGGCACAAAGCAGAGCATATTCTCCTTTCTCAAACCCATCCATATCCTGAGAGCCGAGAGCGACGCCAGCTACTCGCTCATTTCGGTCATATACTCCGGCCTGCCAGTAGTTAACTAGTTATCTATCTAAGGTCAACTTTATTAGTATGTGTTTCTCATCAGAGTGTTACACCAAAACATGTCAGTGCACGCTAGCTTATCAAAACTCAAAAATTGGTCCACTGTATTGTATGGCTCATACAGCAGTAGCATCACTTGGGGTCAGGTAATCAAATTGGAAAACAGTTCCTTCTCCAGTCTCCTTTGTCTACCGCGGGATGATGTGTGTGAGATGTGAAGGTGAACGAAGGAGTGCAAAGCTAGGGAGACAGGCCGTTCATGATTGTCACAAAGGGAATCGAAAAAGGATGACATAACAAAACGAGCCAAAGAAATGAGTGCAAGCTAGGAAGACAGGCCGTTCATGAAGCTCGAACCGCACCTCGGGAAGACCCGTCGGGAGGAGGACGACGAGGGGTGCTCTAGGACGGCGTGGCGCCTAGAACGCCCGACGAAGAACGCGGAGTTAAGCGCCCGAACAGCAGGATAGAGGGGTTGAGAGAAGAAGATGACCTACAAGCGGGGACGAGGAGGTAGATTAGTTGTCGATTGGATGTAGATTGAACCTTTTTATTATATATAGAGAGGGTGGTCTTATCCTTTTTAGGAAACCGCCTTGGGCGTTTCCAAGCATCAAAACCGACCTAAACACGATTGGAAACAAATCGGTTCGGATCTTCGTACGGACACGGGCTGCGTCGGGGTGGCCGGACGCGACGATCGGCCTTGACAGGGCCTTTCCCAACGGGTCGGTCGAATTTCGATAGAGTACTGCGGCTCGCGGCGCTAGCGACCCGACCGGATCACAGGACGGATCGACCCGGACCCATGGGTGCGTCGTCGATGGCGAAATTAGCTGGTTTGGCCGCTGGCCGGACTCGCGAGGGGGTTGGCCGGACGCCCGGTCAACAGCGTCCGTCGGTTTTAACGTAAAGATGCGCAAAGCCGATCGTGGGGCGCGACGACTGACGCCGGGACGCTAGGACGGATGCAGGACGGACGCGCCGGTGAAGTCCGGTCGCATTCGAAGAGCCCTTTTCGAACCTCCTCGAGAATTTGACTAAGTCCGGAAATTTGCGGTGACTTGGACCTCCAAAATATGGCTAAGTCTATAATTTTACGGTGGGTTAGCTCTTCGAAAATATGGCTAAGTCCGGATTTTTACCGTGACTTAGACCACGCCATTTTTGGGTGTCAACAAGTGCAAAGCTAGGAGACAGGCCGTTCATGATTGTCACAAAGGAATAGAAAAAAAGGATGACATAACAAAACGACAAGAAATGAGTGCAAGCTAGGAGACAGGCCGTTCATGATCAATTCAAAATGTGAGCCTAGCCAAGCAAGAAAAGCTCCGAGCGAATAGAAAGGACCATCACAAGTCATTTACCCTTCGTCATGGGGTGCCATCGCGCTACAAAGACAGTGTCGTGATCATGTAATTTGACACACTTTGTGGCCAACCCTTCCGATGGGCAAACAAACTTCTTTGGACATACTCCCTCCGTATTGGTAAAACCGGTCATTTTAGGCGGCGATTACGGTTTCCAAAACACACTTTGTGCTCATGCTAGTATAAAACTTTTAATGAAAATGTGGACATATGTATACTTCTATGAAAGTATTTTTAAAGACAAATCCATTCATATAATTTTTACATTTACAAACTTAACAATTTTAAAGTTATTGATAATTTATATTTTCAATGTTCGACCCAAACCTTGTTCAAAACGACTTCCTTTACCAAGTATGGAGGGAATATGTATTCAAATTTAGAGCCTATTTGATAGAGCTCTAGCTTCCACTTCTCTAAAGAGAATCACTTCCAACCAAATGCCAACTGATTTAGGTGAGCATCAACAGAGAATCACTTCTCCATCTACAACTCTTATAAGAACAAACCCTACTAAGTTATTTTTCTCAACATGTAAGCTATCCACCTATACATTATCATAAACAATTAATATCCACTTAGCTATTTCTCTCAACATACAAGCTATCCACTTAGACAATGCATTATCACATATAATTAGTATCCACTCAAAGAAAGCCTTACTACCCAATATCTCAACATGTAAGTTGTCCAACTAAACAATGCACTATATAATATGTTTTACGCATACGTATACATCTCCTAATTCTTAGTGATTAACACCGTAAACCATTTATATTCTTCCTCATACCCAC
Source organism: Hyparrhenia diplandra (assembly GCA_015847255.1). Taxonomy (NCBI): domain Eukaryota; kingdom Viridiplantae; phylum Streptophyta; class Magnoliopsida; order Poales; family Poaceae; genus Hyparrhenia; species Hyparrhenia diplandra. Next base: position 215,309 of record JADLZK010009492.1, read on the forward strand.
GACAACGCTGGGAATCCTCTTAGTTTACACTATGAGTTGGGAGTAAAAAAACTTGCTTCATATATTCTGATAGGGATTAGTAGAGAATCAATTCTCATAATCTCTCTACCCTGCTCCCTCCTATAAATTTAATGCAATCTCTCCATTGGAGAGTCGAGGAGTATATCCGAAAAATCAGGGAGCGGAGCTCTCCCAAATGGACCCCTATATTCATGTTGTGCGGACTTCTCACCTTCGCTCGTAAATTTTTGTTCGAATTCGAATTCGAATTGGATAGTGTTATCTTTGCTGGATGGGATACAGTCGAATGGACACTATAAATATGCGATTTGAGTATTAAGGTTGGTTTTGGTCGTTGGATATTCAGACTCCAACAAACACATCTGGACTCTGGACCGATTCTGTCTCCTCAGAAGTCTTTTTTTAATAGATAATTTTTTTTTTTTTTTTTTTTTTTTTGAGACGATTTTAATAGATAGATGGAAACGGGAGGCGTGCCAATACCCGCTTCATCGGGCCGGACTCTGGCTATAGGCCCATTTAGAGGTCGTAATTCTCCAGCCCATGTTACGGGAAGGGGAGGAGGTCCGGACTGCTGGCTCCTATGTATATGCTTGCTTGCGACAGAAGATGTGAAGTTGAACTCGAAGCAGAACCGAACCGAGCCGTTGGGCGACGGCGGCGAGGTTCGGCCATCGCCGGAGTATCGATTGTCGCGAGTTCCCCATTTCGACCCATTCCGGTACGGTAACACACTCTTCTTCTTCGCCGCCCGTTCTCGCGACCCGCGCCGCATCTGCCGCTCGCGGTCTCCCTCCCCCGCCGCGCGCCTCCGCCCCGCGCAACGCGGCCCCGCTGCTCGCGCGCTCTCCGCGCGCTGCGCGTCTCCGCCCGCTCAGCGCGGACCCTCTCCCGCACGCGCGCGCCTCCCCTGCCTTCGCGTGCGCGTCCCTTGCTGTGTTTTGGGTTTTCCCTAGTTCTACAGTCCCTTTCTGATGGAATCATTTTGCCTGCTTTGTTTGCATCGATTTTGGGGTTTTGTGGAATCATTTCTGATGGAATTATTTTGCTTGCTTTGTTTGCATCGATTTTGGGGTTTTATAGAATCATTTCTGATGGAATCATTTTGCCTGCTTTGTTTGCATCGATTTTGGGGTTTTATGGAATCATTTCTGATGGAATTATTATTCCTAAGGAAACTAATCTATGTGTCTATTTGCTGTTTTCTATTTGCTTGTTTCTCTTATCCCTTATACTCAACAACAATTTCATTTGGATTCCAGATAGTATGCCTGCCACAACGGCTGGAGCTGTTCAAGTGCTCAAGGATGACACTGTTAAACGCACACCCATGGCACGACCAAGCAACGGTCGTGAAGGAAAGCCCATTAGGTTGCTGTCCAACCACTTTGCTGTGAAGCTTAGAGGACTTGATGCTGTTTTCTACCAATACAGTGTAATGAACTTCGAAATTCTGCATCTGGTCCTTACCTTATACTATCTATTTATTCTGAAATTACTTTTGGTTACATTGTAGGTCTGCATCAAATCTGAGGATGATAAGGTGGTTGAGGGCAAGGATATTGGCCGAAAGGTCATAGATAAACTATTGCAAACATACTGTTCTGAGCTTGATGGGAAGGATTTTGCATATGATGGCGAGAAATGTCTATTTACTGTGGGACCTCTTCCACAGAATAACTTTGAGTTCACTGTTATCTTGGAGCAAACATCTTCAAGGTACATGCAATTTTAGTTTAAACAACTTTTCAGACTGATCTGCTAGAAAGTGAAATTATGATTGCTGACTGATTATCCTGCTTAGTTTATTTAGAACTCTAGCCATTTCCTAATTTGTTTTCGTTCAAGTGGTTGTGGCCAGCCCATTTCTCATATTTGTTTTTGTTGTCTCCATATGGCTACATGCTGCTGTTTGCATTTTTTTCATATGCCTTGAAAACAGTCAAACAGTAGTGACTCACCATGCCTCTCCTTCATAACCATGATTTGTTGTCTATCATTAATTTACAAAAGAAATTGAACATCAACAAAGATAATACTGTTTGATATGGACATAGTCTGTTTGTACCGTGTGAGGAAACTCCAATAAGCAGCTTATATGAATATGTACTCAAAGTTAATCTGTTCTTCAGGGCTGTTGGTGGAAGTCCGGTGCAGGGAAGCCCTACTCAAGCTGACAAAAACGAGTCAAGCGATCACATCTGGCAAAAAAAAGTTCAGTGTAGGCATAAGTTATGCCGCAAAGATTCCTCTGAAGTCGGTTGAGTTGGCTCTTCGAGGAAGCGAGTCAGAACATGCTCAAGATGCTCTGAGAGTCCTTGACATTATTTTAAGGCAACAGCAGGCTAAGCGGTATGCTTATTTTGTTTTGTCATTTCAATAACATATTTTCTCTGTTTGGTTACCATCGTCTGTTGTTTGTTCTGTACAGAGGTTGTCTACTTGTTAGGCAGTCATTTTTCAGTGATGATAGTGAAACCTTGTTGATTTAACTGGTGGAGTTAGTGGCTGTCGTGGACTCCACTCTAGTTTCCGTACTACAATTGGTGGTCTTTCACTAAACATGGGTATGCATTTTAATACATGTAACTGGATTTGATTCAAATTGCTAATATTGATATAATTGTTTTTCGGTTATACAGATGTTTCAACCACTATGGTTGTAACTCCTGGACCAGTTATTGATTTTCTCCTCACAAATCAAAATGTCAGAGACATCAGAGATATTGACTGGCCCAGGGTCCGTGGAATAAAACAACTCCCTAAAATCCTATATTATTTGTTTTCTGGAGCTCAGAGCTTCAATTATTTTATCAACTTCTACCTTTAAATGATGCAGGCCAAGAAAATGCTTAAAAACCTCAGAGTTAAAGCTAAGCACAACAATATGGAGTTCAAGATTATTGGCCTTAGTGATCAACCATGCTCTAGACAGATGTATGGATCTGTTCTTGCGATGTGCTTTTTGCACTATTCCATTCCTTTGCTTATCCGGTAATATATTATGCACAGGTTTCCAATGAAAGTTCGAAATGGAAGCATTGAAATTCAAACTGTGGATATCAGTGTTCAGGATTATTTTAAGTCCAAGCAAGTTGAACTGGCGACGCCTTATCTGCCATGTCTTGATGTGGGAAACCAAAACGCCCTAATTATCTCCCAATTGAGGTTGCAACCCTGCGTCCCTGCTTTTGTTTCAGTCTACATTCTACAATGTAGTCTGGTTATCATAGTTCCCTTTTTCTGGATAAAGGGGTTGTCATAGTTTCTGTCTGCATTTGATGTTCAAGTTGGTGGTGGTATTAAAATTTCTACTTTGCAGTTATGCCACATGGTATCACTTCAACGTTATACAAAGGCACTGTCTTCTCAACAAAGGGCAATGTTGGTTGAAAAGTCACGACAGAAACCTCAAGAAAGAATGCGAGTTGTTACAGATGTGGGTTACTAAATTCTGTCAATTTCTATTGCTCCTCCCTGCTTTCTCCCCTTAACTTGGTACTTATAACTAAAATGTGCAGGCTGTAAAAGGTAATATGTATGATGATGATCCAATCTTATCTTCATGTGGCATTGAAATTGAGAAACAACTTACTTGTGTTGGCCTTTCGTGTTCTCTCTGCACCAACGGTTAGCCTATTTTGCTTTCTCTTTCATTATCACACTTTCATATATGAGTCATGTATTCTAATTGTTTGGATTGGATATGCTATTCAGCTAGTTGTGGGGAACAGTGAAGACTGCATCCCGAACAGGGGTAGGTGGAACTACAATAATAAGGTTGTTACTAAGCTACTTGCGAGAGAACACATGTATCTCAGAACATTTGTACCGAACTTCACCTTTTTTCACTATTGCAGAGGCTATTGGATCCTGTCAAGATTGAGCTGGGCCATTGTTAATTTCTCTGCTCGATGTGACATGAGCAGAATCTCAAGAGAGTTGATAAACTGTGGGCCGCAGCAAAGGCATTGTAAGTCTTGTGTGGTATTTTATTTTCTTACATGGTTTGAGGGATGGGATGGTGATGGATCATCTCAAGTTCTCAACCTAACCAACCTACTTCGTTTGAGGAACCCTCACAAACAAAAGATTAGTATAACATGAGGAATGGGATTACGCCATGATGGGCCACAGTATCATTGTTAGGGACTTCGGGTTGATCCTTAAAACCAAATACCCCACGGAAGCTTGAACATATTTAGGCCCATATTTGGATGCGAAGTATTTTTAAAGTATTGAGAAGTAGTATGGTTTTACAATGGATGCAACAAACCTTGTATTCTCTAAAACTATGGTTTTGTCAAAACTGTAGTCTTTTTGGAGTTTTAGAAACTCCACTCATGACCCCTTTTTTCTAAACCATGGTTTTATGTCTACAGTTTTGTGATACTACAGTTTTCAAAAACTGCATCATCCAAGCAAATCCCTTAGCATTCTTGTTATGTTGTGCTTTGACCATACAAGTTATCCCTTGTTTTGTGCAGTTAATTGAACGTCCTCACACCTTGGTGGATGAGGACAGCCAGTCTAGGAGATGTTCACCTGTGGAAAGGGTTGAAAAGATGTTTGAAAAAGTCAAAACAAGCCTTCCTGGTCCTCCAGAGTTTCTTCTTTGTGTTTTACCAGAGAGGAAGAATTGTGATATTTCTGGTAATATGATGTACAGTTACTGTTTCTATGCTGCCATGCATCCTTTATGCAACTAAACTTAAAAATGCCTTGAAGGGCCATGGAAGAAGAAAAATCTTCATGAAATGGGTATTGTCACTCAATGCATTGCTCCCAGTAATAAGATGAATGATCAATATTTCACCAATGTTCTTCTGAAAATTAATGCTAAGGTATACATTTATCAGCATCTGTTTGTGGATGCACCTTGTTTGAACAAATATCCTATTATTAGTTTTTTTTTTTGACTAATATGATTTTTTTCTGACTACTAGCTTGGTGGAATGAACTCTAAACTGGCATTGGAACATCGTCAAATGATACCAGTTGTGACTCAAATACCAACATTAATTCTTGGTATGGATGTTTCCCACGGTTCTCCAGGTCGAGCAGATATACCATCAATTGCTGCGGTGTGTCTTGTTCTCTCTTGTGTTACTTGCATCAAGCGAAGATTGGTTTTCACATTACTTTTCATATACCTATGTGCAGTCTCATAAGTCATAATTTAAATGAACAGCAAGCGCAATAATTTTCACCGTGTTTAGGAAACACCAATGTGAATGTTATGGCGAATGGAATGGGCTGAAGTGTTATGCCGAGTGTGTCGGTTCTTGCCCTGGGCGTGCTACTTCACTGCCTAGGATTAGTGCACAGTTTGTTAGTTTGTTTTCAGATCTGTTAGCAGATAGAATTGATTTGGGGATAAGATTGTTAGGAGATCTGTTTGGTGCCTATTCTATAAAGGCAGCTGTGAGGCATATGTTAGGCAAGCAGATTAGATCTAAGAAGCAGCTCAGAGTCTCTAGAGGTAGAGTCAGTTAGCTTATCTGCTATTCTTCTATCCCATTCCTCCAATCAGTCTACCACAACATGTTTGGTATCCGAGACCTTGATCCTTGGTGAAACAAGAACATTATTAAAATGAAAAGACCCAGGAAGGGTGGTAGTGCCAGTGGAGGTAACAGGGAGAACAGGATACCGGGAAGAGGAACTGTGGAAAGAGTACCAGCATTGGAGGTCATGTGCGAAGTAGCCCTGGATTCAAGTACCATTCTTGCTGAGGTGACTGTTGCAGGGTCATGGTGCTGAAGGAGTGGGGCGAGGGTCAACTGGTCCCAGCCTGGGAGACCCAGGAGGCGGAGAGGCACCCATGCATTCTGTGCACCAGCCAGTAGAGCATGTGCCGGCCCTGACTGCTGCAGGTGATACTCGGCGGAGGTTGCTGATGCGGACTGGTGGGGGGGGGGACGCTGGTCACCTGCAGCAGGACGGCGCTGTACGCCAAGAGCCACCAGGGCAGTGGGGGGCACAGATGCCTAGTGCGCTTGGGTTGGGTGAGCTCCTCCAGCAGTAGATCGTTCGGGCCCTCCAGCAAGGAGGGGAAGGAATGTCCACGCTGGACTGGAGGTGAAGGCCGATGGCGAACTTATCATTGAGGCCATGGATCAAATTGAGGACAAGGGTGCAGTCAGGACATGTTCGTTGAGATCCTCGAGGGCATCAGCCATGCCCCTGAGGCGCTTCCAGTAGTCTGTGACAGATAGGTCTCCCTAAGCGAAGTTCCCTGAGGTGGAGAGCGCACGCCTCGGTTCCCCAGAAACTGGGACTCCACATTAAGCCACACCCGGCGATCATAGAGTGGGCTGTAGAGTGGGAATGAGGTGCCTGGATGGTTTCGGCCAGCTCAGGGGATGGCACCGTAAATCGAAGAGTTGGCTACGCAGTCCATGCGAGCCTATTCGGGAAGGCTGGGTTGGGGTCATCCTGCAGAACATGGTCCTCGAGGAGAACTTTCCAAAGGGGAGGAGGAAGAGATCACACCTGGGTGTACTGGCTGGAGTCAAAGTCGAGGATGATGGTACAAGGGTGCAGATGTTCTGGGCGTCAGTGGCATGAGAGTGAAGGTTGGCGATGATTGTGTCTTCATGGAGGAGTAAGGTACCATGAAGGGAGTGGGGAGGTGGGCGGTGCGCCTGCGGCCTCAGCATGCGCCAGCTCCGCGCTCCCTGGCGGCCTCTCACGATCAGCGGTTGCCTGGCTCTCTAAGCAGCGGCCACAGTTTCTTGTTCAGCGAGAGCAGCGCGTTCGAGGGCAACGGAGCACTCGTGGGAGAGGGGCGCTTCATTACTAGGTAAGCGTGCTCACGCTCAAGCGGCCGCTGAGGAGGTGCAGTGTGGGTGCATGCTCAGAAGCGGCCGCTGAGGAGGCGCCCGGTGACGGGTGGACGGTGTCAGCGGGCGCCTGACATCAGGCAGCAGCAAATGAGCAGTCGGTGCAGAAAGAGGGTGCAGCGTGATGGCACGCCTAGGGAGCGGAAGAGTGGCCAGGAGAAAGCGGGTGATTGATACCATGTGAGATTAGGCATGAGATAGTAGATCGATTATCAGGGATATGAGGTTACGCATATAGGTACGGATGACCTAGGTTTATAGAAGCAGAACTGGCGGGGATCCTTGCCTGATAGATAATCAATCTATCTGTCCCAACCATATAGGGACTAGGACCGAAAGAATTTGCAGGCCCATTAGCGCTGCTTCACCTTCTGTCTAACACTCCCACACCTGCAGCCCTCGCAATCCTACCAGCAGTGATGCCTTATGTGCCGCCAGGACTGAAGCCACCGGACAGGGTTGGCAGAGACAGTAGGCCTCTGGACATCTCACTACCGTGGATTTTATGCGTTCTCCCTAACGTCGATGCCTCCAGGGGCTCCCAGGGTCACCTGTGGTTGCAACGATCTGAGCCTACAACCCACATGCACGCCATCTCTGGTGAGCACCCACAAGGCTCTGGCGATTTCCTCCATGGTGGTTCAGTGAGCAGCCTTGGCCTTATCCAAAGCATAAATATCTGGTTCATCTAGGGGAGTCAATGCCAACTGGTGCTGTGGGGCTTCTTTCCATGGGAACATGTTTGGCTAGGCTTGCTTATCATTTCAGCCTCCAGAGAAGGCCTGACCTTAGCCTGTTGCAACACACATGCCCTGTTTCGTCTGGCCCCTGTTATAGTGCATCCATTGTGAGCTCCTTTGTGGCCTGACGTGCTGTATCGGTAGCTGTTTAGGGATTAGTTTGTTAGCAGGTAAGGTTAATTAGTGCAACAGCCTACACTGGAAACATTCCATTCATCACCTTTGGAGCTGCAAGCATCTACCTCTGCATATCACAGCTCAAGGACGAGCTGTCTTCGAAGGGTGGTGAATTGTTATGGCGATTGGGCCTGTTCTGACCCTGGACATGCTGCGTCACAATCTAAGATTAGTTCATGCTTTGTTAGTTTGTTCAGATTTGTTTTTTAGCGTAAAATACAGCAGGGGAAACCCCCACTGTGAGATTTTATATAAATAAAAATTTTAAAAAGGGAGAGAACAGTACAGAGGAACAAGTACGACAAAATAAACCCACGAGGCTGAGAGAGCAACTTGGCTGCCCGAAAACTAGGAAAAGGTATCTATACAAAGTTGTTTTGCTGTTTCCATATGTGCCAAGCACCAATGATGAAGATCTCCATGAAGAAGGGATTCTGGTATTGCTGTTTTGACTTGCATCATCATTTGGAAGAAAACACTTTGGAAGTTCCAGTGCATATTAAAGTGATGCCAGCAGGCCTGACTGAAGGGTCAACTGAAGAAGAGATGAAAAGCAGTTTCCTCAACATTGTGACTACAGAGAACACAGCTGTAGTCACCCTCCAACTGTGTGTTTTTTTTTTTTTCCTTTTGAGAAGATTCCTCATGTTTAGCCTATCCATACTTATGAGCCAGGAGAATACTTTAAGTTTGTTCAGATTTGTTAGCAGATAGAATTGATTTCTTACTTGGATAAGACTTGTCAGGAGGTTTGTTCGGTGCCTAGTCTATAAAGGCAGCTGTGGGCAAGCAGAAATAGATCTAAGAAGCAGCTAGGAGCCTTCAGAGGGAGGGGTGCTAGTCGATCTATCTGCTATTCTTGTATCTGGTTCCCCAATCAATCTACTACAACAATGAATTTATGACTATTCTGAAAATTTAGAGCACTGTTACAGCTTGCTTTCCTAGTTTACGATTGCTGATTTCAAGACTATTTTTATTGCCTGCTCCCATGTCAATTTAGGTAGAACTTAAAATTGACAGGAGGGGGAGGCAAAAAAAAAAAAAAAAGAGAGACTTAAAAGTTTTGGATATTCCTAAGGACTTTTTGCTTTAGTGAGTGCTTGTAAAACAGCTATTGACGTGCTTGAACTGTGATTAGGGGCTCTTGTTGGGTTTCAACTTTTGCCTACCCCAACCTGCTTGGGACTGAAAGGCTTTGTTGCTGTTGTTACTGTGCTAAAGTTTTCCTCTGTAGGTTGTGGGATCTAGATGCTGGCCATTGATATCACGGTACAGAGCATCAGTGCGGACCCAATCGCCAAAGGTAGAGATGATTGATTCTCTATTTAAGCCGCTGGATGATGGGAAGGATGGTGGCATAATGAGGTGATTTAGATTAACATCTTCTCAGTTTTCTGTGTTATGTTTTTCTAGTTGATGTCACGGTATCTTCATGTTGTATGAAATAATTTTGCTCAGGAAGGAATGGCCTAATACCCTTTACACTTTTTTAATTGCATTGCAGGGAACTTCTACTAGACTTCTACCAAACTAGTCAACAAAGAAAACCTAAGCAGATAATCATCTTCAGGTGTGTACTGAGTTAATTTTTATTTTCAGTTATATATGCCTATGATTGTGTCATACATTTATGTAAAAGGCGTGTTTGATTTTACAAAAAAAAAAATGATTTGTTGCAAACTGAATGTGTACTTCACTATTTTTTTCTCCAACTCAAAGGATCATTAGTTTGGTGCAAACAGGAATTATTTGTTTTCTTGAATGATCATTATTTTGGTGACTCAAACAACATTTGGTCTTTCTACTTCAATTTGATTGTGCTAAATTAGAATAATGAATGTTGGTCTGGTAAGAGGTGTTTGATTCCCCAGAAATTTACCAATTTTAAGCAAGTACAAGTCAAATATCTGTAGTGCTGATTATCTATATAGTTATTGGTTTCTTTTGTAATAAAAAATTATCATTTCCTACCAGCTTTTCTTAAAATTGTCTCTGCAATTTTTATTGAAGTGTGGGCTCTTTTGTGTTATTAAAGGATGAAAATCAGTTTATAGTTCAGAATTGACTTTACTTTGCATGAAATGCAAATGCATCATAAACATCCGTTCTCGCCATTAAGAACTATTTCTGAATATTCAGTTGGTGTCCTATGATTTTCCTTTGAGAATTGAAGTTGATACACTTCATTAAATGAACGCTATATTTGAGTTTCCATCAAAAACGTTATATTTGAGTAATTTTGTGCTGTGATGGTTACTTAAATCATGTATGTTCCATTCTATTTATTTTGTGGATGTAAGAGTATCTTTGTGGTTTATTTTTTTATGTTATTTTTTTTTAATGTTTCTGTCATGAGTTTTTGGTATTCCGTGTTGATGATTTCTTATCCTTATGGTCTACTTATGCAGGGATGGTGTTAGTGAATCTCAGTTTAGCCAAGTATTGAGCGTTGAGCTTGATCAAATCATAAAGGTTCTGCTATGCACTGTTTAAGATTTCCTTGGTTTTCTGGCATTTCCTAACAAGAGTTAGACGATACAGGCATATCAGAGTATGGGACAGGGGACCTTCGAAGTTCACAGTGATCATTGCTCAAAAGAATCACCACACAAAACTCTTCCAAGCTGATTCACCAGAGAACGTTCCACCTGGTAAGCACCCTTGTCTGATTGTCCTGCTTAATACTGCTGAAGATTCTTCCCTTTAAACAGGTTAAGGAACTTGCAATTTGTCTTTGCATCAGGGACCGTTGTAGACTCCGGCATTGTTCATCCAAGACAGTATGATTTCTACATGTGCGCTCATGCTGGACCAATTGTAAGTTCTCCTAGAGTAGTTATGGATTTTGCTTGGCCATGCTTGTTAGTAATTGCTTGGCTGGGGATGTGTCAGACATGTTTCAATTGAGCATTAACACTTACACAGGGTACTTCAAGGCCAACCCATTACCATGTGTTGATTGATGAGATTGGCTTCTCCGCAGATAATCTCCAGAAGCTAGTTCTTTCACTTTCATATGTGTAAGCACATATCTTCATGTCAATTTCCTTATGTCCTTATTTTCTTACTCTTATGTGAGGATAACCTGTTTGTACTCTTATGTGAGGATAACATGTTTGTGCTTGTATAGGTACCAGAGGAGCACCACTGCAATTTCTGTGGGTACGTTGATGTTTGCTTTTGTACTAAAAAAACATCACACACTGTTTGATGGTTGTTCCTATTTTAGAAGACATTAGATGCTTTTTTTTTTTTTTCTGAATGCAGTTTTTACTTTTTTCAGTGGCACCTATCTGTTATGCCCACCTCGCAGCAGCTCAGATGGGGCAGTTCATGAAATTCGAAGAGTTTGCAGATACATCGTCAGGGAGTGTCAATTCATCATCGTCAGCATCAATACCAGAAATGCCGCGGCTACATGCTGATGTCTGCAGTTCCATGTTCTTCTGTTGAGGTCATTTAGTTTGACCGTTGTGGGGGTAGGACTACTTTGTGAAGGAACCTTATATGTTGGTACACAGAAGGTTAACTGTTTTGTGAAGAAACGAAGTAGGTCGTTAGTTGGCGTAAATGGAAAGTAACCTTATATGCTGTACACAGCAGGTTAACTGTTTTGTGAAGGAACCAAGTAGGTCGTTAGCTGGCGTAAATGGTGCCCCCCTTGCAACAGCTTCCAGATTTTAGGTAGCCTGTACGTTTGCATCTGCAGGTTTTTGATTGGGATCTGGAAGATTTTAAGGATATTGAGAGAGTAGAGCCAGAGCCAGATTTCTAAGGTGTAGGATACATGGTTAAATGATCTCTCTGTTAATCCGCAAAACACGTGCGTTGGGGATATGAAACTGAGCTAAAATTTATGTGTCTCGCATGGCATCCAATTGTACTCGAGTTTTGTGTTTGTGCTGTATGCGGAGTACGCTTGCTGCGTCTGAAATGCGAAAATGACCACTGCCACACGCGATTCGCGAGACCACAAGAAAATTCTTGGACTTTTTTTTTGGGGGTTCTAGTCATCATGTGAAACTTTTGGCTGAATCTCTTTCAGAAATATAGAAAGCTTGAGGCTTTTACTATGTTATTATTTAAGCTAAGCAGCTGAACGACCATGCAAGGAACTGAGAAATACAATCATCAATACAAAATGGTCAAAAGTTTTTTTTTTTAGGAACTTGTGTTTCTGTCCTGCTGTACGGTGTGATTATGATTTTATCCCTTTTTTTATACTTTATAATTTTGCCCTTATGATTTTGAATTGAAGTGTCCATGTGCCTACAAGTGGATTAATTCAATGACAAAAAATAGGGAAAAAAATATGTCCATACGAAAGGTCAAGAATGCACTCAATTTTCTCCGTTTTTACAAGGCAATTTTATTTACTTTACAATTTAGAATTTACACGGCAATCAAAATAACCTTCATCTTGTCATATATATAGCTTCTTGAAACAATAGTCTTCAGTCTAGTTATTGATGCATTGTATTTTCCAAATCCAACAATCGTTCTCTGATTCTTTTTATTGCTGTGTTTAATTTTGTTGCTTGGCTGTGATTTCTGTTGGCATGAAATGGAACCCTTCAAATCGACAGGCCACCATCAACAGTGAGCACCTGCAGCAGAACAATCGAACAGCTTGAGTTGAGAAGCTCCAAATAGAACGAAGGAAGAACACCATCCATCACGTTGCATTCATTGCCCATTCTGAAACTGGAAGCCGTTTCTACTACTCGCCTGTCCGGTGATGTAACTAGCGGCAGGATGAACAGCCAGGAACCCCACCAGGCCGGCAACCTCTTCTGGCCTCCCAAACCGTCCTATATATATATGATTTGCATCAGCAGCATTCAGCAGCGGCAGTGTGAAATTAAAATCTTGATTCAGACACAAACAGATGCATGCTGAGAAGAAAGAGAAGATCGCAGTGTTACCACCTAATGGTATGGTCTCGAGCGCCTTCCTTTCCACATCGTCCCCTAGTTTGGCGGTCATGTCGGAGGCCACCCAGCCCGGTGCTACGGCGTTCACCTGCAAAGCCAACAAGCTCTCTAATTTATCTGCTTGGCGATGGCCCAAATGTCACTACTTGAGGCAGGAATTCAAGCACGGACTATGCTACTTGCATTGATGTTTCTGCTGCCGTATTCCTGGCCATGGCCTTGGTGAGGCCGATGACCCCAGCCTTGGCGGCGCAGTAGTTGGCCTGCCCGACGTTGCCGATGATCCCGGAAACCGATGCAATGTTGATGATCCTTCCTGAGTGAGGAACGTATGTAAAAGAAACAAACGAGTAGTAATTGATAAAAACAAGGCGATGTTACTACCTTCTTCCTCTTCATCATCACGGTGGCTGCAGCCTGCTGAACTATGAGCCCAAGTTAGTTAAAGATTCAGTTGACAGGCAGGACGGAACAGAAGGTCGCGGAGGACCTGAGCGCAGAGGTAAACGCCGGTGAGGTTGACATCAACCACCTCTTGCCACTGAGTCCTCTTCATCCGCATTAGCAGTGCGTCACGTGTAATCCCTGCTCGACCGTTACTCCGTCACACTACTACTCTACTAAGTAGTATTCTACTATGTACAGATCATCCGAAACCAGCTGGTAATTATTATTATTATTTTTTTTTTTTTGCCAAATTCAGTTGAAGTATACATAGATTAGTTGTTTAAACCCAGCCCTTTAACTAAAATTTGACTAGAAAAGGTTGAAAGGGCAGCAGGTTGCGAATGGAATAAAAATATTCAGACCTGCATTGTTCACCAGGACATCCAGAGTTCCCCAAGCATCAATTGCCTGCGGCAGAGATGAAAACACAATCGTACCATAACTATAAACTCATACAACAGCACCAGATGGATGAATCTTGTATTCTGTACTTAGGTTCCTATCTGTATATATATCGATGAGCCAACATTAACTCACGGCCCTCATCATGGATTCGACGTCGGCTTCGCAGGAGACGTCTGCAGCAAAGCTGATAGCCGTCCCACCAGACTCCTCGATCTGCACTGATCCGATCACCAATTCACCTTTAGATCTTTTTTTTGATGCATGTGTATCCACTTCAGTCTACTTGTGTTGGAGTGGATTGGGGTGCAACTTAGTTTAATTACACAACAATCTACTTGAACACATGTCGATTATTGAGATGAATACATATGCGCATCCAAACGAGCCCCTTAGTGTGTATATGTTTTTTTTTTTTTTTTCATTTTGACAGATCAATAAAAAGTATGTCACGCGTGCATCTGGCATGTTATATGCATGATGAACTGTACGTTGTTTGGATTCAATCATCCAATGAATTAGCCAATGGGGAAACAAATTAACCAACTTGCTAGCCCACCTCTTTACACACTTCTTCAGCTTCCATGCCTGACTTGGCATAGTTCACAATCACCTTAATAAATCAACGAACAAGGTAGCAGGTTTTCAGTAGTTTGACACGGCAACATACACAAATACATAACCCAAGTACATCGTACGTACTCCTACCTTGCACCCTGCTTTGCCAAGGGCCACAGCTATGGCCCTGCCAATCCCTCTAGACGCTCCAGTGACAACCGCTACCGGGGCTTCAAGCCGTGCTGCCCAGCCATCCATGGTCACAGCATTTGCAGCTCTGAATCGGTCGCCTCTGCTAGTCCATGTCCTACCTGCAAAGGTGAGTTGTTTCGTTAATCATATCGGAAACATAATGATGACAAGGCACGCACATACAGAACCCCTCTCTGGCCAGCAGAAGATGACGTTCAGATCACTACTGATTCAGATGACAGAAAACGAGCTAGTACATGTATGTACATACATGCTAATAAGTCATTTTCCCTTCTGATGAAACGTCAACTAAAGTTAACTAGAGGTAGTAATGCATGCACGTACTGTCTAAGTACGATAGGTTCCGTTGGTTGCCTGATGTGGTGGATAGGGTCGCCGCCGGCCGTCCAGAGCGCCGCTGTTTGAAGCTGCTGCCGTGGCGGTGCTGTGGTGGCGGAGACACACAGGAGGCGGCGGTACACAGGCCGGCAGAGCATGATGATGCTGTGGGAGCGGCCATTGCTGTTGCAGAGGGACGGAGTACTGATGATGAAATGTTGGTTGGCGGCCACCGCTAGCTCCTTATGACGTCTTTAAAGTTAGAGCAGATGGGTGGGGTGGCTTCCTTGACGCGTCCCGGATTAGATGGAGGCTTGCTTTGCATGACTGCCCAAGCCGTTTGCATGATCGTGGTTAAACAAATAACACCTGATGAACAGAACATTCCACAAGATATATGACAATAAAAAAAGAGATGCTTTACTGTTTTCCTCTTCCAACCCCTCCATATCAGGAAAAAAAAAAAGGTGGATACAGTACGTACTACGTATGCATTCAATTTTTCCCCTCTATTTCAAGTTGTCTTCGTTACCCTCTCTTTAAACATAAAGAAAAACTTTTAACTTAAAAGGCGTATTTGGTGCCTAGTACTCTTTTTTCTTTTCACTACTACGAAATGATTTTCCGTGGCGGACTTTTTTTATTTTCCGTGGCGGACATTAAAACCGCCGCGCTAGCTAGGGTCACGGTTAATCGAGCGATTAACCGTGGCGGGCAAATGTCCGCCACGCAAAAATCGACAACCGTGGCGGTTATATAACAATGCCCGCCACGGTTAATAAACAAAAAAAAATAAAAAAAGAAAATCCGGTTTGAAACCCTAACGGGCCCGGTCACGGGCGTCGCCGCCGCCGGCTCGCCGTTAGGGTTAGGGTTTGGAGCCGCCCGATCCGGAGGACAACGCCCGTGTGGAGGACGCCGGAGGAGGACACCCGATCTGGAACCGCCGCCGGGAGGACGCCCGGAGGAGGACGCGAGGCGGGAGGAGCACGCCCAGCCGCGCGGAGGAAGAGCCGGAGGGGCGGATCCCGCCTGCGCCGCCGCCGGAACCCGCATGCGCGCCTGCCGGATCCCGCATGCGCCGCCGCGGATCCGCCGCAGGCGCCGGCTGAGAGCGGCGATCGCAACGACGACGCCCGCCGAGCCTCGCGGCGGCAGCGCCCGCAGGATCCGCCCGCGCGCCACCGGTCCTCCATCCTTGCACCGGAGAGGGAGATGAGGAAGAGGAAGGGCCAACGAGGGGAGGTGGGGAGGGAGAGTCGCCCGGTGTGCTCGGGAGGGGGAGGAGGGAGAAGTGGGAGGCTTCGGGAGGGAGAGAGTCGGCCGTGGTCCGGTTGGGAGAATGAGGGAGGAGAGAGAGAGAGAGAGGAGGGTAGGTGAGGGAGTGAATAAGTCTGGTATATATATTTAGGGATGGTAGTGGGCTAGAATTGGGCTCGGTTTGGGCCTAATTTTCCGTGGCGGGCAAATTACAAAAACCGCCACGGTTAATCGATAACCGTGGCGGTTTTTCCACGACAGCGAGGCTACCGGGCCACTTATTTTCCGTGGCGGTTATTCAAATGCCCGCCACGGAAAATAAAAACCAAACACTCCGCAAAATCAATTTTGTAGTAGTGTTTATTCCCTCTTTTTCATCATTATTCAAAAGCAATTATATTAAAAACTCCTTTCAGAAAGTGAGGAGCCACACATACCTACCGAACGAAAAGCATTTGAACTTCTAGCTAACAAATGAGCATGGGTAAGCTCCACCTTGCGGTGAACTCTTCTCTTCTCGACTTGATCTCCAAAAGCCAAAGATTCGGTTGGTCTAGCGCTTCCGATGGCACCCTCCGGGTCCTAGGTTCGACTCCCATCGGGAGCAAATTAGGCCGGAGGTAAAAAGAATCCCCTCGGCCTTGTGTGCCAAAGCAGCGGTGGTGGCGGCCGTCCCCGACTTTGTGGCATTGTGGTGCGGGCTACGGTGTTAAATCGGCCCGTTGACGGTGTTTCGGCCAGATTCACGGTCCCCACGGTGCTTATCGATTAATGCGGGCGGGGCTAGGCCGGGGATTTTCTCGGTCGGGGAGTTGAGAGCTTCTTCTTAAGCATAATACCGTGGGGCGGTCTTTCCCCCCAGAGTTTTTTTTTTTATCTCCAAAATGATTGTTCAATGTATGTACCAAAGCCATCATCATGGGTACTTTTTAACCACATTTACACAGTCTGTTGCCAACACAAAAGGACTGTAGCCCTAGATCGCTTGCAAGTGCTAGCCCTTCTCTCGCAAGCAAGTGCTTTGCCCACCACTGCTATGGCGTCTCATCACACCATCCATGTTATCCTATCTCATAAGCACACTTAGAATAGAGGATTAGCATAACAAGGTTGCATCAATTGCCAAAACCAAACATGAGATTTCACATACACAGTAGTATGTATAGTACTTCCTCTGTTTGAATTGTAAATCATCTTTGTTTTTCTAGACCCATAATTATTTAGATATAACATACATATAGATGTATAGGATAAGCAATGTATCTAGAAAAGTCAATAGAACTAACAATTTGGAATGGATAAAGTTGAAACTTACACGTAGTATGCGGCAAAAAAGTAAGAAAAAAGGTTACTGCATTATGTGTTGTACAAGACTATTGAGGGCTAAATATAAGCAAAACAATTGTACCAAAAAACTTTCTTCCCTCATACAAATTCAATTCTAGACTTGGACCTAGATAAATTCAATTCTTAGGTATTCCTTGGAATACCCATGTTTTCCAACATAAATAAATGGATGTTTACTTTGTGTACTAATATTTCTAGTTGAATGTTCAACAAGTGATCTCAATATTTACTACTAAATCCGTCCTAAATTATAAACGCTTTTTTTTTTACACACATTGTTTTTTACTGTAGGAGTATATTTATATGCATAGCAAATGCAACTTAATTAAAAACAATACGCTCTGGCTCCATTGTTGCCCATGTGACAATAGAGTACTCCTACTCCTCTCTATCCCAAAAGAATACAATCCTCGCATCCCGATGAGTCAAAGATTCTTAATTTTGACTAAATATAAATAAAAAGTGTTTATAACGTGTAATAAGGATCATTAGCTCAGTGGTGGAATATATGATTCATAATGAGTTTAATTGGAAATGTCACTGTAGATAACATTGGTTAAACTTAAAGATTTGTTTATACTCCCTTTTTTATAGGAGTATTACGTACCGGCCTACCCTCTGCCATAGGTGCCTCCTACCAGCGTTTACGTGTCCGTTGCAGCCGGGCATCCAGGGTGCATGCTTGAACGGTAGTACTATAGTACAAAGGATTTTTTTTTACTTTAACCAGCCGTTTGCCCGGGCCACTCGCCACGTCCACGATCGCTTTCACTGTATCAATCTGCCTAACTGGCCCCACCCAAAACGACGGATCACCCAAGTGGCCTAGGAGTACTACTCGTAGTAGACCGCAGGTGGCACCGGCCCACCTCCAGCAGGCCGGCCCCTCGGCTCGACCAATCGATCGACCTCAAAAGCAAGCGCCCACCCCGTCTCCCTCCTCGCAGCAGCGAGAGACCGCCTGGCGTCACGCCGTCACGGGTCGCCACTGACGTCAGAACGCGATCGCGCAGCGATTCGGGCCGGGCGGGAGACCGGCCACGCGTCCCGGCGCGCATCAGGTTCAAATCCCATCTGCACCAATTATGGCTCCTCCTGCGCTCCCATTCGTCCACACGTACTACGACCGTCACCCCATCCCGACCTGCCGTCGCTTCACGTCCCCGATGGCCAGCTGCACTGCTAGAGTTCCAACTACGGGTATGCTTCGCGCACACGAGCCGACGGAATTGGGCGCACACGAGCCGACGGAATTGGGCACGTGTAGGCTAGTAGGCTAGTAATAATTGCGCACCATATCAACTCGTATAGAACTACTGCTCCTTTTCGTCTAAAAAAATAAAATACTAGAAGTCAGGTAATTACTCAATACAGTATCTATCATGTTTTACAGACTTCTTATAGGGTGTGTTTAGATCACATAATTTTTAACTTGAAATTCCAAGATTTTTCATCACATCGAAGTATTAAATGTATAAAAAAAACTTATATACGGAGTATGAAATGTGCTTTTAAGCCTAGTTATCTTTTAGTAAGATAATATTTATCACATAAGCACCGATTTTCAAAGATAACACACCCATAGTCGGAGTATGCTATGCACGTCTACGCAATATTTGGAGCGGAAAGGCGGGCCTATAGCCCTGTTCCGGCCGGCGTAGCTACCAATGACGCTAGCGCAAATAGTGCAGTGCTGCTGGCTCAGTGGCTCTGGCCGTGGTCTGCTCTTCGCGATTCCTCCGATGCAACATCGCGTGAGCTGCTGTTTGTGTTTATGTACGTAGCCGGCCGTAAGTACTTATTTAAGTACTTATTTATGCATATATTTGTTGATTTCATCATCATTTAAAAATGAGAATTATATTCGAGAGATGAAATCTATCGAGCTCTTCTGGGCCCACTAGTCGGTGAGGAGTGCCATCGGCAAGTGGCCGGGTCTTTTCCAGAGAGATAAAGCTGCGGTGGAGGGCCCATAGACCTCCCTACGTGTCCCATCCTCCAGACCCCACCATAAAAAGCACAGGCACACTCCGCGAGCTCCCATTTGTCCACAGCACATATCCACGGTGCTTGAACTCCCACACCACGGATGCCCAGGCACCGACACCTGGGCCAGCGAGAATCCCTGGTCCCACTTATCAGTGAGCGAGAACCTGCACGAAGCTGTCCACCAAGCCTAGGCTCCCTTGCACTCTACGGGTGGGACAGCAGCGAGGACACGTCGCCGCCTCGTCGGGGAGCTGCCCTACCTATCAAGGCGAGTGGGGTAGGTCAGGCGGGCCCCGCATGGCAGCGACTGGGAGGACGCGAGGTGGGGGGTTTGATTTTTTCTCGCGATTGCGTGCCAGGCAGCCATTGGCGCGGCGCGCCCAATCGGGGCGCGGCCTTTCACGTGCTGCCGCTGCGCTGAGCCGCCACGTGGTGGCGCGCTGCCGGCCAATGATAACTCGCCTCGGCTGCTCGACACGTACGTGGCCCGACGCGTGTCCCTCCGCCTCCCCGGCCGCGGTATTAAAGCGCCCGGCCACCTCCCGCACCCCGGTCGTCGTCGGCGTCCCGGTGGTGGTGAGGTCGTATCTTATCCCTCTCACACTGCCATAGCGCCAAGAAAGTAGAGGGAAGTGGAGTTGGCTGGTGTTTGAGACGTGCGGTCGAGAGATGGGGATGGAGAGGAAGGGAGGGTGCTGCCTCGCGCCGCGGTACGGCGCCGCCGCCGCGGCCGCGCAGGTACAGCAGCAGGCAGGCGCGGCGTGGCAGATGGGGAGGATCATGCTCAAGTTCCGCCCGATTGCGCCTAAGCCGGCGGCTATGGCGCCTGCGCCGCTGGCACCGACGCCGGTGGCGGCGCCGGCCGGGAGAGGCGGGAAGCGAAAGGCCGTGTGCGGGGAGGCGGCGGGAGGAGGGGCGGAAGGCCAAGAAGGCGGCCACTGCTGCGGTGGTGACCGCAGCGCCTGCGGCCCAGGATGCGGGCGACTGCAGTAAGCACTGCGACAAGGAGAAGTCGTCGTCGTCGCGGTCCTCGTCCTCGTCGGGGATGACATCCGTGGACTCGTCACCGCCGCCACCCGGGCCGCAGCAGCAGCACCAGCTCGCGACGCTGCTGCCGCTCATGCCCGTGATGATGGTGGAGGATAATAAGGCCGCTGCTGGTGCTGCCGCGGCAGAGGAGCCGGCGCCGGCGCCGGCGCCTGTGCCGTCTCAGGTGGCCGCGCCAGCAGCGGTGGTGGCAGTGGCACGGCCGCTTGCTCCGCGGGCGATGCGCCCCGGTCCCATGGCTGCGGCTTCGTTGGTGACGGTGGAGGAGGTGACCGCGACGTGGCGCGACGGCGAGGCGGCGCCGTCCTCCGCGGCGTGCGTCGGGTCCGGCGCGGCCGCCGACGAGGCCCCGGCGTTCGTGTCGGACCAGTGGGGACGCGTCACGTGGATGAACGCTGCGTTCGTGCGGGCTCTATCCGCGGACGACGGCGACGTGGCCGACGCGACGCCTGTGGCGCTCGTCGGCGCCCTCCCGGCGTGGGGCACCTGCGCGGGGTTCACGTGCCGCGTCAGCCTCCGGCACTCGAGCCCCCAACGCGTGGGTTCTTCCTCCGTGGTGGCGCCCTGCGATGTTTGGCGGCTGGACGCCGGCGGCAGCTACCTTTGGCGGCTGGACCTGCAGGCCGCTCTCACTCTCGGCGGCCGCCTGTGAAAAGCAACGAATATCTGTACTCCTACCGTCCTGCTCCCTCCGTCCCAAAAAAAATAAATAACGTTTTCGTTTAAGAAACATTTACCCAGCGAATTATCTATTAAAATAGAATTAATATTTATATTACATAATTAGTATCATTAGAAAGATATTTTGATCTAGTTTTTTAACAAATTTATTTAGAGATTTAAATCTTTGTATGTATTTTCTATAAATCGAAGTCAAATTTGTAAGACGAAAAACTTAAAAACGTCGTTTATTTTTTGAGACGGAGGGAGTACGTGCGGACACGTATTTTATTGAGATTCACCATGCGTTCTTACTGACGTACGGTATGGTTTAATCGACGTATTGATGTCCTGGTCGGGCTTAATTAAGGATGTTGAAGCCAGATTGGGTATACTAATTATTTCCTCCGTCCCCAATGAGTTTGTCACCCCGAATTTCGGTGTCATTTTATTCGATCTTCGTCTTATTCAATTTTTTACATAAATATAATTTATTTTGTTACGACTTATTTTATTAATAAAGATACTTGAATATTGATTAATTTATTTTATGATTTACATAAATATTTTGAATAAGGCGGATGGTCAAACATGAAGTTTAAAAGTAAAAAACGATGAACTATATGGGACGGAGGGAGTATGGATTAATTTAGAGTCCCCGGGAATGGGAGGGTACGAGTTGCGAGGCCTTAAGTGTAAAATAAGAAACCAAAAGCTCTTGATGGATGCTTCTGGATGTGCAAGCTCCGTCTTCATTCTTTAGCAGTAGCATCTGAATCTTGCTCTTTCTTTTTGTTTTCTTTATATTTTCTCTATATATCTTATTAACCATCTGAATGTTGGACGACCCTGGCTGATTTGGAAGGTTTCTAGTATCACAGTTATATACGATCTCCATTTCAAGTAGTTTTTACTAATACACAACTTTATAAAAGAGTACTCCTTTAGTTAATTATAGCTCATTTGATTTGTTTGACACCACTCGTCATACTAAAAAAAAAAAGTTCTAAATTATAGCTCATTTGATTTGTTTGACACCACTCGTCATACTAAAAAAAAAGTTGTACAAAGGTAGTCAAATTTAAGTTATTTTTTAAAAAGCATTTGTTAATAAAGTAAGTCACATAAAAAAATGATATTTTATACAAATTTTTTAACAACACGAGCTGTCAAAGTTGAGGTTGTAAAAGTAATCTATAAATTTTGAATAGGTGAACTTCGCTCAATTTGACCAATTTATAATAAATAGTATTGACATGTATGTCTTCAAACATTTTCACAATAAAAACATATATTCTATAATAACTAACTAATAGTACCAGTTTTGTATAAAAGTGTTAGTATTTTGTCAAAGTTTAAATAGCTTGACTCCTCCGATAATTGTATTCTTTTTCGTGGACGGAGGTATTTAGAATTAACTTATTATATGTATGTAGAAACTCAAAATGACTTGTATTTTATGTTTTAGTTATAATGTAGTTTGACAAAAGTAATATATGAGTTAGGCTAAAATATTTTTAACGGGTTGAGTTCTTAACTGATTGTACCTTTTTATGGGTGAAAAATGAGTTGGTCTTGTTTTGCAAGTACTTACTTTTGTTTTTGTACTTTTTTTTTTATCAAATGTACATGTATATTAATTAAGAAAGATAGAAGAGTACAAATACGGGAACACCGTAAAGATACGGAGGACAACCGCCCAAACAAACATGCAAAACCCGAAGCTTCGGCGTTGAAGAACACTGACTCCACATGTTGCAAGTAGAACCCATGGCGAAAAAGAAGCTCCACCGCACGATTGGCTTTGATGTGGACAACCGTGAGTCGCCCCCAATCACAAAGCGAGTTTCCAACACCCAACTATTGTCCTAAATTTGACCATCAATGATGTTGGGATGGGGGCGGATATGTGAAAGGTCCTAATGGCTAGAGGGGGGTTGAATAGCCTATTAAAAATTCTTGCAACAACACTAAGCAAACCGGTTAGACAATAAAATAGCGAAGCTAATAAGCGATGCTACGAACTAGCTATCCAAGCCACAAGTCAATTCTATTGTCTCTAATCACAAGCAAGAGCTAGGTCGCTAAGTGTTGACACCTGTTATAGCATAATATTAATAGTCAACTAAATATGAAATAAGGGCTTAAAATAAATATCAATAGAGTATAGGGGTTTTACTGACATAATTCCACAAGTTTTGGTATTCTGTAGTTTTGCAGGGACTAAACAGATAAATGCAGAGAAGAATGGAGAAAGTTAGGAATATATCTCACATATGATGACAAGACTTAACCGTGAAGTAACTCAACCCAAAATGTGGACTAAAACACTCTAGAAGATTCCGTAAGACACCGGAAGGAACAAGAAGCCAAGGGGACTCTACCCGGCGGCGGCGCTTGAGGGGCCATCTAGGCGGCGCCAGGTGGGTCCCACTGTCGCCCCCTCATCTTCCTATGGCGGTTCACTACCGACATTGATGTTGTTTCTATACCGTTGCTCAAGGTCGGTTTGATCCAATGGTGGAGATTAGAGTTGTAAACGTAATACAAAAAATTTGCTCCACCTCGGACTATATAAGCGACCCCGTGGTCGACCCCAAGGCTTATCTCTCTCATTATCTTTCATTAGTTATCTACTGAGCAAAAGTTAGGGTTTCAATTAGAAGAGAGATCCCTCTAGTTATCTAGTTCATCTAGTTCATCCGGTTCAACTAGTTCATCTAGTTGTAATTAGATCAAGAAGAGAGAAGAGGAGAGAGTTGAAGAGCCGGGACATGTCGGATCTTCATCAACATTGTAATCTTGAAAAGAACTAGTTCGCCTTCAACGAATCTCCGGTTCTTCATTTATTAATTCTAAGCTTTCTATTTACTTTCATTCAACATTTACTTCTACTTTATTTATTAGATTCCGCTTGCATCAAGTGCTCTAGTCTTTATAACGCTAGAGTAGTAATTATTAGATTAGGCGTGGTGCTTAGTCTAGTGGTTACCGGAATTGCACCCAATCCCACGGATAGTTTGTGGTAGCCCGGTGTAGTGACAACCGACGGCCGACGTATTCCACCCACGTTCGGATTGGTGTTTGTAGGACCGTAGTCGGAGCTTCCTAGCCCCCTTCTCATCCCTTTCCGTGGCTAGTGTTCTCGATGTCCCATAATAAATAAATCTTGAAGTATCTCCGATCCATAGATCTATTAGAGAAGCCTTAGAAACTTTCTCTCTCCCCACAAACCCATAGTTATCCTTGGACAACTTATTATCTTGATTAGTGCACTTCACGTTCCCCGTGGAAATCGGTACCTTGAATACTCCGGGTGAAAGCTACATCCGGTATCCGTGCTTTCATGATTTTTCGTGATGGCGTTAATTTATACCAACACTAAGTTACTCCTAGGAGGACAAGATATGCTAACTAATTTTACCACTAGGAGCTAACAAGGCAAAGCAAACTAATCTAGCTACACAAGCTAACAAGAAACTAGCTAAGCACCCTAACAAGATATACTATCAAAGTAATGCAAAGGGATGCTAGAACACAATACCACCGTCGTCGAGTAGAGGTTGTGGCCAATCACCGTGTACAAGAAATCTCCAACGAGCAAGAACAAGTGACATGATGATTTTTCACCGAGGTTCACGTGCTTGCAAGACGCTAGTCCCCCGTCGCGGGGCGATACACTCACTTGACGGTTGCTAAGCTTAATGGCACAGTGCCAAATCCCCAGTAGGAGCTCAAGCAAACCGATCACAAGAGAGGGTCCAACAAGCCACGAGCAATCCACTAGTGCTCCTTTCGCGAATCTCCCGCGGGGTAAGGAACGACCCCTCACAAATCCACCGGTGTGGCCTCGAACAAGCTCCAATCGAGCTCAACACCGCCTCTTGCTCCAAGCCGCTAGGGAACCAAGCAAATTCCCAAGAGAAACGAAATCTTGCCGCTTCTCCAGGGACGAAATGCCTCTAGAATGCAATCAACAATGCAATGCACTTCTATCACTCTCAATCTCACTCAAGAATCGAAGTTAGAGTGAAGAGATGAGTGGAGGGGAGTCTCACAAGCTCACAAGTGTGTAGGAATGTTCAAATGTGCAAGAGAGGGGTAAAATACCCGGCCATCCAAGTATTTAAAGACCCCCTCTCGAAATGGAGCCGTTAGGGTGCTTCACGCGCCGCGAGCCCGGGACTCGCCGGGCCGGACGCACCAGCGAGGTCCGGTCCGGCGTCCGGTCAAATCAAGTCATGCATCCCGGTCGAAGCGGACAACACCCTCGGGCCCACGGCCGACAACATCTTCATGCTTCGGTCGGTGGATCCGGTCACCACGTCCCGGTCGATCGTCGAAAGCACAAACCTAAAAACATGCTCGCGCGACGCACCCCACCCACCAGAGCGTCCGGTCGAAAAGCCGCAGGCGCCCGGTCGCGCTTCCCGGTCGGTGCGTCGGTCACCTTTTCGGCGTGTTCTCCATTTTGTTGTCGCCCTTTGCTTCAACCTTGCTTCGCTTCTTGCCATAAGTTGCCAACACGTCGAAGTGATCACGTTACCACATATGTTAGCATGTCAATCGATTAGGCAAGAACGGTTAGTGCTCTCATGTCCTAAATGCAATATGCAAGTCAATTGGACCTAGACGCACTTCACCAAAGGATTGTCGCGACATCCCCTCTTGATAGTCGGCTATCTAACCTATAATGTGATCACACGCTCTATCGTGTCTTGATCACCGAAAAAAGAAAAACCCTATCAAGATACCTTTGCCTTGATCTCGGGTTCCTCTCAAGCCGATCACCGAGCTTGACGATCCACCATGTTCGTCATCATCGTCCATGTTCATGATCATGATCATCATGCTCCACGTCATCTATGCAATCCTATCTCTTAAGTCACACTTAGAGCAAAGGATTAGCATATCAAGTGTGTCATCAATTTCCAAAACCAAACATGAGATTTCAATATGGATATCAATTATAACCAAATTTTAATTCAAATACGAATATGTATTCATATATATTTTCCAATATGAATATAAAATGAATGTTTGTATTTGGATGGTTACTCAACTCAAAATTTATATCATTAAATTGTATTACTAAGTTCATTATTAACCAAAGTGAACTAAATGAAAGTACACTTCTAATAATCTCATATATCGAAGCAAACTATGGATAATCTTGAACAAAATATAAGTCAACCAAAGAAATTCAAATAAAAATAGCTATTTTTAGGTAAAAAATACTCTCTGTCTCAAAAAGAATCAATTTCTAGGTAAAAATTTGTCTAAAAAAAGAATCAATTTCTAGGGTGAGTTATCTTATTAATCTCTCTATAGTCTGGGTTGCATTTAAGACAACCTCTCTCTATTGGCTAGATACTCCAAACAACACTATTTAATTAGGCTTCTTGGTACCGATGAGCTATTAAGATTTAACATTTAATGAGGGGTACATGGTCTTTTATCTCCTTTGCTAACTGTCTTAAACTTGTGAGAAATTGATTCTTTTCAAGATGGGGGGGAGTAGTTTTGAAATACAAAATTATTACAACGATAGAGATTGAGTGAATTTTTAATATAAGCGTTGACGCGAATTAGGGTTCGCTCCAACACACTTGAGGGTCTTGGACGCCCATGAGATTGCTCACAACCCGCATGACGGTAAGAACCAAAGCGTAAACGATCAAAAACCGATCTAGAGATCAATTAGACCGACGTAGAGCTCGTTCTTGACGAAAAAAGCCTCGGTAACGCCCTCCCGGAAAGATCCGTCGCGAGGGCGCACGTGAGGGATCTCCTATGACCAGGAAGGCCGCCTAGGATCGCCGAAAATCTCGCTGGGAGAGTGACCGAACAGCAGGTAGAGGGTTGGAGAAGAAAAAATTGGGGTTTGAGGAGTTAGTAGTTGATCTTTGATCAACTGGATGTAGATGGGATCAAATTGGCCATGAGCCTCTCATTATATAGAGGGGGTCCTTATCCCCTTAGGAATTTCCTTAGATATGTTTCCAAACACCGCAACTTCCAAAAATCGATCTAACATCGAATGGGTTCGAATGCTAACCGCCCACGCACACCCGCAACGCGCAAGACGCGTCTGGCGCACCGCCGACGCGTCCGTAGAGCCCCCAGAATCGAGGGTTCCGCCGGATGCCCATGGTCCGGTCGACGCGTCGTTGGGACGCGTCCGTAAAGGGCGCGCTACACGAGGGGCCGCTGGACCGTTGGGGTTCCGGGCCGGACGCCGCCTTTGCGTGAACTCCGGCGTCGGCGCTCAGGCGCCCACGACTTGCTACCTCCTTCGCCAAGTTTCTTTATCTTTGAGTCACTGCCGAGTTCCAAGCATGTCCAAGATCTTTTTTTGACATGTAAGTTACCGAAAATAGCATAGAACATTTTTGGGTCTCAACAATAACATAGACAATGGTAGTTGGTAGCACGTAAAACGGTATAGTTATCAATAAATATTTAATAAATAAATATATCAATTAATCAAGCAATATTATTTATTAAAACATCCCCTGTACTCCCTTTTGTCCCATGGAGTTCGCCGCTTTTTGACTTTTGAACTTAATGTTTGACCTCCGCCTTATTCAAAATATTTATGTAAATCATAAAATAAATTAATCAATACTCAAGTATCTTAATTGATAAAATAAGTCAGAACAAAATAAATTATATTTGTGCAAAAAATTTGAATAAAGACAAGATCGAATAAGATTTATTACCTAAATCCAGGGTGACAAATTTAGTGGGGACGGAGGAAGTATGGGCTCAATAAACCTTGCTCCAAGTACCTATCCTCACGTCTCCAATTTCTGTGCTTTTATCTGTCCCCGGGCCACGATCGACACAGCTGCGTGCAGACCTAAATCCGCGCGCCGGCGCACCCGCTCGGGCGCGCCACGTCCGGGCTACCTCCGGCCCTACTACAGGTACCTTTCCACCTGTTGTTTACCCCTCGACCAATCAGGCACCACCAAATCGCCGCAAGCACAGTCGCGCTCGCACGGCGACGCCATTGGTGTGGTGCAATCATCTTGACCTACAGTGTGGTGCAATCATCGATGCCTCCACGACGACGACCGGCTATCGGCCAATCCGGCTCTTGAAGCTCCGCGCGGGACAGCCTGATTGGACCAGGTGCCCCGGACAGGATGGCAGGACGACGTCGTCCTCTCTCGAAGCGGGAGACCTGGGGAGCAGGCAATCTGCTGCGGATCCTCTGGTGACAGGGGAAGGGCCAGGTGGAGTGCTGCTTTACCGGAAGCATCTGGTCAGCACATCGGTGATGAGGATTAATCAAGGAGCAAGCACGAGACGAATGGTAGCAGTAATCCGTACGTAAAATGATGCTGTTGGGGAGAGAGGAGCCAAAGCCATCAATCAGAATATCAGATCAGAGAGGTCCAAGTGGAACTAATGACGGCTTGGAACAATGGCGTGTGCTGAGTTTGACCGCTGGAGTATCTGCTATTTCTTCCGTCCTAAAATGTTTGTCGTTTACGTTTTTTAGAAATAACTTTGACAAATTATATATTTAATAATATTAATATTTATCATACATAATTAGTATTATTGAAAACATATTTGAATCTAGCTTTTTAACAAATTTATTTAGAGACACAAAAGTTACACGACTAACATTTTGGACGCACTCCCTCCAAATCTTTTTATCAGACGCGGAGAGCCACAATTTTCAGTTATTCAAATACAATAAATAAAAAAAAGATAAAGAAACATACTTTTGCAAAGTGAACACAAAATTTTCGCAAATTATCCAAGCTCATATCCAAAAATTATTGTGTCTTGCATTTTTGTATCGAGGACTCAAAGAAAAGTTCCTATTTTAATTTCTACCCTTCTCCCTCTTCTTCAAGGAGAGTCGTGCCACCGCCACCATCCGTGCATCGGCGACACGGGCGAGCGGGGCCGCTGGTGACCATCCCGTTCGCTCCCTCCGAAATTTTTGTCTCCACCATGATTGCGCCTTGGTGGCGGAGGACATGGTCGCGCCTTGGTGGCGGAGGACATGGTGGCCCATGGCGCACTATCGTGTGGGCCGGGCAACCTCGCGTGGTCATTGTCGGTCTTTGAACCCGCGACCTACTCGACGGAAGAACCATCGCTGCCCTGGCGTGTATGGATTTTTTTTCCCTTTTGCGCGAGGAGGACTTGGAGGCGCCACGGGGAAGGGGTACGATGCCAACTTCGGTCGTCCGCGCATATTTGCGCCGCTAAAGGGGGAACTTTTCCAACTTGGCAAAATATGCCAACCCAAATGCCAAATTGTTAGAGGCTTCTTTTTTGACTTTTGCAAAAATCCAAGAATGCAAACCTGTTTTGCCAAACTATTGGAGATGCTCTAACCTTTCTCATTTTGGAGTTTTTGGTCATGTAGAATCTTTGTTGATGTCACACAACTCATGTCATGGGCTCCACTTGAGTTTGTTCATGTCTCAGTGTTGGTCTCGAACCATCGGCTAGTGAATTTGTGAATGTGTATCTGGAGACACAAGATTTATACTGGTTCAAACGGAAGGTCTCTACATCCAATGTGGAGTTTGTTGTGTTATCAACACTAGTATGCAGTAGGGGTTACAAACCAGCGAGAGAGGGAGAAGATCCCAATTCTCTTGTGGAAGAGTCGAATGGACTTGAGTCCACCTGAGTGGTGTCACCCCTTCTAAGGCATCCTGTCTCCCCTTTTATAAGTCTAGGGGAGAGCGAGGTTAGAGAGAGAGAGGGAGGAAGAGGAAGAAAAGGGGTCCTAGGGTCACATCGTCCTTTGTCCCCTGGCACAGGTCTCGCCGGTCTTGTAGATGACGATATGGCTCCACGTCACGGCCTGGTTCACCAGAAACACCACGTGCGGGGCTTCGCCAGTCATTTGTGCCGCCCCACGTGCATATTCGGCGCATCGACATGCTCAACGAGCACCCCTAACGGAAGGCTTGGGGGAGGGGGGTTAGGCAGCACAACATTAGCCCACCCGACGTTGTTGGTGATGTGTGCTCCCAAGTATGGCCTATCGTGGCCACGGGTCACATCGAGATGTGACCACTTCCTTCCCGGTGCTAGAAGCGTGCACTACTACAGGAATGAACTTCCCGTGGCGGTTTTTTTGATTTTCCGTGGCGGGCATAGGAACCGCCACGGAGGTAGGGTCACGGTTAATCGAACGATTAACCGTGGCGGTCTCCTTGCCCGCCATGGAAAATCTATTAACCGTGGCGGTCGTTTAACAAAAAATCGCCACGGTTAATAGATTAACCATGGCGCCATCTTTATGTGCCCGCCATGGTTAACCATGGCGACCATGGTGGTTTTTGTAATATAACCACCACGGTTAATTAATTTAGGATTAATAAAAAATAATTCAAAAATATTATAAAATTATAAAATATGATTTAAACCACATATTAAATAATAAAATAAGAGAATATTGACATAAATCTTGAACATGCATCACAATTTAACATTCAACTAACATGGACATTCAATTAAGCACTTAGAGTTTAAAAGTGATCAGCACACATCACAATTTACAAACTCGATCGAACGATCGATTGATCAATCAAGTTTAGGTTACAAAGTATTTACAAATACGACATCTAATCGAAAGAAGGGCCACCCCCATTATAGTCCTTCATGTCTAGCTTATTTCTCCAAACCCCGTAGTTCCCATAAGCTCGTTTGTGGCAAGGTCGCTCGAGGGTCGAAGAAATGGCGGTAGGTAGCACAACGTCCTCAATGACGCCCCTACGGATGGCGCCAACCGTTTCTTGAACGTAATGTCCTCCAAGTTTTTCGTCCAATATTTACGTGGT
The DNA here is from genome assembly GCA_015847255.1 of Hyparrhenia diplandra. Taxonomy (NCBI): domain Eukaryota; kingdom Viridiplantae; phylum Streptophyta; class Magnoliopsida; order Poales; family Poaceae; genus Hyparrhenia; species Hyparrhenia diplandra. The sequence goes on from JADLZK010009492.1 coordinate 246,094, forward strand.
ATTCTTCGTCATTTCGGCGCCCGGTAGTACGGTACACGTCACGACCGAATGTACGCTGGTATAGAAACCACACAGGTTGGTGCACGTAGGGTCGCCACGCACCGCATGCGATATATGTACCGAGAAAATGGTTAGAATATTATTAGACCATTCAATATGGACGATCAAGCGAGAGTAATATATGCTACATATACCTCGTAATCTCGCCGATCTTCATTTGGTCCTTATGTTTTTCTTTGCGTATGCCGGGCCTCCGATCTATTGACTTGGGGTCGGCCAAGTAAGCCTTGTAAGCCCTGTACGAAATCTCACAGTGTCATGACTTACATAAGTTTGTGGTATGAAATAGTATACAAGTGTCGTGACTTACACGCTTCGGGGCCTCTTCAAAATGTTTATAGAGGCCTTTTGGCGTATCACGCAACGAGTCCGGCCCTAAGGGCACATCCATCCCGAGGAAGATTATCCAAGTAATCCAATTGGCCAATGTGTCTTTGTTGTTTGTATACCGGCCATGCTACACCATTTTATTTGATTAGAAATAGATTCCAAGTGTTCAAAAAATAAAAAGTATTGCTTTTGACTTACTTGATATGTTGGGCGCAATGAGACACCCCTCCCATTGGACCTTCTTCATGCACTTACAGATGTAGATCCGCCATCTCTCTAACTTTTGCATCGGCCAATCTTTTAAAGTGTTTATATTGTTCGGCCTTGCCCAACTTCTTGAGCTCTTCGTTCCTCTGGCTCTCCATCTAGTAATGAGAAATATCCGCCATGTCTATATACATTTGGACATAGAAACACAGTTGGCTCATTCTTCGTTTGGGCTACCAATGCTTGCATCCCGCAAGCACATGTGGTCGCGTCATTATAGGATCGGAGTGCTACAATTAGTGGTGTACGAGCGGGTAATGCATAAACAAACTCACGCGGCATAGAGTGTGTGTTGATATTTCTTAACGACATTACTAGAAATAGATAATAACCCATTTCCGGTAACGGCACGTAAACGCTTGTTGGCATTTCATAGTGCAATCACTAAGAATAAATAATATTCTCAGAGATCACGTTAAGAGATATCAGATGATAGATGGATTCATGTGTTTACTTTAGTCAATCCGCAAGCGCACGGATCTATCATTGTAGCATTTCACCCGGTGGTATTCGGGTATCGTGATTTATATTTTCCCAAGGGAAGGCAGGCTTGTGTGGTTAGCTAGCATAATGATGATGATGATCCACAATGTATTTATGAATAACCATTAGTCAATTGCGGGGGTAAGAAGAATAGATATTCGGGATAGTGACAAACACACATAAGCTACTACACCACTAGGGAGAGAAAAGGATAAAGAGAATCTACAATGAGAAGGTGGTTCTAAATATTGCACATGGGTGAACTCTAGTTTAACATGTGAGGAGGCTAAATCATGATGGGATTACGATCATATGATGAGGAGATGCCCGCAGCTAGTCTGCTAGCCGATGGACACTTTCGAACTCCAACTCAACATCCGAACGTGGAGGAAAACGATGGGCGGAACAGGGCATCACCACCTGCCCCCCCTACCTCACTACCGTGGGATGCCGACATTTCGATGATTACTATAGACCTGAACACCACGCCCATTATATAGAAAACTACCTAAATCCCCGGGACTCCGACCCTACGGATCGACAAGCAAGGATAAAGGTAAACCCGAAGGTACACCAAACCATCATAATCTACATAAACCGACCACTCTCTAGCGAGTCGACACATGACGGTTAATTCTATAATTAGCCAAGTCCTATCTACTAATATGTCAACTAGATCATAGTTCACACATTAATAAGATAACATGAGGGTAACTATACTCTAGTTCGAACGCATTGCAATATGAATATAAAGACTTGAATATTGAAAGGAACTCCATAATAATATTAATATTACCAAAAAGATCCTTCCAAGGAGACAAGCCCTCCTTGAAGCTCAACCTTGCTCAAAACTACAACTAGGACTAAAGAAAGTGAGTGAAGTGCTCAAGGGGTGTGTGTGTTGTGTTTGGAAGGGGGTGTGGCCTCTTATTTATAGGAGAATGAAAGTGGTTTTTGGCGGGAGTTTTGGCGCCAAATCCCCGAAAAAGCACCGCCATGCACCGCGCCTCGTTTGCCCGGCCGGACACGGAGGACAAGGCGCGGCGGGGATCGGGCGCGGGCTGCGGACGCCGACCTGCGGCGGTCGGCCCAGGTTTGGCCCGCCCGCACCCATCCTTGGCGTGTGGGCTGGTGGCCCGGTGTAGGTCGCCTTCCGGAGGTGTTTCGTCCGTTTTGCTTCGGTTACGGCACGCCCGCGTTCCCCTTGGTCAAAGCATATTTCCCGAGTTTGCACTTTACTCTTTATCTGGCGTACTCTCACCTATTTCCGTGTTTGTTCCCTGCAAAACAAATATTCTCGAATACAAGTGGAACTAGGTGAGTAGTAAATGTTTATTTGACATAAGTGTGCTCCATCTCTCTTAATTAGAGCTAAGTTGGCGGTATAAGATGTATGATAGTGACCGCCAACAAACTCCCCCAAGCTTAACCTTTGCTCGTCCCGAGCAAATAGCTAAGTATTTAGGTCGATGATCAGGAGTTGCTTCAATGCCGATATAAATCAAAGTGTACCATGTTTATAACAAAGTGTTCACTTATTGTTTAAATAAGTTGGCATTTTTATCTATCCTTATTACTTTCGAATCATAGGGTCCCATAACATTTTTCCACATTCTTGGGTGATTGCAAGATAGTACGGTTTTGCAGAGCTACTACTTCTTTTATTCTTTTGAGTAACTATGCATCCGGGATTTTATTTAGCATATGTATGAACTTGCATACTCTCTTCTTTTTTTTTTGAATACTTGAGAGAGTGTGATATTCTCTCTTTCTTTTTTTTTTGGAGAGGTGGGTTCTTCTCACCCTAGACTTGTGTCTTTTATTTCCTCTCTTTTTGGAGATGTGGGCTCTACTCGCCCTCGGACACTTGTCCATTTTTCATCTTTTTTTTTTAAATTCAGGTTTCCCGGATGTCAAGCTCTCTAGGAACAAAGTTATAGTAGAGTCTCTTTGTACCATATCATATCCGCAATAACTTAGAAAAGGATCATATTCTTGCAACCCATGTTTATCAAGTTTTTAGGACAAGACAAGTATTAGCCAACAAACTTAAACATCAAGGAATTCTAAGTTATAAACTAGGTGCAAGCCGATTCATAAACAGAGCAACTATTCATCATTTCATCCTAAGAGAAATCTACACCTTTTATGTCAAATATAGGAGTGGAATATATATATATATTTTTTTGAATTTGAAAAGGAAAATGACTTGGGAAATTAAAGGCTTACTCGGTGGGGGTCCTCCCCAAGTCTGGCTCAAAGCCTACGGGTCGGGATTATATCCCATGTGGAGCCAAAAGGCTCTCTCCCGTGCGTGGCGCTGATCCCTCGTGCACGGATGTCGGTGAACTCCCGCCGGTACTCCCCGGTGGCGCCGATCGCAGCCCCGTACATAGGAGTGGAGTGTATCATGAATATTTCTAGTACGCACCTCCGCATCGTGGATGCGTGTGCCGAGGTCCTGGATCGTATGGGGCTCCTCCGGTGTGTCGGCGTGGTGATGGAGGCAATCCTTCGGACTCGACCGTAAGAGATCTCATAGGAGCTTGTCCATGCCGAGCCGCCCGCCCGATCGGGTGTGGGGTGTAACCCGACCGTAGCCCGGTATGTACCACGGGCCCGGCATAGCCGAAAAAGAAACCATGTACTCGGACCGGGCGTGAACCTGGAGTGGGTGGGTGGGTCTCGCACAAAGTCCGGTGGTGGGGCGGGTGATCGTGAAGTTCCCGCCCCATCTCTTGCTACCCTCCTGGTTGACTGCGAGACACGAAGCTTCTGCGCTTCGTCGGAAAGGATCCGAACGAAGGTAAGTGAACGGACTTATACAATGAGTATTAGGGTTAGGAAGCGGAATCTCCATCAGATAGCCCGGAAAGTAATAAATGACTTTCTCGTGGTCATCCGCATCAAGCTTAATATGATGCCCTTGAACCAAGGATTGGATCGTGATCTCGGGCGCGGGTCAAGAATGTAAAGAACATTACGTCCTTCGAGCGCACCAACACCATGAGCAATCCGTGTCACAAGGGAAGTGCAATAAACAAATGGTGGTAAGCTTGATGGTTTCTAGCATCCAATTAATCATTTCTTTCACAGAGCAATTTTAATTCGTTTTAGCATTGCAAAGAGACATTTTAATTCAGCATCATGAATGCGACGGGGATCATGTCTAGGAAAAATAGTGCTAGACATCCATTTATGCATAAATCTTAGTGATGGATGTTGTATGTTTGCATTAATGACCTCAAATCTAGCACTAGAGCAATCAATATCAGATATTTGCATGAAGAAAGCATCACGATTATACCCCAAGCAGACTTGTGCATGGATGAATTCTGGGCTTCAACGTCCTTCTCCTAAGCACGCACTTCACGAACTCCTACGATACGCTATCCTCTACCTTGTCGCCGATCTTACCTTCACATGTGCCGATATCCGTAAAAATAGAGGGGTGAGTACAAACGCATTTCTCGCAAGTCCCAAACGAGGGGGTTGTAATTATTAAGGGTTTGGGCCCTAGCGTAGTCTCTAAAATCGCTCCTCGCTAGTTCTCGGTTGTCTCATGTCATCACTGTCATGGCACCACAGGTTAGACATCATCAAAGTGTATATCTAATCATAGATGTTCAGGCCTAGCACTTGCCCATTTCAAGGACGTGGCTATTCGAATAGATTCAATTAACTCTGCAGAGGTTGTACAAATTTCCCCACCACGATAGGCGTTGTCACACCATGGCCTATGGTTCGACAGGCCTAACGAGATCTCGTACCGCTTGGTAGCCAACCTAGGTATATTGGTATAATCCTCACCATGACTTCTCGGGGTTGGAAGGATGATGCATCATCCTAGACAATATGGTGATACCAAATCACCCACGGCTTTACGTGTAATACCTTATTACCCAACCTATCTTCATCAACACCAAACCCAATCATTAATCATAAATATGTGCACCTAGCTTTGCGCCACTGCGCCCAAACACTTACGTGGAAGATCACTCAGCATCCACGCCAACCGGACCATGGGGCCACTCTCCCCATGTCTGCTCCTCGATAGGTCGTTTGCCTACTCCGGCCACCTTGGTTCCAGATTATACCTCAACCCAACGGGGTGTGGAATCAAGCCGCCCCATCTCGGCGTGTGGTCATGCGTAATATTACACTAGGTAGAAGGTCTATGAACCGGTCCTTAGGGGAGGCGAGTATCTCTCCGCAGGAACCCCTCGCGACGATTCCCGATGTGGTATTTAGGCTCTACCAGACTACCACCACTCACCTCTTTTGTTGGTTAGGGTTCATTAGGCGATCTCTTATTATTCTTTAATTATAACGTATGAGCGTAGATAATGTGGATGAGTACGTCATCCGGCTTAGCTCCATAGCTACATTATTAGGCTCATACCACGCTATACTAATCAACTTATCCTCATCTTCATCATTATATCATCATATTAAGGTCATGATTAAGGGGGGGGTAAGGACTTGCCTGGGAGGTTCTTACGAATCGGCACAGCATCGAACGTCTCTAGCTATCTTTGGACGGAACACTCCTATCGGGTCGATGTAGAACTACGGCGCGCACGTCGATAACCTAGCTTGAACTATGGCACACAAAACAAACATCGAACATTATGGTGACAACATCGAACATTATGGTAGCTTATGAAATTATCTACAAAGTTGATGTTTTGACTTTTACAAATTCCGCACGAATCTCGATGCACGGGCCAAAAACCGGGCTGACTCGTAAAAACGGGGAGGGGGAGACCTATCGGCCGGCCGACGGCCGAGGCGCACGGGGGCGACGTGGCCACCGCGCGCCGCCGATGTATGCGTCTCGGACAGCCATGTCCGCCGCCCATGCGCCTTAAAACCGCACCCCACACTCCGCCCAAACCCTAGCTTCACTCCACCGCCGCGCCACCCGCTTTCCTCGCCGGGAGCGCCGCTGGCCGCCGCTGCCGATCCCGAGCGCCGCCGCTGCGTTCCGCCGTCACCACCGCGCAATCCACCTCAAAACGAATCCCTAGTGTCGCCATGAGCTGCTCTACCTAAAGCCGTCGTCGAATCAAGGTAAAACCCGAGCCACGAACCCTAATCCGCCGCGCCGCCGCCGCCGGCCGAGCCCGCCATGGCCGCCGTTGGGGCAACCTCGTCGCTTGAGCTCGTAGATCGAAGTTTAGGCCGTGCTTTTTCGTGTTTTAGAGTCGCCTAGAGGTGCTTGAGGTCTCGAGGTAGATGGTTGAGTGAGTATCGCCGTCTTTCACGTGACGTCGTCGCCCGGCCGCCGACGCCACGATGACGCCGCCGCCGCGTTCCGTTTCTTCGCCGTTGTTGCTCGGTTGAGCGTCTAGGTTGCTTGCATGTCTTTGTTAGGTGTCCTAGAGTCGAGAACGGCCTCGGTTCGCCGTCTTTCGCCGGAGAATGGCCGGTCGCGCCGCCGTCCGCCGGGCCATGAGCAGCCGTGACGCCGTCGCGCCGTTTTGGTCGGTTTGGTGCAAACCAAGGGCACCATCGTGACCCCTCGCCGCAGATAGATGCGTTTAGGTTAGGCCGGTTGCGCGATTTGGTCGCCGCCCGGCGAAGATCCGCCGCACCAGCGCCCCGCCAAGCCCTCTGCTCGTGTCGCCGACACGCGGGCCCCGCCCGATTTTCCTTTTTCTTTTTCTTTTTCTGTTTTCCAGTTTTGTTTGAAAAGCTTTAGAAATTCATAACTTGGCCATTTTGAGGTCTTTTGAGTGAAACAAATTTTGCCATGCTTGTTAGATGATAGGCTACAGTATAAAATTATGAAACTCTACTTTCTAAGAAATTTTATATAGAGTTTTATTTATGGCCAGAAATGCATGGAAATTAAAGAAAATCATATCTTTTGATTTGTGCAAGATAAAAATATGCTTCCTGTACAAAATGTTCTTGGTTTTGTGAGTAGAATCCAGGAAAAAATATCATGCATAGTATGTTCTGTAGAAGAAATGTGATTTTCTATTTATGTGCTTTGTGTAAGATGATCTTTAGAAATTCATAGAAAAATAAATGTTAGGGTTTTGGATGTGAGATTTGGTGTGCTTATGTTTGACAGGTTTTAGAAGTTTATCATACTCAGAAATCTGTTGTCTGACACTTTTCATAGTACAAAGTATTTTCATGCCTAGTTTTATCACTAGCTTGTCATTTTTGTGTAGGGCTGTATGAGCATGATCTTGCCATAAAATTTTTATAGTAGTTGTTATATTCCAGTAATATGCTCTGGTAATTTTTGTAGAATTTTTTGAAGTAGTTATGTATTTATCATATTTATGGTGCATGGAAATTAGACTAGAATTACATGTTTGTATGAAGAAAGTGTGTGTTAGTATTTTTATTATGTGTTTCCAACATGAGTAGGATCTGTTAGTAAGCTTAGTTTGGTAAGCTTGGTGGTTTTGTCAATTTGTCCTTCCTAGCATTTATATGCATTATAGTGTGCTTGTGTAGTGTTTAATAGGGCATATCATTTTATGTGCTTTAGATGACCTTTTGAAATGTCCAGTAGGTTTATTTGGTAGATAATTACTTGGTTTACCTGCTGGTCAAGTTTGATAAAGTTTGCATGAGTGGTTTGGAAGTTATGGTAGATGTATTTGATGTTTGAGTACAAAACAGAGTCTCTGTTTTTCTTAATTTCAAGGCTGATAATGTCAGATTCAGGTCTGGGTTATATGGCATGTTTTGTAGGAAATTTCATTAGCTTTCCATAGAGTATTTGTTCACTGAATTTGGAGTTGTAGAACTCCTTGTGTGATCTGTTTTAGTGACAAAAGATGTCGAGCTATCATTTTTGTTGATTGGTAAGTTAGGATGTTTGATTGATGTAGATTATTAGGGTTTCGGTGTAGAATTAATTATGTTTCTACAGAAGAGATATGCACTTATTAATAGCATGCATCATGAAGCATCCATCCATCATACACATATTACTTTATGCAAGTTGATATTCATGTAATCGTAATCATATCTTTTCTCCATCATATGCATCATCTCAGGATCGGGGAAGTGTTGGAGGAGCTGATCGAGGAGCCGATTGTGGGAGTCGTTTCATCCGGGAGTGCAGTCGGGAGGAGTCACCGGAGGAGAAGGGTCGACGACGAGCTGATTGAGTGTCCGTGAGCACGTTCGTTCGACGTTCTCGCGAGGCAAGCCCCGAGCATTCCGACTTTCCTACTTTCTCCAATTAATTTGATTTGGCGCCCTTTATATGTTTCATGCATTAAGTTTAGGAAAATAGTTGAAGCCGTTGATGCATTATGATCCTTGTTGAAAGTTGCCCCATCCTATTATAGAGGTCTAGGTTAATGCTCAGTATCATGATTGCAGTAGAGAAGTGATTCCGGTCACTTGAGGAAAGTGTTGTGAACAATCACATGGGTGATTGTCAAAACGCCGTTGAGAACCCGATAAAAATAAAACATGTGAGATTGGGTGGATATTGTGGTCCTTCCATCCAGTCGATTAAGGACTCATACTTTGTCAGGCTGTGGTCGGAAGTTGAAAGTACCTATTCATATAGTAGGCTCGCCGGTCGTGAGCCACGAAGCTCATGGGAATGTTAGGGGCGGCTTTGCTCGCTTTATCGCTCCTCTTTTGGTGATGGTAGTTGGGGAAATAATTGGGCGCAAGAAGATACGCACGAAGCGCCGTCTTCGTTGTTCGCTCACTTGGCGGCCCGAGAAGGCGGGGGTAGCCGGCAGGACCGAGACTTTACGTCCCGTAACATCCTGGGAGTGATTGGGTCTGCCCTTGCAAAGTAGACCTGGTTTATGGCAGGGTATTCGCCAGCTGGTTTGCAATCGATTCGAATCGCCATCTCTCCTGGATAGTGAGAACCCGGGATGCTTCCACGGCAATGTAGTCTAATTATTACAATATATGTTATTTATCATGTTGCAGCTGATATAATTTCGATCAAGTTACTTATCTTTGTTATTTATTCTCACGAGCAATGATTAATCTTGACTATACAGGATCTAAGGTTATGTATTTAAATAAGTAACCCTTTTAACTTGGAAAATGTACAAGTAGTATGAGTAGGCTCACTAAACAACTTTATTTTCAAAATTAAATGTGAGTCAGCTAAACCCCAGATAAAGCCTAGCATAATCCTTGGAGTCTTTTATTTTATTTTGAACGGGTAAGTCTAGCTGAGTATTTTGTACTCGTGGTTTTATTCCCGTTTGTTGCAGGTGAGAATGTGTACCATGGTTCTTGTAAGACTTTTCATTCCCTCGTTGATGAAGAGTAAGGCCGGGGCAACACAATTCTATATCCCCGTCTCATCTTTGTTGCTGAGGGATGACTATCCTACGGCACTATCTTATATTTGTTTTATTTGAAAGACTATTTGGTTTTCGAAACTACCGCTCGTACTTGAACCTGAGTTTGTAATAAATTATACCTCGTGACTCGATGTTTAATATATCGAATTTGGTTTGAAATACCCGCGGATTTTACTACCGAGCTCAACGATCCTGTTGTGTTGTTGATGAGTTTGAAATCACTCGAGATTTCCGAATACCGGGTTTATATGGACTCAAGTGTAGACTGCGATTGCTTCGTGATTGCGAATTATACTTGATTTCTTATAAATTGGTCGGCTCTGTCACACGCAATTAGTTTTAGAAAGGACTATTCACCCCCTCTAGTCCCCATCTCGACCCTACAGTGAGGCCGGGCATCCTCCCTTAGGGTCGGGCGAGACGGTGCCTGGGGGGTCGGCTGAGATGTGATTCTCACCCTTAATTGTTTGGACAAGTTAAGTTCACAGTAATCTTGGTACGCGACAGTTAGCTTTACGTGGGGACATTTGACTCAGTTCCATCTCTCTAAATCTCCAAATGGTAATAATCATCTATTGCACGTATTTAGCATTTGCTAGCGGGTTACAAACTCGCCATGTTGGCCTCTGCTAGTTCCTGGAGGCCCAGAGACGGAACCAGGGAACAGCTCGGCCCATGCCGGGGGAGAAAATTGGCTACGGATGGTCCGCACCCGTCATGGTGTGGACGCCCAATCTGGTTCTCGACGCGTGTATCAAGATAAATATGGCTCGATCGGTGTCTCAACGCTTAGCTCGCGGTCATACCTCGGCTCATGCTCTTCGCATTTGTTTGGCTCATAGTCGCAGGCTTGTAATCATATGGTGGGGATATCTGATCGTAGATACGAAAAGAGCCACAATCATGGACGGATAGCGAGCTACTACTTCTCAAGCATGGCACCATCGAACCGGCGAGGCGGGCGGTGAGGGAACCCCGAAATGAGGACGAGGACTATGAATGTTGTAGAAGCGCGACATGAGTTCATGACGAGGTCGCATCGTTAGGCGATGGTAAGGAGCAAAGGTAGACCGGTAGTGGCGGATGATGTCATAACAACAACTGCGGTACGACACATGGAGGCAGTTTTCTTGTGCCCTCCTTGGATGCGGCGATGAAGTCGGACGATTTTCAGAACGCGGCCATCAGCGGCTCTCTCACGGTCAACAGGGGGGTCATGGAGAAGAGAGGTACTCGGCGCCATTGACGAGAGCACGACGACTGACAAAGAAAAATGGCGACAGCGATGGGGACGGGGAAAACGCGATTAGGCTGAGAGCCAGCAGCCGCGGGCCTCGCGTTGTCGTTTCAGAGACTCGAGCCAAGTTTCCTCGCAAGCCAGAGCGTTGTGGGGCATACTCAGCCGAGACTAGTCCACGTGTCCGAGTTTAATTGGACATCCACGTAGTACCAGTGAGGACAACCCACACCTAATTTTTTTTTCCACGCCAGGACCTACCGCATGTACTCTTTGGTTGTTTAAAGCTCCACCAATCTGTTGTCAAAAAAAAAAAAAAAAAAAGCTCCACCAATCAGGCCTAGACCCATGGCGCCGGATAGGATATGTCGCCGGCGCCCTCCGTTGTCACCACTCACCACGGTGCCAATGGATTGAAAGATTGGTGCCCTTCCCGACGGCGAAAATGACGCCACAATGGGCCAACCCGCCAATCCGTGACCTCGCGCACGGCGATCTGGTTGGTCAGGCGATCTGCTGCTAGATTTTTGGCGGCCTCGAGAAGGGCCAGGTGGATGATGCAAGACTGCGGCTTTGCCAGAAGCATCTGCTGGGTCGTCGATGTCATTACAGTCGCACTTTTTCCATTCATCGACAGATAGAAAGGGACGGTGCAAGGGATGACTGGCACGATGCACACCGGTGGTTTCCGTTTCAGGATGAAGTGGCCATTGCCCATCAAGATCAAGTAGTAGAGGGTTCAAGCGGAACTAACGAAATCATTTCGAGGTTTCGAGCAATGTTGAAAGGGGCACCGAGGTCAGTGTCGTAGGAAATCAGGCAAACTGCCACAGACATGACATATAAGGAGTATACAATGATACCTTTATTAGACCAAAACGTAGCTTTTAATTGATCACCAGCTCGACATGGCCAGCTGTTGTTGCAGATATTTTTGACTTCCATAGTTCAAATATTTAATTTAATTTGAAATACACATTACAAACGATATATGTGTTCACTTTTTATGCAGCTACTAATCTTATAATCTTATCAAGCATTATTATTTCAATGATATGTTATCGTAGAATATTTTTCTCAAAAGCGTGCACATTGCACGTATTGCATTAAGAAAAGTTAGAGTTCAAGACAGTGCACGCATTAACCAAAACAAATTGGTCGCCCAAGACACAAAACAAACATTTACACAAATCGCCGGCTACAACGGGCGGAGCAAGTATGTTGTAGTAAAAAGTAAACTAATGTGCTCTAAAATGAAAAGCTTGGGGAAGAGGACCGCTTGAGCTACAGCGGTGACCAGCTGCGCTAGGCTGCTGTAGCCCGATGCAATCCACTCGTCGGCTTTAGCTCTGATGGAGGTGACTAGCTCCGCCGGCGCGTGAAGCGTTGTCGAAGGTCCTCCGGTTTCCTTTCCTTCCACACTTCCCAGGTCACCAACAACACGAGCAAGTATGTATCCATGGGTGACACGGATGCTCAATTGTATCATGTATGTATCCATGGGATTATGATGTGTACAGTTATTCAAAAAAAGCACCTGATATGCCCTATTATAAAATGAAAGGAATCTACATTCTTAGGAAATTCTCCCATCTCAAATCAATAAAAAAATCATTTGCCATTGTCTCTATTGCGGTACAAGAAATTTTAATTCAGGTACCATATTATATAAAATAAAAGGCACTATATTCTTTGAAATTTATCTAATGGCTCTCAAACATTAAACAATTTTGTTGTCATTGTCTAAACTATTACGTGGTGCTAATCGCCTCTACAGGTGCACAAGCATATTGTTGCGTTGGGCCCTTACATGCCATATTGTTCCCTTCAAGACTGAACACATTGCTCGGCTTCTCCCCTTTCACTCGCTACAGCTGCAGAGGGCGACGATTCCACCGGCTCCGTGGTGACTGCTTTAAGAGTGGCTCCATATCCAGTGTAGATCCCCTTCAAATGTGCTATGATGGAGGTGCCTAAAATCATCATTTCGACCAGCCCAGAAGGACTAGGTCTCAAGGCCCAACATTTGCGAGAAAAAGGGGCCCAAACTTGTGCAAGGTTAAGTCAGGTTTTTGCTTGTCTTTTTAATTAAAAATTACTTGTATACTTCTCCGTAGGGTTGGTATTAGAAGTCGTTTTTTTTGACAAGTTTGAGTCAAACATCGGGAATATAAATCATCAATAACTTTTAAATTGTTGAGTTTATATATGTAAAAATTATATGAGTAGATTTGTCTTAAAACAATACTTTGATAAAAGTATACATATATCACATCTCCATAAATATTTTTATAATAATAAGAGGTCAAAGTTATGTTTTGAAGACCGTGTCACTGTTCTAAACGACTTCTAATACCATCCCGGAGGGAGTATATTGTATACTAAAATTGTAGTTTATTTAGATTTTACAATATATGTAGGCATATTATGTAATTTTGGGTTCGAGAATAAAAAACATGTTAGACAAAACCATAAACCCGACAAAATCTAAGATGTGTTGGCACAGTGACAATAGTCAAGGCAAGAGCAAAACATTGATATGTTATGATATAATAAAGACAATAACAAATCACAAAAAGTGACAACTATAACTTGTATAAAGACAATAGCAAATAACAAATCACTGATATGTTGCCTGAAATCACTTCTTAAAATTCAAGCATCTGAAAATAGAAGTCAATTTTTACAATTATTATATCTTAAGGACTAATTTTGCTTCTATTTATCAGTTCACTGACCGCCCATAGTAAAATCTACAAAGCCTTGCGTAAAACATTATTTGGATTACCAGAAAATTCTCTTTATATAACAAAATTGATCTCAATCACGACTCTGATGATGTTCTTGACTAGGTTCATCCTAAACTGTTCACATCTGACAAAACGAGATCCCAGCGGTGATAGAAATGCGGATAAATCAAGAACTGAATGCGGACAAATCAAGATGACCAGCTAAATAATTTGAGTCGATCATGTCCAGGAGACGAGTCGTTTATCCCAATAAACACACATCAAGGAGTATCGTTAGTTAATTATTAAAGCAAGCCGTAAAATCTAGCTTGAGCTACCTTCGTGTTGTTGTCTCCATCGATCCTTCACAAATCGCTAGCCGCCGACGTTTCAAGGAGCCGAGGGGAGTGATGGTACCCATGGTGGAGGGACATGTGGCCGTGATATGTGTCACAGTGGCTGCGCTCGCGCTCACCGCCGCCGCGCTGGGGATCGTCGGCGAGGCAACAACCAAGTCCGAGGCAACGCGCGCGCACGCTTCCCTTTCATTTGGCCGTCGTGCAATGGGTAACTGACCGAACACAAACACCGGTGGCGGTGCAGTCTTTTGTCAGGTACGACGGCGCGAGCTGCGTGTACCGGAGGACGCCGGCGTTCGTGTGCGGCGTCGCGGCGGCAGCCTCGCTGCTGACGGGCCAGGTGGTCCTCACCGCCGCCGCCGGATGCTGGGGACACTGCAGGGCGAGGTTCGACCACCGACGCGCCGGGGTCATCTTATCTCTACTGTCATGGTAAGCATGCAGCGCTGAACACACAACCTCTTATTGGCGGTTCCTCGAAGTTTGTGATTTGAAACAGGCGACGTCGTCGCTGTGCACTCTGATCGAGCGGCCGTGCCCGTGCGCAGGTTTCTTGCAATACTAGGGGCGTGCGCGTTCCTCGTCGGCGCTCTCAAGAACCAAAGCGGAGAGCGGCGGCCCAAGGAGGGCGTCACCACGTTGTACAGGTGCACCGTTCTCGTGGCCGGGGTGTTCGCCGGCGGCTCTTTCTTCTCCGTCGCCGCGGCAGTAGTTGGGATAGCCTCTTATGTCGCCCATGAGGCGACCGACGGCAGGCTTCGGTCCACCGCAACCACCCCTACCGACGACGTCCGAGACCGACGGCCCTCGTCAAGGACTGAAGGCAGCCATGCTTGTGATGGGTGTGGATCAACCAAGGCTCACGCTGGAACAGTATGATGAAGGATCTTTGTTCTTTTTTGCGAGAAATGCTTAATAGAACTCGGGCTCTTTATTTTTTATATAAGAGGATGAGGAATTCAATTCGGTAGCAGCTCAAATATTTCTAGAAAGTGACATGAATCACACACCACGTCATCATCCTTGCATTCGTGAAAAGTTTGAGCATGCTTTCAATTCTTTTGAATTTAGTTTCAGGTTTAAAAATCTAATTTTGATATGTGCCTCTGAGCGAACTTTGATTTCATCATAAACAAATGCTACTAAATTACATGATAAAAATATTATTTTCCAACTCATGAATTTACATTTTTTCCCCTGAATTTTCCAAGAACCGCTTTCGGGGCAAAACAGCTTAGCTGAAAGATTAGAAAGAGTTCTAATTTCAAAACAACAAATCCTATATGATGCAAGATTGAAGCAAAATATGTCTCACTTGATTTATGGCATTTAATAATTGAAAATTACTGTGCCTATGGTCTGGCCGGGTACTAGAGAGAACGAGGCTTATGACATTTAACGCTATCACTACGAATACACATACGCAAACCTTATCTCTAACCGTGTGTTTGGTTGAGGGTTGGGCAAAGCACTACTACCTAAACGATTTTCGATGGCGGTCAAAAAGATTTTCGGTGGCGGTTTTTGTGCCCGCCACCGGTAGGGTCACGGAAAATGGGTGAACTTCCGTGACGGTTTTTTTGCCCGCCACCGATTAATGAAATAAAAAAAAAAAAAAAACATGAGCCCGCACGGGAGCCCATCCAGCCCATCCGCGAGCCCATCCGAGCTAGGGTTCCGGCCGCCACGGATCCGACGGATCCGGCCACCACTTGGCGGCAGATCCGGCCACCACGGCGGCAGATCCAGCCACCACGGGCGGCGAATCCGGCCACCATGGTCGTGGATTGAGCCCCGGCGGCCAAGTCAAGGAAGCACGGCGGAGGAGCTCGAGGTGGAGGAGGTCGACGCCGCCCGTGCTCGATGGGGGACGCCGGACTACGCCGGCCACCGCCGGATGAGCTCGCCGTGGCCGCCGCCGCCCGGCCGCCGGGCCAGGCGGGAGGATCCCGCGGCGCCACCTCCCGCCGGGCCGGATCCCCTGGCTGCCGCCGTGGATCGAGCACCGCCGCCCTTGATGAAGCGCCGCCTGTTAGTGTGCCGCCGCCGAGTGCCACCGCCCTCGCCGGAATAGGAGAAGGAGGAAGGGAGTTCGCCGGCATAGGAGGAGGACGGAGTTGGGGGCGAATTGTCGGAGGGGAGAGGGGCGGACGGGAGAGAGGGAGGGTCGGAGGAGAGGGGTGAGTTAGAGACCCGAGAGATGAGAGATAGAGTTAGGGACCTAGGGTTTGGTTGGTATATATACCAAAGAACTTGTTATCGGGCCGAGCTGGGCTTTTCAAAATGTAATTGGGCTAGTCCGACCTATATATACCGGGCTTCATTTTTACGTGGCGGGCTAATTACAAAAACCCGTCACGTAAAATATATTTACCATTTACGGTTTTTAAAAACCGCCATTAAGTTAATAAAAAACCACCACGGTAAATCAAGCCATTTACCGTGGCGGTTTTCTAAATGCCCACCACGGAAAATCTTTTCCAAGTGCCTCGTAAAATCAATTTCGTAGTAGTGTAGCTTGGGTTGGATCCAACCCAGGTTTTTTGGTTGGGTTGAACCTATCTTACTATTTGGTTACAGCTCTAATTTTGGGGACGGAGTCAACCCATACCACGTTTGGTTGAAGAAACCGAGAATTCGGGTTGGCCGGTGAGGTGTTTTTACATCGGGACCCCTCAACTATTTAGAAATCAGCAAAGGCTATATCGGTAAATTTTTCCTCTCGATGTTTTTACATAAGGAACCCTACAAGAGATACAAAATTGAATTTTAGTCCTCCTCTTCTTCTTCATGAGAGAGCGCCGCCGCCTTCTTCGCATGGGAGAGCCGCCGCCCCCGCACGGCAACAGCCAGGCGGCTCGTCGGGGAGACCGGGCTGGAGTTCTCGCGTGGTGGTCGCCGCAGCCGGGGCTGGAGTTTCGCGTGGATGCCGCGCGCCACCGGTTCTACGTCGGGCCACCGCTGGCGGCGCGGCGAACCGCCGCCGTAGGCCGCGACGCCGCTTCCCGTCGCCACCCGCCCCTCGACCGCCGACACGGTAGAAGACGTAAGAAAACAGAGAGATTACGGAGGTGAGCTTCCCTCATATTTTGAGGAATGAAACCAACCCACATCTTGAGAGAATATTCCCTGGGAGCCAACCCAAACACCGCCCGCCCGTTTGGTTGCGGGATCAATGGGTTGGGTTGGATCCAACCCTCATTTTGGGGATGGAGCCGACCCATCCACCGTTTTGGTTGCACCTTTGAATTTGGAGACGTAGTGAACCCATTACACGTTTTGTCGCGGTTGTATACCACGGTCACAAGAACCGCCCTGGGCTAATGTGTGCAACGATGGCCTAGCTCAAGAACAATGACACGATGATTTATCTTGGTTCGGGGCTATCGGGCACCCTAATCCAAAGTGTGTGGCACTATCAGAGCTCAGAGTGCTCGTATCGGGGCGAATACAAGCTGGCGAGAGAGGGAGATGAGCTCCCAAGTCTCAATGTGATGAGGGGAATCGAGCGGTGAGTGTGTGTGCTTTCTGTTTGCAAGAGAGCTTGCCCTCTCCCGGGTGCCGAGCCCTCCCTTTTATAGTGGCAAGGGGAGCTCACGGTGAGTCACCGAGCGAGGGACCTAAGAATAGAAGGAATACAAGTTTTGGGGGGTGAAGAGGAAGAGTTCCCCGCAATGTCGGGCATCTTAGGGCTGTCGGCGGGCGCGCGCCGCCGCCCTACTTTCGGGGGCACGCTCGCCGGTCGTCAGAGTAGAATAGGGCGGCCCGATCCCGATACGCAGTGCACGCGCGGCGACGAGCTCGGAGCTCGTCGGTCGGCGAGAAGGGGACAATGAGCTCACCCGCCGCCGTCGTACTTCTTGTGTCCCACCGCCCGTCGGGCCGCGCCGGTGCTGCGGGTGAGATCATGGAGGCGCCGCCGCCTTAAATGCTCGTACTTGGGATTGCGGGAAAATCGTGTGGCGGTGAGAGCTCGATGTAGAGCTCGACTTCGCCCCGTCGAGGTCATTCTTGTCGCAGAGTGGTTGTCTCTTGTGCTTGTCGTTGCTAGCGTGCGTGGTCCGGCGGCTCCCGTGCCTCGCTGTGTCGTCGCCGGTCTCTCACGGCACACGAAATCTGGTCGTGAAGATGCGGCGCCGGCCGTGTAGCTGCGATGCTGGATCCTAACCGTTGCGCCCGGTTCTCCCGATCGCCCTCGGATTTGGTGCTCGAGCTCGTCCGAAACGGAAAGGAGCTCGTCGTCCCGTGCAGAGCTCGTCATATCCCCGCGCTCCTCGGGAGCTCGCTCGAGATGGAACTTTTCCCCGGACGAGCTCGAGCTCGTCCCTCGGGTCTTTGCGCCCCGTGAGTTCTCGTTCGAGATGGGGATACTCGTTGCCGGGTCTCGGCTTTCGTCGCGAGTATCGCCCCATGGACGAGCACGCCCTCCTTCTAATACCCGGTTAGGGGACGGATTAGGATGATTGACTTAGTCCGGAATATCTCGTGTCCCACAAGAGCCCCGAGCGCGGAGGGAGCGGACCGTGCGGCGACGCCTTGTGTCGCCGTTATCAGGTTAGGGACTAGATTTCCTTGTTTGGGGCGCGATGAAGCATTCGCGTGTAGCCCCGAGGCTGCGGAGGACGTCTTGTCCTCGCGGAGGCTTATTTTGGCGGTGGTGCTCGTGCCGTGTGTGTGCCCTTCGGGTCCCTTTAGGAAAGGCGGCGAGCTTGAACCCGACTTTACCGCAGAGGCGAAGTCGAGCGCTCTTGTGAGCTTTAAAGCGGATTTGCCCGAGTGAGGTCCCGTGCTCGCGTTCGGTGCGAGCTCGTTCGTCGGGCCGGCTGTGGGCCAACCTCATATTCCGAGACCCCGTCCTCCACGGTCACCGGGTCTCGCGGGACCCCGGCGGCTCGTGCCTCCCCGCCGAGGAGGAGGATGACCCGAGGCAAGTCGCGATCGCCGGGCGACTCAAGCGCGACTTGGATGGAGCCCCGGGTCCTCGGGACGCTCGGGCGCGGGCCGCCGTTGCCTCTCCTCCGTTGCGCTCCTTGCTCGGGCGTCTCGCGGCCGCCGAGCTCACGGGAGCCGCCCTTCGAACTGGATCTCGATCTCGTCGTGAGTTCGTCGTTATGTCGAGCTTGACATAAGCGACGAGCTCGTGGATTCGGCCGTTGGCGATGAGCTCGCCGGACTCTTCACCCGCAGTAAAAAGAGCCATTGAAAAGTTACCGTTAGGAAGTTACCGTTGGGACGGACGTTACTATCAGCGCGGCGTTTAGCCGCATTCCGTTTTTTTTGCCACGTGGCACGCGTGCGGTGGGCGCCGGCCGATTCAGGTGGAAGTGGTGGGCCATACAGGTCCGTTTTCCTCGACGGATCCGCTTCGAGCTCACCCTATAAATAGGAGGAGATTCGGGGTTTTCCCTTCCATTCCCTTCCGCCGCCCCGGCCTACTTCCGTCTTCCTGCTCTAGATCTCGATCCGCCGCTGCCGCGGCAAGAGAAAAGGAAAACTCCCCGTGGTTCCCCGAGCGTCGCCGTCGGGTTAGGAGGGAAGCCATGGGCTCGTGGTCGCCGTCCAGGGTCAGCGAGGACATGCTACTGGAGCGCGTGACACTCGGTGGCCTCCCGCCGACCGAGGCGCGGGAGTGGATCGTGCCGCCGCCGACGCACGCCCCCCGATCCTCAGGGAGGCTACATTGTCTCCTTCGCCTCCTTCCATGACCGGGGGGCTAGGCGTCCCGGCCGTCCGACTTCTTCCGTCGCCGCCGCCTCTTTGGGGCGCCGAGCTCCAACACCTCAACCCCAACGGGATCCTCCACATCTCGGCCTTCACCGTCCTATGCGGGGTGGTCGGGGATCGCGCCCGACCGGGAGCTGCTCAAACACTTCTTCCACGCGAAGGTCACACACGGCTCCGACGGTTTGAAGGAGGCGTCCCCATAGGTCGCATCGTGCTGCGGCCCGCCGGGCGTGAAGGAGAAGTACCCTACCTTCGTCTCTCGCTCATCGAACACCGGGTGGAGAGACGAATGGTTTTACTTGAAGAACGACGAGGAGCATCCCTTCCCGCAGTTCACCGGCGGGGTCTTCCTCGACTCCGACAAGCTGTGGAGGGAGACCCCCCATCCCAACCTGCTGCACCAGGTCAAGGACGTCGCCCGGAAGGTGGAGCTCCTCAAGCGTGCCAATCTCACCAGCCTCCTCCTCACGCTTTGGGCCCCGGGGCACGGAGTTGTCCCCCGAGGCGAAGAGTTCTCCACATCGGGAGATGGTCAAGGAGAAGAGGCCCTTTGATGGCACGGTGACCGCCACGCCGCTTCCGGCCGACGAGGTGGAGTTCATCGTCCGTAGGGGGACCGGGAAGCCCTTCAAAATCCCGGCCGACCCCAACGACATACCGATGGCGTTGCCCGACGAGTCGACCACGAGGAGGCCGGTGAGCTCTTTCCACGTTTGTCCGATGAGTGGGTCAATCGTCGAAAGTATGGAGAGTCAATTTCTTTTTGATTTCGCAGATCGGATCCGTGTACGCCGAGCCCCATCTCCCGCCGGGCGAGGCCGTTCCTTCTCGGTGTGTTCCACCGAAGGCGGCCCGCCGCCGCCGTCGCCCGCCCGGACGCTGAATCGTCGGAGGAGAGCGAGCTGCCGGGGAGGTCGACGACGCGCCCGGCCGGAGACCCAAGAGCTCGCGGGTCCAGCGTCGAGGAGCGCGACGACGTCGTCGTCTGGGTGGCTCCGACGACCTCGCCGGTTCAGACAGACGCCGATCGGTTCTCCTCCGTAACCTGGCTCAAAGGAAGAGGGCTCCACCGACCTCCGCGCGGAGGACAAGAAGGACAAAAGAGGCGCATAGCCATCGGGTGTAAGTGTCCAAGCTTGCCATTCCGCTTTGCGTTCATCATCACCGAGCTTTTTCTCTTTCCTTGATGCTAACCTCGGCAATCTCTCCGTTGTCCCGCGGCGAGAAAGTTAAGCCCTTGGGACCTCCCACCCCCCTCAAGCGGCCCCGGATGACCGCGACGTTGAGTTCGTGGTCGACCCTCCTCCGCCCGTCGTCGGGCCCCCGGGTAGTCGCTCCTCGGGCCCGCGGAGGAGGGGAGGAGTCGAGCCGGGGTCCGGGGGGGAGCGCCGCGACGTCATCATCGAGCTCCATTCCGGTGACTCGGCGATGGCGTCGCCGATCCGCTCGCTTCCGCGGCTCGAGGACTGGTGCCAAGGATTGCTCCCATCGCGAGTGCGGGTGGAGCTCGAGGTGATCAACCTCGGCCCCCGAGTAGGTGGAGGAGCGCGAGGATGTCTCTCGAGACCGGACGCCCGTCGGCTCACCGGGGAGAGATGGGGTCGATGCGCCCGGGAGCGGCGTGGATCGCCTGGTGAGGGACGAGTCCCGTCCCCCGGGCCGCGGGCGTGAGGAGGCGCCCGAAGATACGAGCGTTCGCGATGCGGTTGCGGATGGACTGGCGTGGAGACCGCGAGGCGGGAGGGGGAGCTCGAAGAAACGAGCGCGCGCGTCGTGGTCGTCGACGAGCCCGTCGGGAGACTCGGCGCTAACGGAGGGTCCCGTGGTGCGCCCGCCGGGCCCCGATCACCCGTGGTGGACATCACGAGAGGCTGCCGCCATCGGGCGCCGGGGACGCAGGTCGCCGCTCGGCGGGTGGGTGACTCCGAACGCGCGACCCGGATCCGTGCCACACATCATCGGCGGGGACGCTCGGAGACCTCGGCCGGAAGCCGGCCTATGCGAGCCGGCCGCGCGTCCCCTTCGTTGTGGTCGGCGGGGACGACGTCGCTGATCGGCCGCCGCCGCAGGTGCCTCCACTTCCCACGGAGAGGGGCCGACATGCCTCCACCACATCATCGGGGTAAGGACCTCCGCTTTGCGTTCGCCCTTTGTCCCGATTTTGAGCTCTTGACGTTGACTCGTTTTCCATAGGATCTGCGGGATGCGGTGGTCGGCTTCAACCGCGTGGTGGAGGCCGGAACCGAGATTGAGGGTCTCATGGGGCGGCCGGGCGTAGCCCGGTCCCACGCGGCGGGGGCTCGGCCAAGTGTCCGCCGCCAAGCACCGCGAGCCCAGTGGCGTTGATGACGTCGCGGAGCATATTCGCGAGGTCCGCGAGCATTCCACCACCGAGGCTCGGGAGGAGGTCGCCGACGGTCCGCCGCACGGAAGCGGCGGCGGTGAAGCGCTTAGGAGGAACTCGTTGTTCGTAACCGCAAACAAATGCGTGAGCTCATGAAGAAGGAACTCGACGACCTCCGTCGAGCTTTGGAGGACAAGGAGCTCGAACGTTCAGCGCAGGAGCGTCGAGCTCTGATGCTCGAGAGGGAGCGCGACGCTAAGGGCAAGGCGCTCCAAGACCGCGGCCGTGGGAAGGTAAGTGCTACTTTCCGAACTCATTGTCTCCCTCCTTTTTTGAGCGCTTAGGGCCGATAGGGTGGGTGTTTTAGTTTACGACCACGGCCGCCGATGGGTCGATTTTGTTTGGCGCCCGGAGGCCGAGAGGGTCCTGGCTCGATGCCGAGAATCTTTCTCTCGTGGGAGGAGCGAGAAGAACTTTATCGCGCATTGGCATGTAAGGCGCTTCTCTTCTTCCCGCTTTGGATCTCATGATTTTGATTTGTTTACTCCTTTGCGGCCGAGAAGAAGAAGTCGGCGGGGTTGGCTCGGGAGCTTGAGGGGAAGGACCAGTCCCTGGCCACCGCGGAGTCCTCGCCGACGCATACCCAGCTCGGCTGGAGCGAAGGAGAAGGACCTTCAACAAATGGACGCGTGACCTCATGGCCGTGCGTAACGGTCTCGTAAGACGGCCGAGGGCCCGGTCCGGGGAAGCCGAGGCCTCGGGTCTCTTGAGCAGGTAACGAAGGCGGGAGGCCGTGGCGTAGAAGGCGGAGCGTGAGCACACCAACCTCGTGCTCGACGTTGAGGGTGTCTCGCGAGGCCCTTGGAGTCGAGGAGGTGGAAGGACCGGCGCCGCAGTGCTTCGCGCCCCCGACCGTGGTGAGGGACAACGCCCGTCGTGCCGTCCATAAGGCGCCGGTCGTGGTCCTCGCCCACTATCCCGAGATGTGGACCTCGACCAAGATAGTGGGCAAGGGCTGGCCCGAGCCGGCCGAGGGCGTCGAGCTGGATGACGTCGTCGCCACCGCGGAGGCCCGTTCGGAGAAGCTGTCGCGGAAGCTCTTCCGGCTTGCCGTCGAGGAGCTCGAGGTGTTCGAGCCTACCGCCGGCGAGGGAGGTGGAAACGAACTCGTCCGACGGTGAAGAGTAGGCTGCGAGGTTAGGTAGCTTGAGGCGCTGCCTCCTTGTTATGAACGCAAGTCCCGAGTTTGGGGCAAAGATGTAAATAAACCAAGTTATTTTGCTTATGGATTACTCATTTCATCTTTCCGTGATTGTGCTTCCGACTAGTTCATAAGTTTTCGAGCTTACATCTTATTGATTGAGGTAACGGGCCCCTTTACTCGTTGGCGCGGGGCGCTTAGAGCTCGTTGGGCGGCGCGTCGGACCTCGGGCCGAGGATGTTGCTCAGATCCTTCTAACTTGTCGGACTCGACGCCATCGGGAAGACGGATAATGAGTGCGAGGTCGAGCTGGTCGAGCTTTTCCTCGAGTGCTCATGTTTTTGCGAAAAAAGAGCTCGTAAAAAAGGTGGGGTGTGCGCCCCGTCCCCTGTAGCCCCCGAGCAAAGGCGGGCTTCTGCTGGAGGTAAAGGGCGGCCATTGCTTTAACGGCCGTGTGAGAAATTGAATGCTTGCACATCTTTTCGCATCGAGGTGTGTCATTATTATTTGAATTCGCACGTAGTGACATTACAAAATGCATCTAAGGGTAGAAGCGACGTAGGCGCTCGATGTTCCAAGAGTTGGCGAGCTCACGGCCCGCGGAGTCCCTGGATCTTGTATGAGCCCCGGGTGGAGGACTCGGGCGATGGTGAACGGTCCTTCCAGGGCGAGAGCTTGTGTTTCTCCTTCGTGCTCTGTACTCGCCGTAGGACTTGGTCGCCGACTTCAAAGGCTCGTCCTCGGACGTGGCGGTCGTGGTAGCGGCGCATCGACTGTTGGTACTTGGTCGATCGCGCGGCGGCGACCTCACGGGCCTCTTCGAGCTGGTCTCGCGGCGTCTTCAAGTGAGGTGCGGTTGCCGGCGTCGTTGTACGCTTGAACTCAGCCGCCGCCGTAGTCGAGGTCGGTGGGAGCACGGCCCGAGCCGAAGGCGAGGAAGAAGGGGGTCCACCCCGTGGCTCGCTTTGGAGTAGTCCCGAGGCTCCATATGATAGCGGGGAGCTCGGTGAGCCATCGTCCACCGAATTTATCCAGCCTTTTGAAGATTCTTGGCTTCAATCCTCGCAAAATCAAGCCGTTGGCACGCGTTCGACCCGCCCGTTCGTCCTCGGGTGGCCGACGGAGGCCCGCCTACGCGAATGTTGTAGTCGTCACACCCGGTCGAGAAAATTTGCCCGGTGAAGTTGGTGCCGTTGTCGGTGATGATCGAGTTCGATGCGCGCCGGCGGTGGATGATGCCGCCGAAGAACTTGACCGTCTCCGCGATCTCGTGCGTGAGATGGGCATCACCTCGATCCACTTGGTGAACTTATCGATGGCGGCGAGGAGGCGAGTAAAGCCCCCGGGCGACCTTTGCGAAGGGACCGACCATGTCGAGGCCCCGCACCGTGAAAGGCCAAGTGATGGGGATCGCCTGGAGGGCCTGAGCTGGGAGGTGCGTTTGCTTGGCGAAGAACTGGCATCCCTCACAGTGGCGTGCGATCTGGTTGGCGTCGACGGCGGTCGGCGCAAGAAAACCTTGGCGAAATGCCTTGCCTACCACGGGGCTCGTGGCCGCGTGATGTCCACATTCGTCGGCGTGGATCTCTCTCGATGAGCTCGTGCCCCTCCTCGAAGGTGACGCAGCGTTGGAGCACCCCGGATGCGCCCCTCTGTAGAGCTCTCGTGCTTGATGATGACGTAGGACTTGGCTCGACCCGGGCGTGCGCCTAGCTTCTTCCTTCTCCACGGGGGGCTGGCCATCCCGTAGCCATGCTAGGATGGGGGAGCCGCCGGTCGGGCCTTGGGGCTTCACGCTCCGGTCGCAAGGACCCGGAGCCGGCGAGGTTGACCCCCGAGTCGGTCTCCATCGGCGAGCTCGAGCTCGAGTAGTCCTCGGCCTTGGTGGGAGAGGGCACAAACGGGGTCCCAGCCGGGTCCGTCTTGTGGTTCGAGCCCTCCCTTCAAGCCGGATGGAAGGTACGCATCGGTCGTGCTGTGAACACGCCGGGCGGGCTGGGTCGTCGGAAGCGAGCTTGGCGGGGCGTCGGCGTCGATGAAGCGGGCGACGGATGTGTTTGAATTCAAGCCCGTCGGGCGTTCTTCGAGCTCTCGTACTTTTGCGGAGTGCGCAATCATCCTCGGGCTGACGCGGTCTGCTTCCTTCATGGCTCGTCCGCGATGAGCTTGGAATCTCCCACGATCTCGAGGCGCTTGATGCGGCTCGGCGACAAGCGCATACCGTTCACCAAAGCCTCATACTCGGCAGCGTTGTTGGAGGCGGTAAAGTGAAGGCGGATTGAGTACCTCATGCGCGCGTTGCGTGGTGAGGCGAACCCGGAGGCCTGCTCGGCGCCGTATTTCTTCACGGAGCCGTCGAGTAGAGTGTCCAGACTCGACGTCGTCGGGTCTTGGTGGCGGTGTGTCTCCGATCCATTACGCCACAAAGTCGGGGAGGACACGAGATTTGATGGCGTCCCTCGGGCGTATGAGATGTCCGAGCCCCATGAGCTCGACTCCCCACTTGGCGTGCGTCCCGTGGCCTCGGGGGCTGCGGATGATCTCGCCGGCGGAAATTTGGAGACGACGGTGATCGGATGGGCGTCGGTAGTGTCGTAGCTTGCGGCGGGCGTGATCGGGAGCGCGTAGGCGAGCACGGAGTTGGGGTACCGGCGTCTTCGTGTTGGAGAGGACTTCAGCGACGGCAGACCGGTCGTTGCACGAAGTCTTGCGTGGCCTTCTTCCTCTCTTTCCACTACGAGCACCGTGCTCACCACTGCGAAGTAGCCGCAATGTACAGCAGCATTGATTCGTCCGGCTGAGGCGGAGTGAGTATGGGCGGGTTCGTCAAGAGCTCTTTCGGGAGTCGGCGCGGGGGGGCCTCGGCGGTCCAGCGAGCGCTCGACTTCTTGAGAGCTTGTATAGCGGGAGGCTCCATTCGCCTAGCCGAGCAATGAATGCGCTAAGGGGCGGCCAAGCACCCCCGTAGCCGTTGTACGCTCTTGACGCTCTTGATGGGGCCCATGTTGCGGATGGCCTCGATCTTCTCGGGGTTAGCCTCGATGCCGCGCTCGGACACGATGAAACCCGGGAGCTTTCCTCGGGGACTCGAACACGCATTTTGGGGTTGAGCTTTGCGAACTCACGTTTACTTCTTGAAAACTTCTTTGAGATCGGGGATGAGTTCTCCCGTTCGTTTTGTCTTGACTACGATGTCATCGACGTACGCCTCCACGCGCTTTCCGAGAAGCTCTTTGAAGACTTTTCGCATGCACCTTTGAAAAGTGGCGCGGCGTTCTTTAGCCTGAAAGGCATAGTTACGTGAGCGAAGCGCGCGAAGGGAGTGATGAAGGAGGTGGCGGCGATTGAGCTCGTTCATCGCGATTTGATGATAGCCGGAGTATGCGTCAAGAAAACGGGCGTCTCGCTTTGGAGGTGGAGTCAACGATTTGGTCGATGCGCGGCAAAGGAAACGGATCCTTTGGGCATGCCTTGTTGAGACTCGTGTAATCAACACACATTCTCCATTTCCCATTCTTCTTCTTAACTAGTACGGGGGTTGGCTATCCACTCGGGATGGTACACCTCCTTAACAAAGCCCGCCGCTAAGAGCTTATCTATTTCCTCGGCGTTGCCTACCGCCTACCGTCGTCGGCGTCGGGCCGCTGC
Organism: Hyparrhenia diplandra; assembly: GCA_015847255.1. Classification (NCBI taxonomy): domain Eukaryota; kingdom Viridiplantae; phylum Streptophyta; class Magnoliopsida; order Poales; family Poaceae; genus Hyparrhenia; species Hyparrhenia diplandra. Next base: position 272,791 of record JADLZK010009492.1, read on the forward strand.
TTCACCGGCCGAGAGCCGGGCTTGATGTTTAAGGAGTGCTCGGCGACTTCCCTCGGTATGCCGGGCATGTCAGAGGGTCTCCACGCGAATACGTCGAGGTTGGCGGAGGAAGTCGACGAGCTCGTTTTCCTATTTAGGAGAGAGCTCGGCACCGTGCGGGCGGTGCGCCCCTCCTCATCGACCTTCACCGTCTTGGCGTCTTCGTCAGGCTCGAAGGATCCCGCCGCCTTCTCGAGCTCAATGGAGGAGCTTGCCACCTTCTGCCGACGCGCTCGCGGCCTTCTTCGCTTCCGGTGGAGTCCTCTGCGCACTCCACGCTAGCATCTCGGGGATGAGCTTCTCCGACCGGAAGAGGGCGTCGGCGTACTACACGGCCTCCTTGTCGCGATTTGAAGGCGCTCGAAGGTGGAGTTGACGGTGATCACGCCCTTCGGCCGGGGATCTTGAGCTTGAGGTGCGTGCAGTTGGGAACGGCCATGAACCGGCGTAGCACGGCCGCCCCCGGCAAGGCATGGTAAGCGCTCTTATACGGGAGCACCTCGAAGGTGAGCACTTCCTTGCGGAAGTTGTTCGGTCGCCCGAAGTGGCGGGGAGGTCGATCCGACCCGGCGGAAGCGCGCTTCCCGGCACTACCCCATGGATGGGGTCCGTGGAGGGTCGGAGTCGAGCTCACGTGATGCCAAGAGCCTCCATGGTGTCGGCGTAGAGGAGGTTGAGGCCGCTTCCACGAATCCATCAGTACCTTGCCGAGGGCGCTTGGTGCCGACTATGGGATCGACGACGAGAGGGAACCTCCCGGATGTGGGACGTGCGGGGTGGTCCTTCTTGTCGAAGGTGATCGGGGCCTCGGACCACTTGAGGTAGGAGGGCGCTGCGGGCTCGGTGAAGAGGACCGCTCTGCGGGAGCTCGCGGCGGCGCTTGGACTCAGACGGCTGGTGGGCCGCCGAGACGACGTTGACGGCGCCGTCCTCGAAGAAGGCGTCCTTGTCGCCCGCCTTTGGCCGTCGAACTCGCCATCGTGGTGCTCGTCGCCGCGGCCTCTCCTTCCCCTGCGCCAGGCTACAAACCGCGAGGAGCTGCGGATCCACGAGTTTGTGCTTGTCAGGGCCCTCGTGGTTGGGGCGGGCGGTCGAGCTTCTCTCGAAGAAGTCCTTGGGAGACAGGGCTTCGCGGCCTTGGCACCCGGCTTCTTCTTTTCGGCGACCGCGACGAAGTCATCCTCGCCGCCGCCGCGCATCTTGTTCTTGTTCTTCTTCTTGGGTCGCGAGCTTGAGCCTTCGCCGGCCTCATCGGCGGCCTTCTCCTTGCCCTTGCCCGTGGTGCCGTGGAGGGACTACGGGGAGATAGCCTCTTCGCCCCGGCGTGGTTCGGTGGCGAGGTCGAGGATGTCCTTCACCGTCTTAGGCTGCGCGAGTGCAGGAGCTCACGGATGAGCGTCTCGCAAGTCGTGGCGAAGGTGAAGGCGGTGATGATTTCCGCATCGGTGGCGTCGGTGAGCTCGTTGCGAGCTTGGAGCGCCGGATGTACTCGCGCGGGCGCTCTCGTTCCTCGCTTGCGGCTGCGGAGGTCCCACGTGTTGCTCGGGCGTGAATAGGTCCCCCTAAAGTTGCCAACGAAGACATCGCGGAGGTCGCGCCAACTATCGATCATACTGCGGGAGGGTGCTCGAGCGGGGAGCGAGCCGTGTCGGCGAGGTATGGGGAGGTTGCGAATGATGAAGAGCTCGTCGTCGGCTCCCCCCCCGACACGCGAGGCGGTAATCTTCAAGCCGGGCAGCTGGGGGTCCGTCTCCCGTTGTACTTCCGGACGGAGGTCGGGGCTCGGAAGCGGGGAGGGAGCGGCGCGTGGTGGACCGGGCGCCGGGCACCGGGCCTCCTCCCGTCCGGGGTGGAGCTCGCCCTCGCGCTCCGCCTCGAGCTCGGCATCACGTGGTGAGGGGGAGCGCGCTGCCTTCCCGACCTCGGGGTCGGATCTGCGGCTACGGTCCCTCCGTCGTAGCGGCCGCCCCTCCTCTTCTTTGTAGGACCTGGCCGGGGCGGTCGTTGTCTTGTGTCCGTCGCCGACGGTCGCGGGGCCGCGTGCGGGCGCTCGCCTTGGCGCCTCCGCGCGTCGTCGCGCGAGGGTATCCCGGGCGTCCCGGTTCTCTCCACCGTCGGCCGCGTGGACACGCCGGGACTCTCCCTGGTTCGGCCTCACGGTTGGAGGAGGCCTCATGTTCTTCCCGGAGGCGTCTATGCGACTCAGGGCTCTCCCTGCCGCTCGCGGCTCTCGATGAGGGGCGCAACCGTTGGTGGAGCCTTCGAGCCTCTGGCGCCTCGGGCTCGGGAAGCTCGTGGAGGAGCTCCGTGGCCGCTGCGAGGTTCTGCGTCGCCCGCCCGAAGACTGGCGGGAGGTCATCGGCCTCGTCGATGCGGCGTCGCATCTCCCGTCCTCGAGCTCGCACCCGTCGACGACCTCCCACCTCCTCGAGGAGGGCGTCGCGTTCTGCTGGTGCCGATCTCACGCTCGGCCTCCTCGAGGCTCATCGAGGCGCTCATGCACCCGCTTAGGGCGCCGTTGAGCGGGCCGTCGAGTCCCGACCCGAGTGTGCCGGAGTGTCTTTGGGAGGACTCGTCCTCGTGGTGGTAGGCCCTATGCCTGGCGCCGTGCGGCGTCGGGCACATGTAGCACTCGCGTGTGGGGTCGACCCCTGCGAGGCTCAAGCTGCCCAGCGTGGTCTCGAGACCGGTCGCTCCAAGCTCGATGCCATACTTCCGGGCAAGAAGAGTTGTCCCTGCGGGTACATTCGTCGTAGGAGCGCGAGGAACTCGTCGGGAAAGCGGCTCCCGCCCGGCATACTGCGGGGACGATATTGGCGGTGGAGAAGGTGACGTCGCGAAAGAGCTCCTGAGTCGGCTCAGGGCTGAGGATGTGCGGGAGCAGGTCCGCGATGGCGACGAAGAAGTGGTCGGCCGCCGCCGTCGGGGGGGCTCACGGAGCGAAGTCGAATCCCGCCCGGGCGTACCAGACGGCGTCGGCGGCGTCGCGGGACGAGGCGGGCGTCATCTCGTCCTACACCATCCGAGGGAAGGTGGCTCGGACGAGGGAGCCCTCGGAGCTAGTGCGTGCGGCAAGTCCAGGGTCCCGGCGCATCGGCGCCGGACCGGCCCGGTGGTGAAGGGAGCCATCGAAGTGGTGAACGTCACACTAGCGCTGCCCCTACCTGGCGCGCCAAGCGCCGTGGTCGTATACCACGGTCCGCGAACCGCCGTCGGCTAATGTGTGCAGCGATGGCCTAGCTCAAGAACAATGACACGATGATTTATCTTGGTTCGGGCTATCGGGCACCCTAATCCAATGTGTGGCACTATCGGGCTCGAGTGCTCGTATCGGGCGAATACAAGCCGGGCGAGAGGGAGATGAGCTCCCAAGTCTCAATGTGATGAGGGAATCGGCGGTGAGTGTGTGTGTGCTTTGTTTGCAAGAGAGCTTGCCCCTCCTCGGTGCCGAGCCCTCCCTTTTATAGTGGCAGGGGAGCTCACGGGAGTCACCGAGCGAGGGACCTAAGAATAGAAGGAATACAAGTTTTGGGGGGTGAAGAGGAAGAGTTCCCCCGCAATGTCGGGCATGCCGGCTGTCCGGGCGTCGCGCGCCGGCCGCCGCCCTACTTTCGTGCACGCCGCCGGTCGTCAGAGTAGAATAGGGGCGGCTCCATATCCCGATACGTAGTCTGGCGCGGGCGACGAGCTCGGAGCTCGTCGGTCGGCGTAGAAGGGGACAATGAGCTCGCCCCGCCGCCGTCGTACTTCTTGCGTCCTACCGCCCGTCAGGCACGCGCCGTGCCTGCGGGTGAGATCATGGAGCCGCCTGCGCCTTAAATGCTCGTACTTGGGATCGCGGGAAAATCGTGTGGCCGGGGAGAGCTCGATGTAGAGCTCGACCGTGCCGTCGGGTCATTCTTGTCACGTAGTGGTTGTCTCTTGTGCTTGTCATTACTTGGCGTGGTCCGACAGCTCCCGTGCCTCGCGTGTCGCCGTCGGTCTCTCGCGGCACACGAAATCTGGTCGTAGACTGCGGCGCCGGCCGTGTAGCTGCGATGCTGGATCCTAACCGTTGCGCCCCGGATTCTCCCGATCGTCCTCGGATTTGGTGCTCGGGAGCTCGTCCGAAACGGAAAGGAGCTCGTCGTCCAGGCAGAGCTCGTCATATCCCCACGCTCCTCGGGGAGCTCGTTCGAGACGGAACTTTTTCCCGGGACGAGCTCGAGCTCGTCCCTGGGTCTTTGCGTCCCGTGAGTTCTCGTTCGAGATGGGGATACTCGTTCTTGGGGTCTCGGCTTTTCGTCGCGGTATCGTCCCATGGCTAACGAGCACGTCCTCCTTCTAATACCTGGTTAGGGACGGATTAGGATGATTGACTTAGTCTGGAATATCTGTGTCCCACACGTTTGGTTGAAGGAATTGGGAATACCCGTTGAACAGCTATAACACAGTTTCTTTTTAGCATTAGGACCCCTGAACTATTCAGAAATCAGCTAAGCCTAGATTAGTAAAACTTTCTCTTTGATGTTTTTGCATCAGGACCCCTGAAAAGATTTTCTAATTAATTTTCGCCCCTATCTTCTACCTCTCGTAGATCTCGATCTTGTCGTATAGACCGCCTCAAAGGGCGGCGTCGTCGCGGTACCGGTGGGGCGTGCCGTCCCGGTGCGGCCCACCACCGGCCTCCGGGCGCCATTGATGAGGGCTCGGTATCGACCACCTCTCCACCGCCCAAGCCATCGGATTTTACGAGCGAGAGGAGGTGCTCATCGTCCTCGCTGAAGACCGACCGGGGAGTGTCGCAGGTGACCTTGCCCTCTGGCGGTCGCGTCATGCGTCGGGGGAAGGCCGCGCGCCGACTTGCGCCGGCCGCGGGTCGGGGCAGCGCGGAGCCGCCCGGGACGAGCTAGCTTGAGAAGACGGGCGAGCACGGAACCCGCGACCAGCGCCCGAGCAAGCGGGGTCGGTTCCATCCACCGATTTCAGCGGATGGAGCCAACCCGCATCTACGCCTGAATATTTCATCCGGGTTGGCTCCGTCCCCCTTCGCTCTCCATCCAAACAGCCTGAAAAAGGGGTTCGACCCAACCAGATTGAACTCCACACTCCAACCAAACGGCCGGTGCTAGGGATGGGTCGAACCCGTCCGGTCGGCTCCAACCACCGAACCAAAACACACAAGAAGAGCATTGTCGAAGGATTGAACCAATAGATCTAAAGATTCCCAGAAATCACCAATGACGCCTCTTTGTTGATGAGAGCACCGCTACCACTTAAAGCATGACGTGGGAAAAATCTTTGGAATAAATCCAAGAAAATGCGAGCACCCATGCTAAGTCGAGGACTTCAACCCGGTGGGACAGTTTTTTACCATAAGGGACCTAACCAACTGATCTAAATAGTATCTTTGAATTTAGATAAGTTTGATAAGTACTCCATACGTTCTAAATTATAAATCGCTTTGACTTTTTTAGTTCATTTATTTTGTTATGTATCTAGGTATAATATTATACTAGATGTATAGTAAAACCGATGTATAAAAAAGTAAAGTGACTTAAAATTTAAAACGGAGGAAATAGGCTTTAGTTGGCGAGCGTGGAGTGCATAGATGAGACGGATAGAGTGCACAGATGAGACGGGTGCATGGCTACTACGTAAGCAATTGAGTCTAGGGCCTATTTGTGTCTATGATGTAGCATGGGATATTTTTTTTTTTTTTTTTTTGAGTTCAATGTGTATTTCCCACGGGAACATATATAGCGTAAATCAACTCCTCCGTACAAACGATTCAAATTTCTAATATGTATCATGGGACGCAGGTTAAAAAGAGGCACAAGGTGATACTACGTTAGGACTAGTATAGTGCCCGTGCTAACGCTTACGGTGTTATCTAAAAACACAAATCAACCAACCAACCAGATGATAATATATGTTCCGTAGGGGCCGCTGCCCCACGGTTTTTGCTAAAAATGATAATATATGATTTCATTTTTTTTATTTGTTTTGACAAAATATAAGAAGGCATATCTAGAAATAAATATAAAATCAAGATGTACTACGTTCAATCAAAACATTTTTTTACAGGCAGAGAAGAACATGTAGTTGCTGAACGAAAGAAGACTCAGCATATCAAAGTGCAGTGCTCGAATCAAACATACAGATGTGTTGAAGTATAATAGTAATCTAAGCTAGGTTCAAAGACACGGATATTCCATTAAAAGGAGAATAGCTGCAAAAAGGTGTACAAAAATCAATTAACATCATAAAGTCCAAATTAACACCTGAACTATCTCTTCACCTTCATCTTACTCCAGGACTTCCAAAATGACACCAATCAATATTTGGACTCCATATATGACCTCAACAATAATCTACTATCTTGCGTGTAGCATGCATTCGTGAGTGTAACACAGTATTAATACTCTGATGGCTGGGCACCATGTGAATGTGTATCCAAATGTTTTACTAAATGTTCATTGTAGCAGTCTAACAGCGCCAACGAAAAGATGAACAAATAGTACAGTGCTACCTGCTTCGCTGAGGAATCATCAAACTCTCCTCATCTGACATATGAAATGTACTTCTTGCCACGCGGTTAGATCGAGTGGCATCATGAATATCGGATCTTCGCATGAGGACACAAGGAGGGGAGGCTGCACCAGGAACATTTGCATGGCTTCGAAGGTTCCAATCGCCGGATGGCCAATTAGAAACCATTTTTTAATCAAGATTGATGAGTAGCAGTAGGAATCGCAAGATCCAATCTACCATTTAGACACGGCATATAGTAAGAAGAATCAAAATTAGTTACACGCATGCATACCTACGGAACACAGAGGATATATCTGGTGCGCATCCTCCTCCACCATGGCGGCCGGCGGCAGCACAAGAATGCAACTCGATCCAATCCAATCCGCCATGGGTGGGCACATACGGTTGGATCTCATGAGTCCGCCGGCCTTGTCCTCCGCGTCTGTCCAGCGGCACTGCTTCCCTGCAGCGACGGCGCCACGTCCACCTCGCGCCGTCGGCGATCGGATCAGGCACACATTATATTAAAAAAAGATCAGGCGATCAAATGGTCCTGGTCATACGTGATAGGTAGCAGTACGTGCTTTGCAAAGCCGTACGTGATTGCAAAGGCGAGAGGATGAGGTCTCCTGCTCCTGACGAAGAGCACCTGATCGCCGATCGGGGTCCTTGCCAGTTCCTCCGCCCTGTCGTCCAATGCTCGCCATCAACTCATCAAGCGTAGACGATCGACGCCGCCGGCCTCTGCGATGGTGACGCCCCGGACGCGGTAGACGATCGACGCCGCCGGCCTCTCTCAAATGGTGACGTCCTGGATGTCGCGGCAACACGACCACGACTGAGAAGGGCCGAGAACTCGACGGCGGCGGGGTCGTCGGGTTTGCACACTGGCTGGGGCGAGATGGGGGTGAGAGGATGCTAAGTGGCGTGGAGTCTGGGAGGAAGAAGTGCCAGCGTTAAAGAGGAAAATGCCGATGATTGCGGCACGAAGATGACAGGACGGGCGGGGCGAGGACGGGTGGCGAGGGGGGCTATGTCCAATACTTTTTGATCCTGATCATAGAATCGTGTCCTAAAGTAATGAGAGAAAGTTGAAAAGGGATTTGGGTTGTTTATTTTGAAAGGATTTGAATGTAGAGAAGTTGGTGCATTAGTAGGGTAGATAGAGGTGTGAGGGGATTTATACAGCTGTGATTAGGACGGAGATGGCCCATGTGTGTATTTTACTCTTTTTTGGACGGACAGAGTATTTTTCAGCGAAAATTTTATGCACGTTAAATCCGCGCTTGACCTGTTCACCGGCGTCCGCTCGGCTCGGCTAACAGAAAAAGGTTAACGAAAAAAAAGAGGCTGTCTATATCAAACTTGTGTGGTTTGGGCCTTTTCTGCACTCATGCAATTTTTGTGACCATACCACACAAATTTGACCAAACCAAAATTCGTGTGGTAAGGAAGGAAGCCTCACACAAATTTTGGCAGACAGGAAACCACACGAATTCTAGCAAAAAAGAAATTCGTGTGACAAGAGAGCAAACCTCACACAAATTTTGATAAGGCCTAAACCTCGTACAGAATTCAAAATAGAAAAAATAATATCTACAAAAATCAATGATTGAGTGTTTTAAATCCTTCGTTTGGACATGGATCAGATTATGACAAACTGACAACACTACTCTCGAAAGAGCAGACCACACCATTCTTCAAGAACGCTCCTGGACGGCTCTTCCTCCCAGCACCAACATATCCAACATCATGGCTTGTGACCACTGTGGTGCCTGCACACCTGTGATCCCAGCTGGGGTTTGAATCCTCAGGGAAGCCATTCTGATTCATAAACGGGGCATGGGTTTCAAGCAAGCAGTCCTGCACACTAGAGCAAAACAAAGATTAAATCGGCGGTGCCTAATTTGAAATTCGCTTGGGAGACAACCAATTGCCTAGTAGGGGTCATGCTTTTAAATTTTAAAAGACAACCAATTACCTAGTAGGGGGCAATAATTTTTTATTCAAAAAAAAAACACCCACAACCCATTGCCTAGTGGGGGCATGCTTTTTTATATAAAAACTAAAGCCCCAAAACCGATTGTCTAGTAGGGGGCATGCTATTTTCTTCCAAAAAAAAAAATTGTCCCAAAACCCATTGCCTAGTAGGGGCCATGCTTTTAAATTTAAAAGAGAAAAAAACAACCCAAAAACACACATTGCTTAGTAGGGGGCATGCAATTCATTTTTCTAAAAGAGAAATACCCAAAAAACAATTGCCTAGTTGGGGGCAAGCTTTTTTTTAAAAAAAAGAAAGTAAAAACCAAAAACCCTACTAGGAAGGCATTTTTTTTTTTCAAAAAAAACTAAAAACCCAAAACCTATTACCTAGTAGGGGATGCTATATTCTTCCAAAAGAAAATAGCCAAAAAAACTCATTGCCTAGTAGGGGCATGCTTTTTTCAAAAAAAAAAAAACCCAAAACCGATTGCCTAGTAGGGGCATGCTATTCTTTTTCAAAAAAATTGTCCCAAAACCCATTGCCTAGTAGAGGACATGCTTTTATATTTAAAAAGACAAAAACCTAAATACCCAATGCCTAGTAGGGGCAAAATCATAACCATGAAAAACCATGACCTTTCAAAAGCCCAAACCACCCCGGCCCACCCACCCAAATTCTCAAACCCCCTTTCCCAAAATGTTCCCAAAATTCAGACCTGAGACGCCAAAGCTCCAAAATGAACAAACCCCCACCAAATTCCTAAACCCACCTACCCAAATTACCAAACCCCCTTTCCCAAATTACCAAACCACCCTTCCCAAAAGCTCCAAAACCCCTTCCCAAATTCCAAACCCCCTTCCCAAAATACCAAACCCCCCATTCCCAACATCCAAACCCCTACCCAAAATTACCAAACCCCTTCCAAATCAAACCCCCTTCCCAAATTCCCAAACCCCCTACCCAAATTCCAAAACCAACCTACCCAAATTCCCAAACCCCTTCCCAAATTCCCAAACCCCCATTCCCAAATTCCCAAACCCCTTCCCAAAATTACCAAACCCCCTTCGAATTTCCAAACCCCCGGCCCACCCACCCAAATTCTCAAACCCCCTTTCCCAAAATGTTCCCAAAATTCGGACTGAGATGCCAAAGCTCCAAAATGAACAAACCCCCCCCACCAAATTCCTAAACCCCCTACCCAAATTACCAAACCCCTTTTCCCAAATTACCAAACCACCCTTCCCAAAAGCTCCAAAACCCCCTTCCCAAATGCTCCAAAACCCCCTTCCCAAATTCCAAAACCCCCTTCCCAAAATACCAAACCCCCATTCCCAACATCCAAACCCCCTTCCCAAAATTACCAAACCCCCTTCCAAATCCAAACCCCCTTCCCAAATTCCAAAACCCCCTTCCCAAAATACCAAACCCCCATTCCCAACATCCAAACCCCCTTCCCAAAATTACCAAACCCCCTTCCAAATCCAAACCCCCTTCCCAAATTCCCAAACCCCCTACCCAAATTCCAAAACCAACCTACCCAAATTCCCAAACCCCTTCCCAAATTCCCAAACCCCCATTCCCAAAATTCCAAACCCCCATTCCCAAAATCCAAACCCCCCAAATTCCAAAACCAACCTACCCAAATTCCCAAACCCCCTTCCCAAATTCGAAACCCCCTACCAAAATTTCCAAACACCCCTTCCCAAATTCCATACCACCATACCACCATCCCAATGAAACCAGGCTCCCAAAAAATACCACCCTACCAAACCCCCATTCTCAAATTACGAAACACCCCTTCTCAAAGACAAACCACCCACCTAATCCAAACCCCACCTCCCAAACCATACCAAAATCACAATCAAAACAAACCCCCGACCCCATCGGCCTCATCTACAATGAATTTGATATCCTTGAAAAGAGTGTAAGGGTATAGAACAACCATAGCACGACCAACTACCACGACTTTCTCCGGAAGTTCGATATTCCCCTAAAAACCTAGCACATAACGGTGAGATTGCGGCCCATAACCGAGACCAAGCATCTCAGTAACATAAGCAGATCTTGACATCTCCATTACAGTAAAATTTGCCACGATTATTAGCCATCTATAAAAACAAAATTCAAATAAGAACGAGTATAACATAGAACAATGCGGTGACACGAAAAGGGCATACTGATGGTACATTTAAAGTTCGGCAATCAAACAATACGATGCACGAGAATTTAGGAGAAGCTCACTAACCAAGTATTCGAGTTCATAAGATGGTACGAGAAAACATCTAACAGGACATGCAATGAAAAAAAAAATGAAGCATTGAAGTGCATGCATGTATGGCAATGAGGAAAAAAAAAGATTACAAATCGAGATCTAACTCTAAAAACCATTTACGAATCAAAACATAATTCACGCAAACCCATTAATCGAAAAATCCATTTTGAATCAAAACATAACTCTGAGACCGAAACATCAAGATGACCTAATGTTATATGAAAAGCAAGTACAAAATTAAAAGGGTATCGAAACATGAAAAAGAAGAGAATTTAAACATACCTACGAGATAGCGAGAAAAAAGTAGTGAAAGGGATTAGGAAAGACCCTGTACCACAAATGAATCAAATGAGAAAAAAAAAAGATACATCGAAATTAAATATAGATAAGAAAAAGAGAAGCCTTCAGCAAAGGAAGATTATAGGCTAAGATGAAAAACCAATCAAACATCGACAATCTAAAACAAACAATTAGGCTGCGAAAATGAAATAAATGGATTTGGAATCGACCTGTAGAGCATAATACTATACATCCAAGATTATAGAGCTTAAAAAATACGACAAACTGAAAAGTCGATTTGTTATTAGAAGCACATGTGCTATAATAGCAATTTACAGTAGCTAGTCTAGTAAAATCATAGTATGCGGAACAACTTTCTTGTCAAACTTTCCCTAAATCGTCGACTATAGGCTTAAAAAAAGTATCTTGTCTCAGCTAAAGGCAATAAAGGAAGCCGAGTAGGGAAGAGCTGAGGAAAGCGAGAGATAATCGAGTAATTAAGATTTTACTTTATTTCACCTCAAATTCTATTTCTAATAGTACATTGCAGTGATCAATCTAAAAATCATTTCAATCAGCAGTTCATACAATACAAAGTGTTGTAACAGAAGCATTCAGGGAAAAAAATTATATATTGCTAATAACTAATAACTTGCATACAGAACATCTTATCAAAAATCCTAGACATCGATTCCATGCATGAATGCTAATACCTAATAACTTGCATACTGAGAACATCTAATCGAAATCCTAGACTTGATTCCATCCATGAATGAAAAAGAGGAAAGGGCAAGACATAAACTCACAGGAAGGGTTACGTCAGAAGGAATTGAAGCTTCGCACCCTCCCAACAACAGCAAACAAAAGAATACCTGAAAACCAGTACAATATAGCTAGATCTCCACCGCAAACACCATGAGACCGTCAGGCTGAATCAGGCAAAACATGAATCCATCAGGCTAAATTCATGGGGAAACAATGCTACCTACCAGCTAATTAATACTAGCATTCATCAATTACTAAAAATATTTACTGCTATAGCAACATAGAGACCTTTCATAAAGAATTAGAGATCAAGTGCTGAACAACTAACATGCAGTTGTACTTGCTAACTAAGAAAAATCGACAGACAACAACAGCAGAAACTGAATACCCTGTTCATGCATGGCGTGGCCGGCTAATAATAAACATTCGTGTGGAACTGAGTACAACAAAGAAACTGAATACCCTGTTCATGCATGGCGTGGCCGGCTAATAATAAACATTCGTGTGGAACTGAGTACAACAAACTGAATCTAAGTATAGACATCGACTTCTCCCTGGCCCGTGACGAGGTCCGACGCGCCATCCTGGCCGCCGGCAAGAGATGGGCATCTTCAGGTGGTCAACCACAGTGTCTCCACGCAGTGGATGGACGACATGGAGTTGGTGTGCCAGACAAATTCAACGCTAGACAAAACAAAAACAACCAATCCCACCGAACAACATACCACCCATCTCAAAATGCCACCACTGCATACCCAGGACGAGCTCAGATCCACAAAAAAGGAGGTAGAGGACGCCAAAACCATGAAATTAGAGAGGACACAACAAGATCTACAAGGATATGATGGATAGAAGAAGGGATACTCACCAAATCAGAAGATCTCCGGCGAAGAATCTCTCGCCGCGACCTCCATTTCGCCGGCAGCCGAGCGGTCGAGCGGAGGAAGAGAGGAAAAGAGGGGAGAGGAAATGAACAGTTCGAACGAGACAAACGCGCGGTCATACCAAAAATAAATCTGTCAAGTGGGGTCCACCAAGCAGACAAAACAAATCAAAAGCGAAACGAGCGGACAAGCCAAAAAATAATCAACGCGCCAGATAGATCAACATCATAGATCCGACGGTAAAAATTCGTGTGGAAATAATCATGTTCCCACACATGTGGACTTTAGCTTTCCTCAAAAAACGGCCATCGAAAACCCTGCCGCCGCCGCCGATGCTCTCCGCCGTGCGATCTGGTGCCATTGGCCGGTGGCGATCGCCGCCGCACCTCCACCCACGCCTCCTCTCCTCCTCCGCCTCCGGCACATCTCCCGCGCGGCCGCAGGCGGCGGCGCTGCTGGAGCTCCCGGAGGTGGAGAAGGTGCTGCGCGACGTCCGGGCGGGGACGTGCGCGTCTTCCCCGTCGGCGAGGGCGGGATGCACGGGGGTGCCTGCGCCGACTACATGGTCGTCGCCACAGGCCGCTCCGACTGGCATGTCCGCAACATCGCGCAGGCGCTCCTCTACAAGGCACGTACTCCCCTGAATTTCCCCTTCCTCTGCCTCCCTCGAGAGAGCGAAATGAAGGTTTCCTGTTTTTATACCGGCATCCCAACCAGCCATTTTCTTGGTGCTTATCCTGCCTTGGATTGTTAGAGGGAGTTTGGTTTGGGGAATCACCTCTGTCTAGATGGGTGCATCGTACGTTTCTCAAATTTATGAAAAATGATGTGCTGATGGACCAAACCAAAAACTAGTTTGTGAGATGATGATGGACCCCTACATTCCACAAATCAACACTACATTCCACAAATCAAACACCCGCTAAATTTTGTGCCAGATAGACACCATTTACCACATCAGTATATCTGGGGTTTGAAGATGGATTTATTTGTTATTGGATTGGCATTGATAAAATTCAATTGATTGCTGTGCATTCATGGGCAAGTTGGAAATGTTTCTCGTTAAGCAACTGGAGCCAGCTCCAGAAGCACCTGGACAATTTGGCTCATAGATGATTTTTTTTTTTTTTCTGTTGATTTCATAAATTTCATGTTCGTTAGTATCATCTGCTAAAGATTAGAAAACCACAAATCCTAGACTTGGATGTATATGATCCTCTGATCTATGGATATTCTCATTTATGTAATTGATATGTCTTGGATACTTGTCTTGGAAGTGTAATTTTTATTATTATTATTCATCTTTTTAAATTAAGGATGTTGCATCACGATGTCGGCTATGATATGACCCATCTCCATCCTAGCACCAATCCTTGATCTCGTCAGGGCTCCGTTCGTCGCGGCGGTGCGCAATCAGCCACTTGAGCTCCCCTATACCTCGTGCGGCTCCAATTGAAGACAATGTGCGGGTATGGGGCCTCCGGGAGTGGCTACCAGCCCGGCGCAAGGCGGCAGCACGCACCGGCGGTGGTGGCTGCCTTTGTTGTCTTGTCGCATGCACGGTTGGTGTCGGCGCACGAACAAGCTGCTACAACCTTTCTTGACCCATACGAAGCCGGCGGATGCGCTCTTCCCATGGGATCTGGAGGACATAGTTGTAGTCTAAATTTATTTCATATTTTAGTTCCCAATTTATTTCGCATTTTAGTCTTAAATAAGAAAGGTAAGCTAAGATGTAAAAGGCTTAACCTTAGGTCGGGTCATATAGGTCTCTGACGGCTCGTGGGCCGCTGCTCGAAGGGGAGAGATGTCATGTGGGTGCCGGAGGGCGCGGTCAACATGTGGACCATGCAACCCGCACCCGGCCGGGGGAGGCAAGGAGCAATCGGCATCGGAGAAATTGGCTCAAGAATAGGAGGAAAGGAAAGGCACGGAATAATCGGCGCCATGCAAGATCAAGCGCTAAGAATAGACAATGCGAAAAGGAAAGGTAAAGAGGCGGGGAGGCCTCGGTGCCTATTTAGTGCAGTGTAATCAAACCGCAAAGGACAATCAAGAATCAATTATCTCTAATCTTCTCTCTCCCAATGTCTCTCAAAGCGCCTAGGGCTGCTACCCTAGAACTAAGCCTGCGGTAGAGGGTATAACCTCACCGGAGAAGACACTATCGTCATGGATCCTAGGTTCATGACGGTCGGATAATTCCCTTGGCACGTTAAAACAACTTTGAGCCTTGTCTTTGTGTTTTATTCGAGGAAGGTATGATGAACTCTATAAGGATCATTGCATTTTTTTTTGTGATAGTAGTTTATTTGACTACACCTTTGACTTAAGGCAATAGCAGAAGAGATATGCAACCAGATTTGGTAGAGATTGTGATTTTGAATTACAGAAATACCATTGCAAGTGTCTGAAGGGCAGATACAAAAATTTCAGTATAAACATATTCTTCTCCACTGCCTCATCTTTCAGTTTGACTACTTATAATGATTATTTATTTCTTCCTGGTAATGCTTTTAAATATATATTTTCATTATATTGACATGTAGTGTATGTTTATTTTGAGTCTCCCCTTCAGTTGCTGGAACATGCTGTGAAATTCTACTGAATGATCCTATCTTGTTACAGATAAAGCAAAAGCAGAAGGGCTCTGATAGAATATTGATGCCAAGTGTAGAAGGTCAGCAAGCGGGAAAATGGGTTGTCATTGATTCAGGTAACCTGAGCATCTCATATGTTTAATCCTTCCCACTTTGTCATTTAGTTATGGCAATTTATTTTTTAAAGCTGTGTGGCATTGAAAATAATCTTAAGTATTGTCATCTAATTGATGGCATAAAGCATAATTTTTCTTCCAATTTATTGTGTTGCGCTCCTACAATTATTGCATTTCTTAGTATTTGTTGCGCTCCTACAATTATTGCATTTCTTAGTATTTGGTAGAATTGAAAACCAGTGTACGTACAATATCGTTAACTGGAGTGCAGTTTTAATAAAATGATCCATGCTGGAACCTTTTCTCTTACCATTAATGCTGTAAGTGTGATGATTATGTGTACATCTAGTCATATTTGATAATTTTCCTTATTAAGTGAACTTAACTTTTGTTGAGTTGTTTGTTAACTTGCTGATTTTCTTTTACTTCCTATCTGTTTCCAAAGATCAACCGGGTTTGAGTTCTGTTAGCAAATATCTAACTTTTGGGGTTCAACATTAGGTTAGTGCACACAAGTTATCCTCAAGAAATTCAACGGTGGAATTGCGATTATCTGTTTTTAAATACAGTTTCTTTTCCCATTTGTATAAACCTTCATATGCTGATCCTTAAATTGTTTATAGAGTTTGAAAACATTTTCTGAGAATCTAATTACATTTAAGGGTACATTGATCGAAAAACTGTATTGAACATGTGAATTCCAGGTGTATCCTGAGTATTGGCTAATAGATTTTGAAAGCAATGCCACATTGCCGATGCTTGTTGTCTGTAGTATACATCAACAATGGAATAGATCAGATAATTTTGTAGTAATAATCTATGGAATTTCATGGCGCTACAGGAAGTCGAGGCCAAATTTGATGTTAGTAACAAACTACTATCCAAAAAATAGAGCATATTGGATTCCAAACTCCATTTT
The DNA here is from genome assembly GCA_015847255.1 of Hyparrhenia diplandra. Classification (NCBI taxonomy): domain Eukaryota; kingdom Viridiplantae; phylum Streptophyta; class Magnoliopsida; order Poales; family Poaceae; genus Hyparrhenia; species Hyparrhenia diplandra. Next base: position 289,162 of record JADLZK010009492.1, read on the forward strand.
CATGTCTTGTACCTCTACGTTTTCAGTTTCAAGCTATCAGAAGTTTTTTTCTCAAACACACGCTATCAATCTTCTGGATGATTGCTTTATGGTGAAATCTTTTTGCCCTATCCATGTAATTTGACCTTTTGTTGTCTCAGGAAGCATAATCATCCATGCACTTGAAGAAAAGGCAAGAGAGTATTATGATTTAGAAAGCATTTGGTCAAAAGAGGTGTCCCCTAACACTTCCATTCAGGTTAGTGCCTTTATAGTTGTGTTTTATTGTTGTTTCCACATATAAATGATATCATAGTCTCTTGTTATTGATAGCTGGTATTTCATGTTGGTAATTGTTTATTGTCTGTTGGATAAATCGAAATATTTATGTGATCTGTTTGATGTTGTGAAAAGCAAAAACATGACAGTTGTTTACATTCTATTCTATAACCTGAATTGTTATATGATTTTAACTCTAGTGGCCTTAAAGCCTGATAGTGTTTAAATGTCAATAAAATCTGCTGTTGTCAGGTGTTCCAATCTGCCTAGAGTGTTTTGTTTCATGTCCATTTTGCTTTTTATAGTGTGCAAATGAGTTTTGTGTAAAAGCATATTTGTTTCATGTCTGTTTAATTTAGTATATGTGCTTCAACTAGTGGGAAGATATGACTTTTCTGCATGTCCACAGAAAGTCTTTCCAGTAAAAATGAGGATGTATGCAGAAATATTGTGATTAAGTAAACAATTTGATATAAGAAACAGGTACATGGTCTTTTCAAGCATATCTAATCATCAAAATGAGGCTGTGGCAATCTAACTCAGTAATCAAATTTTCTTTATTTCTATGTGTAACTGTTATATTATAGATACCAAACATTGTTTGCTTAGTGAACTGAGTTGGTAGTAAGCTGATTAGCTGGAGGGAGCCACACATTATATAATAAATGTATTTCCGCAAACTTTGAGCTCCTTAGGGTCCTGATCTTGCGAGCTTTTAATGGGAGCTTGATGTTACCTAGTGATTATACAACAACATACATTCAGCCAATCAGCCTTCTGGGTTTCAATACCTTTAGATGAAATGTGACTTTTTCAAGGTAATTAGTGAAAGTGTAACAGAAAAATTATTAATAAAAGACATTACTTCACCTCAAAACCAGTGGTTACTGGTCTCCCATTTAGTAATAGTTCAGCTGATCCTGTAGATTTGATCCTGTCTACCAATAATTTAGTAAACAAAACTGAAATATAATAACAAAATCGTATTTAGAACAGAAAGCACACTATAAATAAACATCTCTCTTATGAACAGAATTTGATGTCATTGATCATCGTGGAATACTTACAAATTAAAATGGGCACATTTTTTTTCAATGTGGGGACGACCCATATTCCACCTTTGTAACAAATGAAGCATATTCTGGTTAAAAAAAACATTGACAAAAAACACCTGGTAGCAACAAAGCGGGGAAACAGTTAGTATATAGAGGTTGAAGACAATCGATACTTACAACTCCTTACAGGACCAGAATGAAACTACAACCATAAACTAAATACTGAATTACACAATAAGCAGAAAGAATAAGCGCTAGGACCATAGTGAAAATGTGGACTTGCTTTGTCAACTCCTTTCCTTTGGTCCTGTTTTCAATTATCTTCCTGTCCTGCATCCTCATACTGGCAATCCTCATGAGGTTTCTTTATTGAAAATGAATATTGGATTTAACTTTACACTGCAGTATTCTAAAGTTATTTGCTCTAATTGTTTATGGCTTTATGCCCTAACATTCTAACACCGGCATTGAATGATTCAACCCTATCATTGGATTTAACTTTACTGTGCAGTACTCTAAAGTTATTTGCTCTAATTATTTACGACTTTATGCCCTTGCATTCTAACACCGGCATTGAATAATTCAACCTATCAAACATGGTTTTGAATTGTCACCATGCTGTTGAGGTGTACACCAGGCAACAAAGGGCGGCACAAAGTTTTAGTTCCGCTATATCGTCTAGGCGTTGCCTAAAAGGCACCTAGGTGTCCAGCTCTAGTCAGAGTCGCAGCCCTGCTCTATCTTCATAGATAAAAGGTTTGGTGGGGATAGCCACTTGTACCCCTGAATATTATTATTTAAAAAGGAAATTTGAAGAAAACCAGTTGTTCTATCAAGAAATCAATCCACGGGCCGAAGCTCCTTCATCACATCTGATGCTCCTCTGGCCTTGAACACGAACAGGATCGTGGCCGCAGGGTGCAGCATCTCAGCATCTCACGGCCGTGACCACGAACAGAAAGCCGCAGCATCTCACGGCTGCGTCCATCCATGAGGTCCTTGACCTCGGGCGGGGAGCAAGACGAGATGCTTGGTGCAGGGCATGCTACTGCTGCTACCAGATTTGTCTGCGAGGCACGCGGACCTTGCCCCTTGCTGCCGCCGTGGAAGAAGTTGAAGGTGGCGGAACAATGACTTGGTGGAGTCGCGGTGGCGCGGGATCTAGATCTGTGGCGGCGGCGGAAGAACTCAGCGGCAGTCACGGGAAAGGTGGTCGTGGAATCTCCTCCATAGGCACTCGTGGCAGTCGTGGGGAAGATAGCCATGTGATCTCCTCCCGCGGCGGCCAGCGACACTTCGTGGGCAGTCGCCAATCACGGGAAGACAAGGCGTGGCGTGCGTTGGATTGAAAGAAATGAACTACTCCCTCCGTTTCAAATTGTAGTTCACTTTGGCTTTTCTAGATACATTGATTTTATTATGCACCTAGTTATACGCTATGTCTAGATACATCGCATGCGTCATGAATCTAGAAAAGCCAAAGTGAACTACAATTTGGAACGGAGGGAGTAGTAAGTTTCACTAAACAGTGGCATGGTGGGTAATATTCCCAGAACACCACAAGGATGTTGAAAACTTGGGTTTGTGGAGTACCCATGAGGTGCTCCAGCTCCAGGAAAAATGTAGAGTTGGCCTTGAACTCTACTTTTTTCATGGAGCAGAGTTTTAGGAGTTGGAGGTGTTTGGCAGGACAGAAGGGCAGGCCTAGTGCTAGTGCAGTGGTGAGAGCTGTCTCATTGAGTCACCAGGTCATGGGTTTGAAGCAGCCTCTCCGCAGATTTTTGTGCATGGAGGATGGATGTGTGGGTTTGTCATGCAGTAGCCTAGGAGGAAGTTCATTACTTTCTGTGCTTTCGTGCAAAGTGTACTGGACATTCAGTTGGAATCAAATTATCCAGTTAAATGTGGTGAGAATAATTTTTATTACCTTTCCGAATAGACATAGAATTTCTTCGTCTGGAGATTTTTTCGTTTATAAAATTCAACGGACCAATGTCACGTGTATTGCAATACATGGTTGGTTACTGTCAGTTCTTGTGCCGTTTCTGAATTTGGAGATGGATTTGTACAGTTATTTGTGTACAGGCAAAGCTGTGACTTACCATTTCTATTTTCGCTGTATATATCATAGGTTTGATTAATCTGTTCTCTTCTGTCGACCGCAGGAGTTGGAGACCTCGCTGGTGAAGACACGTCGCCGGAACCTATCACAGAAACTCATGAAGAGCATCTGAACTAGGGGATCTGGTACGATGATCCGTGAACCGTGATAAACTACGGGAGGTCGAGCTTTTTTTCTCTTTCCATTCTGTAGTATTTTTACTTACCAAAACCAATGGTTGGTTTGTATATGGACTAAAATCGCGTTACTGTAAGATCCATTCCAACAAGCCAGTCAGATATGAGCCATCTCGTGCATCCTATAGCGATATTGCAAACTTGAAATGTAGTAGGACATATTTTTCTTACCTTGGCGGTTGGCGCTTCACCTATTGTACTCCCAGATTTCCCCCTCTTTGCCTGCGTCTTCCATTTCTGCTGAGCTAGTCCTACATAGTTTATTTTATTTATCAGTATGATATACTCGTATACGTCGCAACAAAAATAAAAAATATAACAATTCAAATTTGAACATGTTGATTATATTATTTAAAAATATATTTTGAGTGTGATGTTTATAACATTTTGGGTGTAGACAATTGTTGCTATTACTCGTCTTCATGAAACATAAACAATTATTAGCATATAATTGAAAACCATGTGTTGTAAGGTGTAAGAAAATGGACCTGGACCCGTTTTAGTTTAGATTTTGGTGTTTGATGACTGATCTTTAAGAACAAGAGAGATGTTTAAAGTTGTACTAACTACCGTGGGATTAAGCTAATAAGCCAAACGATGAAGCTTTGGGAGAGGGTTATTGAGCATCGCCTAAGAAGGTTGACAAGTGTGACCCAAAATCAATTTAGGTTCATGCCGGGGAGGCGATTTTTAGTATGACAGTTGATGGAGAGATTTAGGGAGGAGGACTTGCACACATGACAAAGTATGGAGAAACGTCATGTGGTGGGTCCTAAAAACACAAAGTCTCAACTAAATACGTTACTCTCATCAAGGATATGTACAAGGATGAGATGACATGTGTTCGAACATACGGTGGCAATACCAATGACTTTCCTTAAAATAAGACTACATCGGGGTCGGCATTGAGCCCTTATTTATTTGCTTTGGTGATGGATGAGGTCAAAGAGGACATACATGGTGATATCCTTTGGTGTATGCTCTTTCGATGATGTGGTGCTAGTTGACGAGAGTAGCGCAAAGGGTAAATAGGAAGTTGGGCTGTGGAGACACACGCTAGAGTCGAAAGGGTTCAAACCGAGTAGGACCAAGACCGAGTACATGTTGTGTGGCTTCATCCCGACTAGGCACGAGGATGGGGACGTTATCCTCGATGGACAAGTGGTGGTCAAGAAGGATACTTTTTTGGTATTTAGGATATATGCTTCTGAGAAGGATGGCGACATTGATAAATATGTTAGGCATAGAATTTCAACATTGATGAAAATGTTAGGCATAGAATTTCAACGAGGTTGGTTGAAGCGTCAAGCTTACGGGCGTCCTCTATGACAAGAGGGTGCCATATAAGCTAAAAGGTAAGTTCTATAGGGCGATTCGCCCGACGATGTTATATGGTGTTGAATGTTTGGCTTACAAAAGGCGACCTTTGTCCAACAACTTCGGTGTAGCGAGATGCGTATATTGTGTTGGTTTTGTGGGCATCTTGGGATAGAGTTCGGAACGAAGAGATACGAGATTGGGTCGGGGTGGCACCAATTGAGGAGAAATTGATTCAACATCGGCTAAGATGGTTTGGACATGTCCAACGTAGGCCTCCGAGGTGTCGGTGCGTAGTGGGCTTTTAAAGCGGGTAGATAATGTAAAGAAACATAGAGGTCGACCTAGACTAACTTAGGGACGAGACGGTTAAAAAAAACAAGAAGTGAAATATCTCTAAGGAATATGTGGTCCCATTCAACCTTTGTTAGGACCGTTTTGGTACTTCATGGTCCCACATGATGGTCCTTTCCACGTAGAACTATGCATTTGCTAAAATCTCACTCAAGTTATCAAAAGTTCTCTATTTTATTTTTGATACTCAACAAAGCTTAATCATTATTATTGTACTATAAATAGCATTTTCCCCACTTTGTAGCAATCAACACAAAGCAATACATCTTTGATGATTAGGGATGAACGCGGCCAATAAAATCTAAATCCTAACCTCAAAACAATCGGGGCTTCATAATTGGGCGCATCACCACAAGCCCCAACTTGAATATTGCCACACCACGACACATAACACACCCCACGGATGCTAACCTCAAACGGTTACGACTTAATAATTGGACACATCACAACAAGCCCCAACTTGAATATTGCCACACCACTTGCCACATCTCGCACCCCACATGTGCCTATAAACCTCACTTTTGCTTGATTAGAACCTAGGCACTTAAGGAACAAGTCTTACACATATAGGCCTTGTGTACTTAAATATCATTGAGCATAAGACACTTTTATAAACTTTAGAACTTGGATCACTCCCATCAACCAAATCAGCCATAACCTCATTGAAATAAATTTGGGCACGATTCATCATATCACGGGGAAAACCGACACGACACACAAGGCGATTTTAGCGAGGGTCGACCAAATCGGCATGGAAAAGCATCCTAGGGCTGTTTCAACGGCCTTGGCTCGTTTTGTTCTTTTGCATCGCCTTCTCTTTGATATGAAAATACCAGCTTTTAACATTAAAGCGATGCTTGTTGAGCCACCATGTTAGCCTTACAATTTTCATACATGGGAATATGTCGAATTCGAATTGGACAAAAACATATAATGATATCAAGGCATTTACAAAGATATGTACTAAATGGTCTTTCCAAACATCGAAATACACTCCACTCGATATTTATGAGGTGAGAAAACTAACAAAAGAAAATTATTATGTGCAGCTTCAGTGATACCATAGCAACTTTATTGATTCCATGGCAAATGCAAGCTGAGAACACATAACAAGATTAAAAAAGAATGTTGCCAAAATTTCAAAGTTAGTGAATCATACATGTGAAATGATAATATCATATTCAGCTCAAAAGAATCATCAAATGGCACCAGCCATTCACCTTCCATATGGTGGATTCAAAGCAGTTGATACAAATGCGACCAATCTAGGCTATGTAAAACGGTGGCTAGTGATCTCTATACGGCTATATCCTCGATTATAGCGGATAATAGCACCTAGAAAAGGAAAAGGAAAAAAAAAATAGAACAGTAGAAATACACAGAACTTGAAAAGCTAAATTTATGTTACATTTGTCTAAGAGAGTTTCTTGTTTCTATTAATGGATAGCCAAAAATCATCATATTTGTATAGGGAGGAATTGTTGTAGTTTCAAAGGCTGCAATATCTTTTCCTAAACAAGGTGCAATGTTTCAAAATGAGAGTTCACTCCAAAGTTTCCTTGTTCACAAATGTGTTCACACATCCAAGATGTCACATTTGTTAAATGATGCACTGAGCCTCACACATGTTAATATCAAAGCAGATTTGTGCCATCTAGCCACATATCAATAATCTTGAACGCAGAAAAGCAGGAATTGAACTCCTACACAGCCCTACAATTGCACTCTTGTTGATGTTTCACTAAAATTTTGTCAAAACTGAATACACCAGTTCAGCACATGCCTCACGAGATCAAAAGCATGACATGGCGCACATGCATACAATGCAAGAACTTTATTTTACTCAAAATCATCAAATTGGAGGAAACCTTCCTCTTTCTTCCTATCTTTCACTCACATAGCTGTCCAAATTAATATCTTGATATTCCTAATCATCAATCAATAATGCATCGAGGCGAATCACAAATTCAGGAAAATACCACATTTCATTGAGCACGAGAAACAAAAGCGGTGCACAGGCCACTATGGGACAATGGGAGTGGGAACAATACTAGAAGCTCAAATGCTACTGTGCTTTAAAATTGCACACTTTAGTTTATTAATAGTATTTGCATGACAAATTGGGCTCTAACAATATTTGTGAGCTATCTCCACTCCACATTGTTCTGATGAGAAATGTTACTATATCTTAGTCACACCACATGATTAAATAAGTTCTATTTTCACAGCTTTAGATTTGACCACATACAAATGCAACGCTCCCTGAGTTATACTGCCATATATTCAGCACATTCCATAGATTCCTTGCTTCAGCCTTATTTTAAAACAAAACTTAAATTTCAATTACTTTGAATTCATTATACCCTAAATTGCATACACGATCAACTCTCTTTAGTTCACAAATTTATGTAGCCATAACATGGGTGCATTTAACTTGCAAAACATCCAGCATGATATGAAATTATGAATACTAGTGTTCTACAAATCATCAGATTTGGTCTCAAGAAACTTTCAATTATTACCATTGTACAACATTATTACCAATATACCTAAAGCTATGTTTTTATCACTTAAGTGATTTTTAAAGTGGGAAATAAATAAATACAAGATAGCAAATTTATTACCATTTTCTATGGATATTGTGTATGTAAATATCATCATCAAGGGATAATATACACAGATGGTTCCATGGTGTAGTGGTAATCACTCCGGACTTTGAATCGGTAACTTTGGGTTCGAATCTCGGTGGGACCTAGTTTTAAAAAACAGAATTTATCATATGCACTCAAAGATCCATCCAATTTTTTAGAAGACACTATCATGCTTGATACAACAAACGACTATGAGCCGGAGAGTAGGTGGATATAGCCCTAGGGCTTGTGTCCTGCGAGTTGTGTTGAGACAAAGGAGGCGGAGATGGAAACAAATGTCTAAAGGGAATAAGAGATCTTTCCACTTAAAGTTAACATACTAGACACGACAAAGGAGGCGCAGACAAAGTAGTTAATTCTATTCTTTTTTTTTTTCTTCGTCGAAAATAATCTATCTACCCACTAATCAAAGATGTGCATGAACCTAAGGATCTTGTGGAAAAATCAAAATAGCAAGATGAAAATCAACTTGATAGTTGTCTCAAAATGCTCACGGAGGTCCCTCTTGGTTGCTTCTTTGTAATGACAACATGTCTTTTGAAGGGAGAAATGTTTTGGCAAAATGCATTGAACAGTAGGCACATAACATCAAAAGGATGCTCAAAGAGATAGAACAATAATGATATTGCCTAATAGCATTAACCTACAATGGGGATTAACCAAATTCCAACGCTAATATCTATTTATTTAGGTAAAAAGTGATTTTCGCACTAAAGCGTCTTAGGCGTCAAGCGCATAAAGAGGCGACTCTAAAGCAAGTGGTCGCCCTAACTTCCACCATGGTATGAAAAGCGGGAGCGATAGCGCCGGACGTCGGGCGGAAGCACGCGTCCGGGACGCCCACGCCTCCGCCCCTTTGGGCCCCATCTGCTGGCTCCTCCCCCGCATCGCGACTCCGTGCCGCCCCACACCGTCCGTCGACCCCGCGACCCGGTCCACGCCTACCCGCCCGCCCCCCGCATGACGATGAAGCGCTGCGACCATGGGGAGTTCCACCCCGGCCTCCAAAGACGGGTGGAAAGCGCCCCGGCCCCGGCCTTGAGGGAGCTTGAGCTCGACCCCGCCCAACCATGTAGGAGTTCGAGGTCGAGCCTCGACTCGACCATAGTGAAGTGTGTGTAGCGGGAGGTGGGAGAAGAAGTAACAACACCAAATCTATTTTTGAAACATTCGAAACAACAAATGAAACATACTCATAAAGGGAGTTGAAACACTTGAAACACCATTTTGAAACACTAGAAAAACACCCATGATCTACTTTTGAAACATCAGGAAATAAACAGTTGGAACATCTTGTTGAAACATACATCTGCTGAAACATGCTTAAGAAAACACTTGAAAGACACATTTGAATATGTTGAAACATACATCATTTGCATCACGAAACATCCAGAAGGCAAATTGTTGAAACATACTGCTGAAAACACCGAAACATGCTTAAGAAAACACTTGAAAACACACATTTGAATATGTTGAAACATACATCTGCTGCATCACGAAACATCCGAAGGCAAATTGTTGAAACATCTTCTTTGAAACAACTGAAACATGCTTAAGAAACCCTTGAAACACACATCTGAAAACCGTTGAAACATACATATGCTACATCTGAAATCCAATACTGAAAACTTGACCAAAATTAAAAAGAAAAATAAGCGAAACATACTCATAAAGGGAGTTGAAACACTTGAAACACCATTTTGAAACACTAGAAAAACACCCATGATCTACTTTTGAAACATCCAGGAAATATGCGGTTGGAACATACAACTAAAACTAGTTGAAACACTTGAAACATCCCTTGTGAAAAACACTTCTGAAACATAGGTGAAACATATCTACGAAACATGTGAAACACCGAAAAATACATACTCTTGCAACACTCAAAACATCCCCTCGATGCCGCCGCCAACATACATAAAACATCCCTCGGTGCGCTTTGGCAACATACATATGATTCGGTTAAAACATACCTGCGAAACATCCGAAACAACTAAAACAAACCATTCAAACATTGGGGAAAAAAAAAGAAGTATGGCGTGGCTGTAGATAGCGGCACACCATGGGCGCAAGGTAGTCGCGCTCGTGCGGCGGGTCGGCCAGGTCGGGCGGCGACCGCAGCGCCCGCGGCGCGGTCAGCGAATCCCCCTTTGGGCGCGGCTCCTCCTAGTGAGCTGCGAGGCACCGACCACTGCCGGGCACGATCACGAATCCCTTGGGTCGGCTCCTCCAGCAGGCGTGGCAATCGCCCACGCCCGCGATGCTGAGGCGGCGGGCGGCGAGGGTGCGAAGCAAGGCGGCGAGCATAGCAAACAGCGATGGAGGATGGGGGAGCGGCGGGGGTGGCGTGCGCGGAGCGGCTGCGATAGGAATGGGGCGGCACGGGAGAGCGGATAAGGAGCGCGGGGGTGGGAAGCGAGGGCGGCGGCGGAGGCGGCGCACGGAAGTAACGCTAATTAATTGAGGGTCACGGGAGGGGGGGGAGCGGTTGTTGGACCGTCGAGGCCCACGGCGCCACGTCCGGACGGCGGACGTCTGTTAATAAATGTTACCGTATGAAAAGGTAGCAACTTCCCGAAAGCCCAAGTGTCCGGGTTGTACATGGGCCTAAAGTAGCAAATACTTCCCTACTAAATCGAGAAGGGTGCAGCCAATGCGTGTAATGTAGCACAACAAAGGCTAATGATTCCCACGTGTTCGATACCCAACTCAATCGTTGTGCCAACTTTCTAACCTTGGTCATGTCTGTTTGGATTACCATTTGGCACGCGAATGCCCCTACCGACTTCGATGGCGATTTCTTTGAATCATCTTACCGAGTATATATACAACGAAATTTGGCGGGGGGGGAACGAGCGCAATTCAAATGCGGGGCGAGCGAGCGCAATTCGGATGCGAACCACGACCCAACCCGAGTAAAACAACAGCCTACACAAGATTAAGAGAGCGAAAACCTCACGACATCTTTGCTTCCCTAGAAGATTGGACACAAAGGCGTGGGCGGTCACCTCACGGCGATGGAGGCGGATCCAAGCCAAGCCCGTCAAGTGTGCCGCGCCCGGGAGTCCCCATTCCCCAGCCGGTGGCAACGGCTTCCGTTCCCGCATGGCGGCGCGACGTGGGGGACTCCGCAACCGGCGGCATCAGGGAGCGCGTAGACTGTTCAAGCCGTGGAAGCAGACCACAACACGCTTGTTCTCGTATACGAAGATGGCAACTTACATGGGACACGGCGGCGAAGGGTTGGAGGCTGGGAGGATGAGCATGCCTTTGTGTTTGTTAGGGTTTCGGGCGGGGGCGGGGTGGGGGACGCCGGCGCCGGCGCCGGCGAGATGGACCGGGAGATGGGCGGGGCGGCGGCCAGACGATTTGGAATTTCGAAGTGGAGGCCGGGTAGCTTGGTCGGGGTGATGGGCTCGTGGGGCTATCATTTTGCGGGCCGTTGAAGATTTGCATTGTGTTTCCTTTTACATCAGTTCAAATGAGTCTAGCCTGATGGTAGGCCAAATATGTGGACACATGTGCATTCATTTTTTTATTTTTATTTTTATTTTTTGCGAGGAGGACACATGTGCATTCGTTGGAATTTAGAAATGATGTTGTAAGGTCCTAGATGGCTAAAGGGGGTGAATAGCCTATAAAATTTTTTTCTACAAATTCAACTAATCAAACCGGTTAGTAAAATAACAAGCGTAAATGTGGTTTGCACTAGCTCTATTGTCTTGCAAGCCTCTAGTGACAATTCTAAATATATTCTATGATCTCTATGTCACTCAATTGCTATGTCACTACTCTAACTAGTGAGCAATCCTATATAAGATCCTTAGGCTAGCAAGAACAACTAAACAAAGCAAAGCTTGCTCTCTACACAATATAAACTAGGAATGTGAAAACAAGAGAGTGAGCTCGATATACCGACGTGTAGAGGATGTCAACCAATCAGGGAAGAAAATGAACTATCAATCACTCGAAGGTGATGATCCAAACACCGAGGCAATGAACAAGTCGATTTGTTCACCCGGAGTTCACTTGTACACCGACAAGCTAGTCTCGGTTGTGTCGACCAACACAAGGATGGTGTTTGAGCTAGGCGGTGCCCTTGCTAGCCTCAACACACCACTCACAAGTGAGGTACTGTGGATACAGGATCACCAAAGAACTCTACCGAGTTGTTCGCAGGGTTCTATCCTAGCCTGCGGCCACAAACAACTCCCAGAAGGCAATGGAAGCATAGCTACGGTGACTTCTGTTGTAACTAGGATAGAACACTAGTCAAGTTACCTTGTTTGGAGTTCGGGTGTTCGGTTCCTCTACGGACAACCCTCTCTGTATCCGACTAGGATCGTAGCGAGTTCCTTGGCCCCTTGGACTATAAAAGGTGGCCAAGGAACACCTCGTAGAGGAGAGCGAAGCGAGCATACGAAGAACACAAGCTTGGCTACGACCAAAAGCGGCGTAAGTTTGACGGCCCGATTCTCGGTGACCCCATCAATCAAAAAAAGGCTCACGCCGACCCGGACGTAAAGGTCTTTACTCGATCCTTGATCGAGGGCCCGAACCGGTATAAAAACCCCGCTCTCCATGTCATTGCGCAACAAACCGCCGGGCTCCGGGTTCGTCAAGGTTCGAACAAACTGCCCGGTTCACCCGTGGCGAGCTCTCGGTCGTAAAACATCGGCACCGGGCGCGCCCGGTAGGGGCTCGTCGAATTTCTCAGCACGAGTCCGGCGGACCACGACATCATGAGCACATCGACGAGGAGGGCGATCATCTTCGGATCATGGGCTTGCGTGATCGACGCGTGGACGGCGAGACTCGAAGGCTGCGTCATCGAAGACCCCAAGACCGACGAACGAAACTTCGCGAGAAGCTCCAAAGAATCGGCGATTGCGGCCGCCTCAAAGACGGAGAACAAACTCGAAGCTTGCTCGGGAACCGACGCGAGAGGAACCCAAACCCGAAACCAACTCGGGAAGGTGGACAACCGGGACTCGAAGGCGGATTCGGGGAGGCAACTTCGAAATACAACTCCAACTCCGGTTGGGATAAGGGAAGCTACTCCAACTCGGAAACTTTTTTCAGCCAACACTACTCCAACTCGGAGAAAGAAGGCGAGTCGGATATAACCCCGGACTCCGGTCAGTTACCTTTTTTCCCTAGGATTACGCAACGCGGCGTTCGCGTATTCAAGGAGCGCCAAGACAACTCAAGAGAAGATTGGAGATTCCTTTGGAGGGCGCGCAAAGAGGGCTCATATTGACAAGAACGCCAGAAGAGTGCATCGTCCACTGGCCAAGAACCCTCAACGAAGCCAATCGTCAGGCAACGGGGACAACTAGGGAGGATCAACATCACAGAACCTACCCTAGACGGAAGGAGTGGCGACCCAAAGCTACGGCTGCTAAGGAAATCTTCATGGTGGCTACGGCTCATGCCCCGCTTGCCCGTCCAGAAGCCCCGGACATCAGGTCCACTGACGAGGGCCTATCCAATATCTCGGCGGACGAAAGAACCCTTGAAGACGAGGGAGAACACCAACGTCAAGAAAGGCTAAGAAGAAACAAGCTGAAGGGAGGACGCCGAATCAGGGCTAACTCACGCATGCAAGCCCTGAACAAGTATCAAGCCGATCTACATGAGTACGAAAGGCTAAAGTCGAGAGAGAAGTGAAGGCGACCAACGAGCAACCCGGGAAAGGCTACAAGGGTTGATTGACCGCCCTGAAGATCGCTACGGACCTAAATGACGAGGAAAGGCTCATCAAGGAGGCACTACGGAAGGCTATCCGAGAAAGAGATCCCAGGACATCGCAGTCAAAGGCAAACAGCTCTCAGGCACCCTGAAGTCGGTCCAACGTCTTTGAAAGACTGGGAAGGCCGCAAGGTTCCAACAACTCCAGGCCACCCCGGAGGGATGGTAGACAGTACCAGAGACCCTCGAGGGAAAGTCCCGCCTCAAGACCAAGCCGGCGAGAAGAAGTCGCAGAATCAACATATCGACCTACTGAAACTCATCCAAGAGGAGGAAGAACCTCAGGAGGATTTGAAGAGAGAACAATGGAAAACTACAACAGGTTTCCTTGCTTCGCTGAAAGATTGCAGGAAGTCAAGCTACCGCCAAAGTTCAAGCCCTCAAACCACTCAAAATACGATGGGAAAACAGAGCCCAGACAATGGCTCAGAGTCTACTCACAATCCATTGAGCTGGTGGAGGAGATGATGACGCAAAAGCCGTCTTCTTTCCCATGGCCCTAGAGGCTCTACCGCTCCAATGGTTCGACAAGATCGAAGAGGGCTCAATACGCTACTGGGAAGACTTACAGAAAGCATTCTGTAGCAATTTCGCAGGAATCATCACCCATCCTATTACTCAGGCTGAGTTGAAAAGCCTCAAGTAGAAGCAGGAGAATCCCACGAGAGACTACTATCGAAGATTTGGGGAGATGAGGTCCCAAGTACATGACATCACCGAGAGAGAAGTGATAGATGCCTTCGGTAATGGGATTTTCTCAAGATGGCAGTTCTCGATTTCTACAAAGACAACCCGAGGACGAACGAGCGGTTCAAGCTTCTTGTTGAGAAGATGATCGGAGTTTGAAGAAAGAACTTCGAGACCGCTTTCGGAAAGAAAGAACTCGAAGCTCGAAGAAAGATCGAGAACAACTCTCAACAACAGAAGAAGCGAGGACGGACAACACTTTGTCGCAATGGCGAAAAGTTGAAGAAACCTTACAAACAGAGGTTCAACAACAACAACAATGGCGACAGAACGAAGCAATATCAAGCTAGAAGACCTACCCCTGATCTACCACCCTGGAGCTCAAGACACGCTCGAAGCGTACCACTTTCGGGAAAAGTATAAGGGAGGAAACAACTCGCTTTCGAAGGGAAACAATCAAGAAAACGAGAGAAGAAGCCATTGAAGAGCAAAAGACAGGGGATTTCGTAAAAAGCAACGAGATCCTTGAACGTCATATTCTCCGAGTACCGGTTCGAAGAGCAAGAGACAGGACAAGTTAGCACTCAGATCAATCATGGCAGCAGAACCCGCAACACCACGCTACCTCAATTGGTCCCAATACCCGATCCAGTTCACCAGGGAGGATCAATGGACAAGTGTGGGCAACGCCGCCCTTTGTATCCTTTGACTTTGGAACCCACGATAGCGGAGTGACCGTTACCAAAGTGTTGATTGACGGAGGAGCTGGATTGAACATCATATTCTCAGAAACACTGGACAAGATGGGACTAGACCTCTCCGGGCTGATCGCTCCTTCAAGCACTCCTTTCTATGGAATAGTACCCGGACGAGCAGCCATACCAGTTGGACAAGTCACCTTGCCAGTCACATTTGGATCTCCATCAAATTACCGGACAGAGTACATCAAGTTCGAAGTAGCAGATCTCGAGTCACCATACCATGCCATAATGGGGAGACACGCCATTGCAAAATTCATGGCTATTCCACACTACCCGTATTTTCTACTAAAGATGCCGGCACCTTTTGGGGTTCTTTAAATCAAGGGAGACCTCAAGAAAGCTTTCGAGTGTGACGTTCAAGCCGTGGAAATCGCAAACAAGACAGGGGAGCTCTTGGAGAAAAAAGAACTCAACCAGATGGCAGAGGATACAAATCTAGAAGAACTCGAGATACCGGCCAAGAAGCAAGCAATTCTGATTCCACTAGAAGAGGCCGACGTCAAGCACATTGATCTACAAATGGGCAATCCATCCAAGACGGCGATCATCAGCGCCCACCTATCTCCAAAATAGGAACTCGCGCTCACCAGCTTCCTAAGGCAACACAAAGATATATTTGCCTGGAAACCAGCAGACATGCCTGGCGTACCAAAGGGGAGGCTGGGCGAGCACAGAATCGACATCAATATGGGATCCAAACCCATCAAGCAAAGACTAAGGAGGTTCTCACCAGAAAAGAAGGAAGCCATCAAAAAGAGATTGCAAAACTACTCGCGGCAGGATTCATCGGAGAAATCCTACACCACGATTGCCTAGCTAACACGGTTACGTTGGAAGAAGAACACCGATTTGGCGAATGTGTGTGGACTACAGAGACTGAACAAGCATTGCCCAAAGGACCCCTTCGGGCTACCAAGGATTGACCAAATAGTGGACTCTGGCGGGGATCGGCTCTACTATCGTTCTTGGATTGCTACTCGGGATATCACCGCATTGCCTTGAAGAAAGAAGATCGAGCAAGACATCTTTTATCACCCCCTTCGGTGCCTCTTTGCTACAAAACAATGTCCTTCGGATTGAAGAACGCCGGAGCAACGTATCAAAAAGCGTCTGAGACTTGTCTAGGAGAGCGGATTGGCAAAAATGCCGAAGCCTCACGTGAGACGACGTGGTGGTGAAGACCGGAGAACGAAACTCGATTCAAGACACGGAAGAGACTTTCAAAAACCTCAACAAGTGGAAATGGAAGCTCAATCCAACAAAATGCGTCTTTGGAGTACCTTCGGGACAGCTACTGGGTTTTTGGTCGACAACGAGAGGCATTGAAGCCAGCACCAAGCAAATCAAGGCAATCACCGAGATGACACAACCCCGAAGCGTCAGGGCGTCCGAAGCTCACGGGATGCATGGCGGCACTCAACGATTCATATCCAAGCTTGGACGAGAAAGGGCTACCCTTCTTCAAACTCATCAAAACAAAAAGGAGAATTCAAGTGGACAGATGAAGCGGACAAGGCGTTTGAAGAACTCAAGCGGTACCTTACAACGGCTCAGTCCTAACACCTCCAAAGATCAAGAAGAACTCTGCTGTATATAGCGGCAACAAATACTGAGTGGTCAGCTCGGCAATCATCGTGGAAAGAGAAGAGCACGAACAACCCAACAAGGTCAGAGGCCGGTTTACTACGTGAGCGAGGTTCTATCTCGAGTCCAAGGCTCGATACCCTCACGTACAAAAATTACTCTACTCCATACCGATCACATCAAGAAAGCTACGACACTACTTCGGCGGTCCACGGGATCACGGTGGTAAGCCCGACTCACCACTAGGCGACATCACGAGGAGCGAGAGATTCAACAGGCCGCATATCAAAATGGGCGGTGGAACTCGAACACATCGAATCTAGAGTTCACCCCAAGAAGAGCAATCAAATCCCGGCGCTACCGGATTTCATAGCGGAATAAACGAGCTCCAACAACCCATATCCGGCGACATCAAGAAACATTGGAACATATACTTGATGGATCGTTGAAGCTAGGGGGGAGCAGTGCCGGGATTTTATTCATATCTCGAAGGAAGACAACTCAAGTACGTCTGCGCAAATCATGTGGCAAGCTACAAACAATGAGGCGAGTATGAAGCACTCATCCATGGCCTCAAGATAGCAAGAACTCGGGAATCAAGAGACTACAAGTATACGGCGACTCCGCGGTTGTCATCAATCAAGTCAATAAAGACGGGGGGCGCACAAAGGACAATATAGGCCTCTATTGCACGAAGTGCGCAAGCTAGAAAAAGAACTTCCAAGGCCTAGAAATCCTACACGTGCTTAGAGATGCGAACGTGTGGCAGCAGGCGTGCTAGCCAAACTCAGATCCGGCCGAGCACAAGTCCCACCGGGAGTATTCGTCGAAGAACTCTTGAAGCCATCCATCAAGGAGAACCCGAGAAAGAAGAAGACAACATGGAGCAATCAGCTCTAAACGGAGTAATGATAATCTCTCGGTCGAAGAACAACTCCCCGGATCGAAGACATCATAAACTTCATCAAGAACAAGACACTACCCGAAGACAAAGCTGAAGCAACCAGGATCTTGAGAAGAAGCAAGAACTACGTGCTCATCAAAGACAAGCTCTACAAGAGAGCAGCATCATCAGGAGTATTACTCAAATGCATAAGCTCTGAAGAAGGAAAAGACATCCTACAAGAAATCCACTTTGCATCTTTGTGGAAACCACGCGGCGTCAAGAACCCTCGTGGGAAAAGCATTCGAACAGGATACTGCGGCCAACAGCCCTCAAAGGCCTTGAAGAACTCGTCGAGAAGATGCAAAGGATGCGGATGTTTACAAGACAAGCGCATGTGCACGCACACAACGATCTGCATACCACCATCATGGCCTTTTTCGTGCTGGGGACTAGATCAAGTCGGACCACTTAAAAGAGCTAAGGGAGGATATGAGTACATCTACGTCGCCATCGACAAATTCACCAAATGGATAGAATACAAGCCATTGGTCACCTTGGCTCCACCAAAGTAGTCGAGTTCATCTAAGAGATCATGCACAGATTTGGGATGCCCAACAGGATCATCACTGACCTCGGATCACCATTCACGGCGGCAGAATTCGAAGACTGGGCACAAGATTGTGGCATACGGATAGATTATGCCTCCGTAGCACACCCTCTAGGCTAACGGACAAGTCGGAAAGAGCAAACGGACTCATCCTTGCCGGACTAAAGCCAAGATTATATGAAGAACTCAAGGACTATGGAGCCAAGTGGATCGAAGAACTCCAAAAAAGTTGTGCGGGGCCTAAGAACTCAAATCGGCGAGCAACGGGCTATTCACCCTTCTTCACGACCTACGGATCGAAGCCATCCTACCAGCCGGACCTCATATGGAGCTCTCCAAGGATTGAGCAATTTGAAGAAGGAGAAGGAGAAGCAGACAAGAAGACTAGAAATTGGCGTGTGGAAGAAGTCGAACAAACGCCATCCTTGAACGCAAGATATCCGCAAGGATTAAAAAGGCACTACGACAAAAGCACACGCCCAAGAAAACTCAACCCGGGAGATCAAGTACTCAAGAGAAATCAAAAGACGGAAGGCAAGCATAAACCGCTTTCGGCCCTTGGGAAGGACCATTTATCGTCAAAGGAGTACTGGGACCGGGAACCTACAAGCCGATGACCATGCAAGGAAAAGAAGTCAGAAAATCTTGGTACATAAACCAGCTCAGAAGGTTCTATCCATAATCAGAGAATCTCAAGGCAATGAAGAGAAGCGAGCGCAAAAAACAACTCTCCGATACCTCAAGAAGAAGAACATCAAGCCACGAGAAGAACTACGGACCATCAAAAAAGGTCACCAAATACGCAGCCACCAGGCACTTCAACAGAAACAAGCTGCCCAGAGTCAAGCTGCATGCCTCCTAAGGGAGAAGAACAAAACAGCCCGAGTTTGGCACTTCATGAGAAGAAGTCAACCAAAAGAAGGTAAACCCGACCACCAGAACGGAGGTTAAATTTCCAAGGGTGGAACCACGCGAAGTCCTAGCTCTGGAATAGCGTCCACACCTTAAATCCTAGCGGAAGATCGTGAACTTCGACTCTTGGAAAAAGAGGACGTTGGGATCGGCCCGTCTAGGTCGCAGAGGCCATCAAGGGTCCAGAAAGCGCCACTATGTCCAATGACGGCGGACGGCCTTTCGAATCGGGCGTGAACAGTGTAGTGTTGTGAAATAGAAACCCATCGTGTCACATAAGTCTCTCGAAAAGTAGAGCAGCCCAAACCGGGCAAGATGGATTGTAGTGTTATGAAATAGAAATCCAACCATCTTGACCTTCGGTCCGCGGTGCACTTAAATGGGCCGGACTGAGAACCCTTCAAGGGACGTCATGCGATAGTCCACTGGACAGCATGGGAGAGCCCTAGCCCAGAAGAGGCAACCCTGAGTTAGAACAACTCTTTCAGGAGCACGACTCCACCAAAATACACTAGCATGTCCAAGAAAGGACAAACGCTAGAGGGCCTAAATGGAGAAACCTAACGCCTGGAGTAACCCTCCAGAACAATCATGACAAGTCTCGGAGAAGAAGACGCCAAGTCACAAGCCCAGAGGAAAACAACCCTGGCAAAACGGGGACGCCCAACCACCATCGGCAAGTCTAGGAGAGGACAAGCTGAATCTTGAGGAAGAATAAACACGAAGACCAAGAGCAAGACTCTACAACTACCGTCGGCAAGTCTACTGAAGGGACGAAATTTGAACCTTGTAAGAACAACCCTCAAGACCAAGAGCAAGACTCTATCACCTTCCGAGTCTACGAAAGGACTAGCTGAACCTTTAGAAGAACAACCCCGAAGACCAAGAGCAAGACTTTATCACCCTCAAAGCAAGTCTACGTAAAGGACGAGCTGAACCTTGTAAGAACAACCACGAAGACCAAGAGCAAGACTCTATCACCTTCGGCAAGCCCTACGAAAGGACGAAATGAACCTTCGGAAGAACAACCACGAAGACCGGGGCAAGCCTCCACAACTATTATCGGCTAATCTACGAGAGAAGACGAGCTGATACTCCCGAAAAAGAAGAACTACGGAATTCAAGAGCAAGCCTCCAATCATCATGACAAGTCTCGGGAAGAAGACGAAGTCATTTGTCGAGGAAAACAATCGACAAACCCGAGCAAGACTCTACAAATATCTTCAATCAAGTCTACGAGAAAAGGCGGGTTGACTCTCCTCGAAAAACAAGATGGATTTCGGGAGAAGAACTTTCGTAACTATCTCCGGCCAAGTCTACGAAGCGAGAAAGCTAATTCCTTGAGAAAAAAGAACCCCGGCGGTGAGACAAGGCTCCATTCTACTACGGCAAGACCTTTGAACAAGGCTAGCCCGGCGCGTCAGGGAGAAACAACCCAAAGGCGCACAAGGACAAGAACCTACGCTACCCTCGGCAGATCTACAACAAGACAAGGCGACAAAGTCGGGAAAACAGCCACGACAACTCGGCGGGACTTCAATACTATAAATGGCCAAGTCTACAGAAAGGCAAGCTGGATCATCAACCGACACAACAACGGTGTCACAATGAGTGACTCCAAACAACTCGAAACGAACCTACATGAAGGACATAAGAGCCGGAAGCCTAAGGAAGAACTCTAAAGGCGCAATCACATCAAGTCATCCGAAGGAAAAGAACTCGGAAGACCACGACACCAACAAAGTAGGAGTAAGCGCAACAAGTCCGCACGAAGGCGGATCGAGCCATACAAAAATACAAGTACTGAGAATAAATAAAGGGACAGATCTCTTTATTCAACACCTTGAAGATTACATGGGAAACAACTCCCTACAAGATACAAAGAAGACTCAGATGCACGGGGAGCCCAACAAGAACCCCCGCGTACAAGATACAAAGAAGGCCAGAAGCCCAACAACTCTGAAGAGTACTTCAAAGAAGGCAGCAGGAGTCCATGTCCAAGGGCGACAAAGATAGAGTGTCAGGACCTGTTTCCAAACTCCACCGTCAACCGCCAAGAAGAAGATCCCTCCATATCTTGACCAAGAAGCCAAGACCCTTACACAGGAGCTCAAAGCACCAAAGAGCGCTAAGAAGACAACGGAGGAATCAGCATCAGCACAGAAGTACCGGAAGCCCGAAGAACCCAGAACACACAGGGAATCAACGGACCACAGAGTTCCAAAGCTGCTGACCTAGGGAAAAAGAACCCTCGCCGGCACAACACCCCGGAAAGGAGCAAAGTACCACAAGAGTATGGACACGGCAGTTCCTCAAAACTCAAAGGCAAGAATCCGGAGAAAGATAACCCCCTTGAACTAGGCAGCAGGTGCTATCCTCTCCAAGAAACTCGAGCCGATGGACATTGTGAGGATCAGTCTAGGCGACCAAGAAAGCACCTTAGCCCTCCTCAAGCTAAGGAGCAACTGGAAGTAGACTGCCCCACTCATCATCAGAGGCCAGCAAAGTGGGATAGGACGACGGAGCGAAGGAAAACTCGATCGCAAGGCATCCCTTTCCCACCACTAGCCACGTCCAAGAGTGGAGCCGCCGCCGGAGTAGTCCCCCTCCACTCCGTTTCACAAGACATCCCTCACTCACAGAAGAACCCTAGAAAGGCTAAAGAAGACGCCCGGGGGCTGATCCAACTCACTCAAAGGCACCGCCATGGATCCGAAGCTCAGAATGAAGCTTTTTTCTACGAGAAGAGAGACTGTCTAGAGGAAGAAGAAGCAGAGAAGAAGAAAGACACTCTGGATCCTCACTGAAGCAAAGTAGGACATATTTATAGGCGGAACCAGCACGCCTATGGACCAAGTCCACGGAAGACGAGGCAACCAACAAGAAAGGAGCGGTCACCTCAAATCACGCGAGAAGGGAATTTATGACAATAGCGCCATGCATCGGCGTTTCGAAAAAAAAGAGCCTTGATAAAAGCGCCTTTGGAACTCCCGTGACTGCAAAAAAAAGAGAAACGGTCAAAATCCCGGAAAAAATGAAGAACCTCTAAGAGCTCTATTTACAAAAGAACTCTTAGACGCTCGGGGGCTACAAGGTACCCGGGGCATAATTTTCGAGGAAGAGCTCCGACGACGAGAAGAACTCGAAGACGGAGGAGAAGAACTCAAAGACCTTCCAGCTCTTTGTGCCAAAAAGCAAGAAGCTCGGGGGCTACACCCTACGGGTGCACTTTTTCGACACAAAGTGCACACCGTATAAAGACAACAAGGACCGCATCAAGGGCCACCCGAGAAAGAGCGGGCGGCTCTCGTGACTCAAACCCGAGATGCTCGGGGGCTAGCGGAACAAGGCTCTCCTTTCAAGAAAGAAGAGCTCGACGGCGAGAAGAACTTCGAAGACGGAGGAGAAGAACTCAAAGACCTTCCGGCTCTTTGTGCCAAAAAGCAAGCTCGGGGGCTACACCCTACGGGTGCACTTTTTTTCAAAATTGCACTCCGTAAGATGATCTTGAAGACCATATCAAGGCCTCGCCCGAGAAGAGCAAAACAACCCTCATGACTCGACCTTGAGATGTTCGGGGGCTTGTGGATCTGAGGATCACCAAAGAACTCTACCGAGTTGTTCGCGAGGGTTCTATCCTAGCCTGCGGCCACAAACAACTCGTAAGGCAATGGAAGCATAGCTACGGTGACTTCATTTGTAACTAGGATAGAACACTAGTCGGGGTTACCTTGTTTGGAGTTGGTGTTCGGTTCCTCTACGGACAACCCTCTCTGTATCCGACTAGGATCGTAGCGAGTTCCTTGGCCCCTTGGACTATAAAAGGCGGCCAAGGAACACCTCGTAGAGGAGAGCGAACAGAGCATACAGAACACAAGCTTGGCTACGACCAAGCGCTGTAAGTTTGACAGCCGATTCTCGGCTGACCCCATCAATCAAAAACAGGCTCACGCCGACTGGACGTAAAGGTCTTTACTCGATCCTTGATCGAGGGCCCGAACCAGTATAAAAACCCCGCTCTCCATGTCAGCTGCGCAACAAACCGCCGGGCTCCAGGTTCGTCGAGGCCCGAACAAACTGCCCGGTTCACCCCGTGGCAGGCTCTCGGTCGTAAAACATCAACAGGTACCCAAGACACCAGCAATGTATTCCTTGCACTTTGTCTTCCCGACGAGGAGTGCGTGATCCTCTCACAATTTCGCCCGGAGGTGGCCAAGAACAATCACCAACGCTTGCCAATGCCTCCACCAAATCACCAAGCCGACTAGGAGCGGTGTCTCCAAGAGAAACAAGAAACCAACCGGCTCACAACGATCCCCAAGTGCCTCTAGATGCAAGAACTCGATGCAAATGCACTTGGATCACCTCTTCTCTCAAGAATGAAGCTCACAAGCAAGAATGAGAGAGAGGGAGGGTTGTTGCTCAGCTCTAGGATGTTAGGAGTGATTCAAATGACCAAGAGAGAGAGCAATGGCTGGCCAAAGGGGTATAAATAGGCCACACCACGAAATGTGGTCGTTGGGGAGAAAGCCATGCCATGCAGCCGCCGACCGGACGCACTCGACCGGACTCGCGAGTGAGTCCGGTCGGTGGGAATCGATCACAACCGACACGACCCAACCGGCCGCCCTGCCATGGAGCGTCCGGTCGCGCGTCCGTTCGGTGCTTCCGGTCAGCACCGGAAGCATCCGGTCGGTGCGTCCGGTCGGCCCTCGGCCGAAGCTCCGAAAACAGGCTCTCTGCCGGACGCACACACCGATGCGTCCGGTCACTTCTTCGTGCGTCCGGTCGCCGAGTCCGGTCGCCATCTGAGCTGCGAAATTCTGTCGTTGTGTTGCTGTTTCTTCGCCTTTGCTCCAAACCGACTTTCGTCACTTGTTTCTTGTTGCCGACACGTCGAAGAACACCTCGACACCATGTGTTAGCATTTTGAAAACATTTTTTTCAAGTGCAGAGTTAGCTCTTTAGGTTAGAATGCATGCATATGAATTTTGAACCTAAAGGCACATGAGGACCGATATGTACGATAAGTTTCCCCTCTTTATAGTACGGCTTATCGATCCTATAATCACTCACACCCTCTATGGTGTCTTGAGTGTGAAATCAAAAGCCCTATGGTTATACCTTTGCCTTGGGGACAATTGATCTCCGAAACTCCACCGAGTTGCATGCTTGATCATCTTTTGGATCACCTCGACCCCTCATCCATGATCACCACACACCAACTCTGGCACGACCAATCTCCAATCTAGTCAAACACTTAGCATCGAGAGATTAGTCCTTAGGTGTCACTAATTATCCAAAACCAAACAAGAGATCTTCAACTGTTTTTTTGGAAATTTTTCATGGAAGAACTTGACTGACATCGTGAGGGATTTTGGCTCCAAAGTACAGAAAAATTAGGATAGAAACCAATTAGGGCTCATTCGGCAGATTAAAGTCAGGACAGAAACCAATTAGGCTGTGTTTGGAAGTCTGTATTGAGGACATGATATTGGCATTGGAATTGGCAGGCCTCAATTCTAGGTGTTTGGATGGTCACGACATTAGAGTCTAGAAACTGGACTCATTTCCGCGCGGCATTTCCTTCACCCGGGCGCGAGCCCAAAACAATACCGAGCCAAGCACCCTCCGAATTTTTGGAATCGAGGCATCGAGCCCTCCTCTTCCCCTCGCATCTCTATCTCCCACACCACCGTCCTCTTCTGGCTCCCCTCTGCCGGCCCTCCCGGCTCCCTCTCCGCCGGCGGGCTGGCCATCCCTCTCGGGATCCTCCGCCAACGAGCATGCCGCCCCTACCGAGCTCCTTCTCCGGCCCGGCAAGCGAACCACCCGTACCGGGCTCCCTCTATGTCGGCGAGCGCGCCGCTCCCCCTGGCCTTCCTCCGCCGACGGCTCGACTCCCTTCCCGGCCTCCTTCCGCCGACGAGGCTCGCTGCCCCTCCCGGCCTTCCTCCATCGACGAGCTTGCCGCCCTTCCCGGGCTCCTTCGCCGGTGAGGCAGCCATCCCTCCCGGGATCCTCCGACAACGGCGTGCCGCCCCTCCCGAGCTCCCTCTCCGGACGACAAGCGAACTACCCCTACTAGGCTCCCCTGTGCCGCCGGCGCGCGCCCCCTCCCGGCCTTCCTCCGCCGACGAGGCTCGCCACCCCCTCCGGCCTCCCTCCGCCGGCGGTGGTTCTCCATGGCCGGGCGATAGATCTAGGCGTGGATCTCCTAGGAGTGGTTGGAGATGGGTGAATATCGATTTCATCCCTTACGTGCAACCAAACAGAAAATGGAATTGGATTGGTTACAAGAATTCCAAAAAGCAATGCATTGTCATCCAAACAATAGAATTCGAATTGTGATCCAATACAATACCATGCCAGATTTGATATTGGTATCAATTCAATGCCAAGCTCTCAAATACCAACATCCAACGCAGCCTTACATCATTGAAACAGTTTATAACAACCCACCGGATGACGCTAAATCTAGGTTGTGTATAGTGCGCGGGTAGGCTGTGAGCTTGGCCGCTGCTCTCCCTACCGGCTTGGTCGTGGGCAGCCTGACGCGCTGGGTGCGCAGTGGAGGCGTCATGCTCACGGCAATGGCCTGGCCGCCCAGGGAGGCTGCTATAGACCGGATCCAGCGTCGGTGGGGGAAGGGGTGCGTTACGGCTCGCCTAGGGCACCACTCGCCGAGCAAGGAGTGTGCACGCCTAGTTTTTAGCCATTTAATCACTTTTGGCCTCTTGTTTGCATCTCATGGCAAATAAAGGCTAAAAGTGTGGGGCAAAAGTTTTGACATGGGATCCAAACAACGCCTAATTTTTTTTTAGAAAAGGGAATGAGGGCCTAAAGTCGATATATAGGGCGTGTTTGGTTGCATTCTCTGAAAGGTCCCTTGTGGTTTTTGGTAATTGAGTGTCAACATTAGGTGAACTAATATGTGTGATTGAGATAATACACAGGAGATTAGTTCACACGTGATGATGCAATGAAGGAGCCTATTGCATATGAGACATGACATGGAGTCATGTGACCAAGATGGTGAAGATCAAGACAAGTCTTGGCTTGATGGACTGGGTTGCAAGTGTGAAGGGCAAGTCGAGGCGGTGAAGCGATGGACCACGGGCGGTGAAGCTTGGGCAAGACTTGGCGCCGACGGACCGACGCAAATGATGAAGAGCAAGTGAGGTCAAGATCGATGGATCAAGAAGGTCATGTGATGATATGAAGTGGATCATATCATTCTTGATCGTGTTGGTGCATGAGTTGCATCGGCACTTGGAGATGGAGCGGAATGGAAATGCGCAAGGCAAAGGTATAACCTATAGGGCATTTCATTTCGCCGGTCATTGGTGCTTAGAAGTTTATGCGGGGTTTAGGATAGATGGCCGTACTATCAAGAGGGGTAAACTTGTTTGCATATCGGTCATCTAGTGCCACTTGAGCGATCTAACTTTGCGATGTGTTAGGATCGAGTGGCGTGGTAAGAGCTAACCCGTCCTTTGAATTGATTGTGAAAATGCTAACACACATGCACATGGTGATGTACACTTGGTGGTGTTGGCACGTTTGCAAAGGCGGCGGTGGTTTGCGAGGGGTTGAGTTGGGTTTGAGAAAATGAAATGCTTATTTTCTATTGCGTCGGATGTAAGTTGGTGGTGAAAACATGCTAGTCCTTGTGCTCAAGTTGGTATACTTGTTGGATAGCATGTCGAAAAGGCGACGGAGAAACGACGGAGTTTCGCAGAAACTTGGCGGCCGGAACCGTCGACCGGACGCTGGACCGGAAGCACGGTTTTGACCGGAACCGGTCGACCCGGTCGGAGTTTCCAGAGAGCATGTTTTCGGACTTGGCTCTTGGACCTGACCGGACGCATGGACCGGATGCTTCCGGTGGTGATCGGAACCTGTGACCGGGCGCATGGCATTCGGTGTCAGCTGTGGGGCCGCTGGCTCTGCCCTATCCGACGGACGCATGAGCGGGAGCGGCCGGACGCTGACCGGACCCACCTGGTGAGTCCGGTCGGTGCGCCCGGCCAACAACGCTGTAAACCGTGGTTTGAAGCACCAACGGCTCTATTTTGGATGGAGCCTATATATACTGCTATGGTCGGGCATGGCGGGTTCTTTGAGCACACACTTGGACCTTAGTGGCTTGTGTTGTGGTGCTAGAGAGCCCTCCCACTCACTTGTGATTGATAGTGTTCATCCAAATCAAAGTGAGCAGTGATTCTAGTGCATTCGTGTTGAGAGATCGCATTCGTGGTACTAGGTGATCGTGTTGCAAGCCAGTGTGCTTGTTGCTCTTGGAGGTTGCCACCTCCTAGACGGCTTGGTGGCAAGAGACTTCGTGAAGCACGCAAGGAAGCTTGTGCGGTGCTCGAAGGAGGATTTGTGAGAGGTTCGTGCTCACCTCGCGGGGGATCGCGAAGAGCGACACTACTAGAGCGTGTCGGTGAGTACCTCCCTTGTGCGTGTGGTGTCTTGCGGTGCCTTGAGAGGCTCACTTGAGAGTGGTGTCTTGCGGTGCCTCGCGGGGCGTGCCTTGAGGGGCAAGTGATCGGAGAATCACACCGAAGAACCATCTAGGTGAAACAGCGAAGGAACCACCCAAGGTGTTGGTCGACACAACGAGGAGTAGGGGGAAGTTGGCAAGCTTCCCGATACCTCGGTAAAAAATCACCGGTGTCAACTTGTCTACTCTTCTCGGTGGTTTGCATTCTCCAAATCACAAGCTTTGTATTTACATTCATATATATCTTGTGCTTGTGCTTGTGGAGTAGCTCTTGCAATTACTAGCTTGTGTAGCTTGTTTAGTTGCTTTGCTTAGTTTGTGTAGCTAAGTAATTTGAGCCTTTGGGTTAGGCGTGTGTCGCCTTGTCCATTATGCATCTAGTGAGCTTAGGTTGACTTTGTGCTTTTGCTCATTAGAATTGTGTAGGAGCTCACCCTTGTTTGAAGTACTAGTGCATAGGTTTGTGTGACCTTGCAATAGAAACGGTTAGGAGCTCAAGCTAGGCTTATCACCTCATTTGCTTTGTGTAGGATCCTTTGTGAGGTGATTTAGAGTCATAGCTAGAGGGGTGAAGTCTTGGCTAAACGAATAGTTTCAATTCCGCATTATGTTTGTTTAGCCGGCACAATTAGTTTTAAAAATGACTATTCACCCCCCTCTAGTCCCCATCTCGACCCTACATTCTCGCCATGGCCTGGCCGGCTCGGACGAACCTGGCTGTCACCAACCGGGGGCTTTGAAGGTGCAGGTCGCTTGTTTGGTTCATGCAAGCGTGCAACCAAGCTAGGAACACAATGCGTTTGGTTGCCCGCACCCCACCTCCCTCTCACATAGCATGCATACGCACAAGTCCACCCGCACCAAGCCAGCTTGGCCTGAGAGTAACGCTCGATTTGGCCGTTTTCATAGAGCCTGGTTGAGAGGGGGAATTTGTATCCACACAGCCAAGTTGAGGGAGTGAATCAGGCAACCAAACAGCGGTACTTTGCATCCAGCGAGCTTGGTTTTGGCTGATGCAGCCAACCAAACACGCCCACAGTTCCTAAAATTTCTGCAGCAATGCTAGGATTCCAGAAAATTAGGCGAAGAAACCAATCATCGAAACCGTCGTACCTATAGCATGATAAGAATCCAATCATTCAAATATGGGCATATATTTGGCCCAAAGGCAGATGGGCTCAAAGCCTCAAAACATGGAGAAATGGAAGCCGCGTAGCACCCCAAGCAAGCTTCTGAAGAAGCCTTTCTTTCTTTCAGATGAATCAACAGCTTTCTATCATTTCCTTCTTTATTTTCTCTACTGGCATAACTATAGGAGTATATATATAGCATCAGTACTAGACTGAGACCACACCAGAGATCTTAAGCGAGTCATTGATGAGTCGCTATCTATCCACGCGTTGAACGACTCAAAAAGGACATGGGCAGGGCGTCGGCAAGCACTCCAAAGAGAATCTGAATGCAAAATGTGTCAAGCCGGCCGTCCGGATCCACTGTTCCAAGTACAGAAGAAACGGGTTCCTGAAGCTTCAACATTGTACCAACCAACAGCCAACAAATCTTGTTTTGCCATTGACTTAAGGTTAGGGGAAAAGATGTGGTCAGTTTAACAACCATCAACAGCTAGCTATCTCCTGATGTTACACAACCGCATATTAATTTATGGAAATTTCATAACCGTGCTACATTTTGAATTCTAATGTAAATTAGGATCCTGGACTCTGTGTACATGGGTAGGTCCATTCTAAGATGAGGAAATGTCGCAAATGCGATGTTAGACCTTGTTTGACAAGGCTCTTTGAGTTGCTTTAGCTTCTGCTCCTCCAGTGAAGTCCTATCAAATGCCACAACGAGATCGCTCTTCCAGTGATGTTCATGAGAGAAGGAATTGTTTTTCAACTACAGAACTAAGGTTCGCTTGACACAACTCTATTTCACTAGTGTTTTTTTTAAAGCTTTAGCTCCATGAACAGTGAAGTTATATTTCAACCAGTGAAGCTCTGTTTCATGGCTCCTCGTGCTCCTGGAGCTGACACAACTCTATTTCACTAGTGTTTTTTTAGCTTTAGCTCCATGAACAGTGAAGGTCTATTTCAACCAGTGAAGCTCTATTTCATGGCGCTCCTCGTGCTCCTGGAGCTCCTCTATTAAATAAAGTCCTAAATGGTTGCCAAACAGGCTCCAAGAATCGTTTTTCAGTGTCTGACCAGACATCCTAAGCCAAGTCAACATTTTTAGAGCTCCCTCTTTATAATGGAGGTTAAGATGCTGACTTTCTTCATAGAGTTTTTTTCTTGTTTCCTCACAGTTTGGCAAGACGATTGCATTTACATCTTATATATGTTTCCTAAGGGCCTGCACATGTTCACAAAAAGCTTTGTGCAATTTTTCTCGGGTGGTTACTTTTTATTAAAACCATATCCGTAAGTCATTTTGGCCAAGTTACAAATGATTGTACCATGATCATTCAGTAAAGCGTCGGCATCGATGATAACAACCCAGTCATGGTCATAGTAGCTAGTAAATATTTAAAGACTTCATCGGCAATATAGCGAGCAACAGTGATTGGTGTCCTTGCAAACTTTATATACTTGGAAGAAATATGCGCACAATGTAGTAAAGCACCTCCATGTGGAGAGTACCAGTGCATATGTTCTTTCCTTTGCCTTTACAAATGAATGAATAGTGTGTACACGTATTAGTGGTTGCATGAATTGGTACTTGTGTGTTGTGCCTCACAGGGATAAATTTTCCTGATTGTTAAGCAGCCCTGGCACTTTAATTTATTTGTAGGTACGTACCTAGCTAGTAGTTGGGTTGTCATAGAAATATTCTATTTTCCATTGCTAGTCTGAGCTTTTGTAAATGGTAGTAGTTAGGTTATTGACACAGGTGTTCATCACTAACCTGGGGGCCGGGGCGAGGACCCAACCAGCCCAAGCAAGTCTCCGGCCAGGCAATGAGACGCCAGCCAGGTACAACCGGTGACCGGCTAAACCCTCCGGTCCTCGGTCAATGGAAAATCAAAGGAAATGATGGACCATAAATGATAGTCTACTTATATTTTACATTGCAAAATTTATATGTATTTTGTTTATTTCATTTTATATATGTGATGGTTTCTCGTTAATTTGCGGTTATAATATTTATGCATATATTTTTTTTTTGTGCTTTAGCTTATGAGCCAAACGAGCTAGCTCGAGTTTGCTAACGAGCCGAGCTGAGCTGGCCTACTGGCTCGTTATACTAACTAGCCATAACGAGCCGAGCTATAACAAGCCGAGCTGGCTCAATATCCGGATGTATCTCTAATCAATACCAGTATGCTATTATTTGGAGAAAAGAAAATACTGCTCCTAGCATTTTTGAGCTGAGCCACCTAAGCTGAAAGAGAAATAAAATGGGAATTGGCAGGATGCATACTGACAAGGTCAACGGATGTCTGTTGATAGCATGCATGCTGTGGATTAGCGTTTGCTAGCTGGCGCCTGGCAGGCAGCCAGACATAGGATCTTGCAGAGGCCAATGGAGCGGAAGGTATAATTAATCTATACCTATACCTACTAATAAAGAGAGAAAATTTCAGTCCCACCTTTTTTTCCACCACCGTTTTTCCGCCAACTCTAATCGAATCCGACCCAAGTACGCATAAAGCAGGAAAATTGGACGACCGTGACTGTTGAGAAAAGGACTTTTCCCTGAGACAATGGTTTCTTGCATCAGGCCCAGCCTCGTCCGTTCACGTACGGGAAGCGGACGCTCGATCGAATTTGGTCGCCTGACTTCTTTTCCGAAGCAATATATACGACGTGAAAACATAAATCGATCAATCTATATCGGCGGCGGCAGAGCTCGTAGTAGCAGACGCGATGAGTGTGCACAGGTCGGGCGAGAGCCACGACGACCGTCACCGGAGTCTGCCGGGGGCGCCGACCTGAACAGCGGACTCGGCGACGATGTGCTGGTGCGCATCCTCGAGCTGCTGCCGGACGCCGAGGACACGGTGCACACGGGCGCGTTCTCGCGGCGCTAGCGTGGACTCTGGACGCGTGTCACCTCCCTCACCTTGGACTCCAGCAGCAGGCCCGTGTTCTCGGATGTCGGACGCGTCGCCTCCTTCATCAACAGCGCGTTCGCCGTTCGCGCCCCCCAGACGGATCATCCCGCCGTCCAGCACCTGGCCATCTCGTTCGAGACGCCGCACGAACTCCTGCCACCGTCTGAGGTGGATGTGCAGCACAACATGAAGACTTTCTCCGTGGAATTGCGCCACGCAGGCAGCGTACGCTTCGACAGAAAAGCCAAAGCCTGGGGGCAGTACGCGATGATGATCCTCGACAATGACCTTTCTAGGTCAGCGGGGATGGAGACCATGCGCTTGGCACTCGGCGGCGCAACGCTGAGGCTCCCCGACATCGAGGTTGCGGAGATGGAGCAGAGAGCGTTGGGGTTGGCGTGGTGTCGACAGCGAGGTGGAGAGGGTGCTCGCGGCGGTCAGCTTGGAGATCAGGTGATCAGCAGGGACGCGGAGCTCGGCGTTGTGACAGCGGCGAACATTCTGTGCGATGACATGTAGGGCGCCGCGGTCACATTAACGCTGCGGGGCGCAGCTCCGGTGCTCGGGAGACATAAATCATCTAGGTAAGCACATAACAAAACATTACACTTTTAATTGGTATATATATATATATATATATATATATATATATATATATATATATATATATATATATATATATATATATATATATAGAAAAGTTGGAAAAAAGAATTTAACATTCATCCGTAAAGAACGCGGGCATATCTCTAGTTAATATTAATATAATACTAAAAACAAAAGATCGATCGGCTGTTTAATTAATCATCACCAACTAACTGACTAGGGTTTTCAGGTGGGCGGTTGCTGTTGAGTGGGCCCGTTACGATTATAGTTAAGTCATCGATCGACGACGCTTTTTGTTGTTCTCCTCGAGATGAGAAGAATGCGAGATGCTCCTTCCCATCCCCGCGATGTCCCTTTCTGTTTCTGTTGCCTCTGGCCTTTGCAAATTCTATTCCTATACTCCGAATCATTGCACCCCGGAATCTGCGCTAATTACTGGTATTGCCCTTGATTAAGCTTGGGCTACCTGATCGAGAACCAACCTCCATGAACTTGCACTGCAGCTTCTTTCTTTCTTTTTCTTTTTGTCTTGTTGAGCTAGGGAAGAAAAAAAACATGGCTGCACTGCTTTCTCAACTGATAATGTTCATGGTGCTCAACAACCCTCCCCTCCATTGCATTAGCATGTCTTGTCTATAAAGTCGTATCATTGCTTTGTTTCCACATCCACCTAATAATGTGTTTATTTTCACGAACAGATTACAAATCTTAGTATATCACGGAATTAAGTGACAGATGACAATTAATTATCAAGTGCACTTTGATTGGAAAGGCAAGCACCCATTGGCTTGGAAACTGGTAGTACCCTGATTTATTTTTTTTATTTGTTTATTTTGTGACCAAAGCTACTGCTGAAATTTAGTGCACGTGTATAGTAATATGTTCATGTTGAAAATGACATATAATTTGAATAATATTATGATCATTTTTTTCATCGATTACCCAGAGATTCAGACTTACTAGTCAGGTTTTTATCATAAAAGCTAGCCAACTAAGTTACGCTAAGTTTTCTACTTTCTTGGCCGGCCTATTGATGCCTTGACTATGCATGTTAGGATTGTGATCACGCAACCTTTTACTGTGATGCCTTTTTCTTACCAATCATCATGTCGCAATAACCTAGGAACGCTCCAGATCGATCAAGGCTACACATCAGTGCGATGCAG
Source organism: Hyparrhenia diplandra (assembly GCA_015847255.1). Taxonomy (NCBI): domain Eukaryota; kingdom Viridiplantae; phylum Streptophyta; class Magnoliopsida; order Poales; family Poaceae; genus Hyparrhenia; species Hyparrhenia diplandra. The sequence continues at coordinate 322,621 of JADLZK010009492.1, forward strand.
CTTCGGTTTTCATGTGACCAATACACTTTAGTTTCAAGAAAGCAGGGATCGAAATGTGGAGTATCTTGTGAAGAACGATTACATATCCTTGGAATACAAGCGAATCCAAACACATGTGTGCAGATGGAAAAGGATGTATGCGTGTTTGGTTGGTGGTGGAAGAGACGAGTGTGACCAAATACTTGTTACTCAAGTATCTCGCTTCTTATTAGGTCGCCACCTTCTTCCCCCCTGTACTGCACCTAAAACGAGAGGTGGCTAGGCCACCTTTACCGTTGTGTAACTGAAACTCAAATCTGGTCCACATAAGACTGCAAACAGCTAGCGTGAGAGGAAAAACAACAAATGAAATGGTCTACATCCATCAACCATGATGCATGGTGAAGAGAAGTGTATGTGGTGGTGTGTGTCCATCTTATTCTCATCATCATATATGCTCAAATTAACTAGTTACTCATATTGGGATGATGAATTCATATTTTCATAAGATTGTTGTAAACAAACAGATGGACTGAAAACAGAGTAAAATGCAGCATGTCGCCAACAGGAAGGGGGAAAAAATCCAGGAATAGGAGCAGAACAAAAGGCGTCAGTTTGGTGGAGGCGAATGCGACCAAATACTTGGATGTCAAGCGTTTCGTTTTCAGGCTTATGCATGCCCTGTGCTGTGCTGCATCTGCACCTAAAACGAGAAGTTGCTAGGTGACCTTTTTGCCGTTCGTTGGATAACTGAAACTCGAAGCGGTATCCAGTCCCCTGTCATTGAAGCCGAGAGCGAGGTGCATGGTCATCCTCATATAAGCACGCAGTCACAAAATTCAAGTTGAGATTCATCATCTTCAACTTTTTTTTCCTTCTCTCTTTCATTCATATTATTATTACAGTAATAAAGATAAAGAAAGAGAAAGAGAAGGGAGACATCCACTCACATCAAGTTGATAGATTTCCTGTATTTGATTGAAGTCTGCCGTTGTCTTGAGAGATAAGACCGGCTCCATCCAGGCGCCAGTGTCGATCGACCTCACCGAGCTTTCATGCGAGCAGGAAGGTCCGGTCCGGCAACGGTAACTGCTCACCTACCGTACCGGGCGGCGCAGTGGATGGGAATGGGATCGATCGGCGTCAGCGACGACGCCGCCCACGGCTGCACGACACGACACGCACACGCCTCCCCTCCCCTCCCCTCGTACGCGCGCTGTCCAATTGTCCATAGACCGGTAGCAGCATGTGGGGTGGGGGAAGCGATAGATTCATCATCTTCAGCACTGTCATGAATTTGTGGTACGAATTTTATAACTTTGTTATCTTGCTTTCTCATGTTAATAATTCTATGATTTTGATAAGTACGATTCTACTAGAAAACATGGGATTATGAGATATAGCCACGATCGATTGACATCAATTATTTGAGCTGTGCGGGAGGCAGGATATGCATATGCATGATTGCCGATTTTTTTTTCGCGAACGTGGCTAAGAAAAAGTTCTGCATGATTGCCAAATACTATTATTGTCTAATCATTTTTTCTCTCCTTTTATTTTTCACTACTAGCATACTGGATTTAATTATGTCTCATTGTTTCCTTTTAAATGTGATGGATTACAAGTACAGCTATGGAAAGATATCTGTACTAACACGGACGGAATGGAGCTGTTGGCGTAGCATCTCTGTCGGAGGAGAAAAATAAGACGGCAACCTTAGGCTACGTACGACAGCATATATTCCTGTCGCACTTAGACAGCGTGGATGTGGATCAGCATGTATCCTACTATGCTTTGCACTGTACTGAGTACATGACATGTGGGACCCACGGGAATTGGCTGCTGTCAGGGACGATGCTAATACGCAGGGAGCAGGACGCGCGAGAGCTAATAGTTGGTACGGGGATACTGTGCTGGCTGTGGCCTGGTCCTTCAACTCTTAATCCAACTGCCAACACCCACCACGGTTGGCGTGTTAGCCGTTTGGTTCGGCTGCGGCCAATTCTATTTCTGTCAGATTAGCATTGGAGTGTTTGTTATTTATCTCCATCAGAAATGCAAGTTAGTGTGCCAAATCTATTTCTAAGTGCTCAATTAAATTTTGGAACTTAAAACTAGGTGCAGTTAGATATATAATTGTTCATCTAAGTTCGAGAACTTGACAGGTGGGTGAACAATAGGTCATAAGAGCATGAACAGTGTATAGATCCAACCATAGTTTCATACGATGATTTGACATCATTTGTTAAAATAGCTACAATGTATAGCAACAAATCTGAGTTTATATCTGGGGCACACAAAAATATCAGCTTTCCTCCTCTGCTTCTCCCTTTTCTCTCTCCTACGCATGGCCTCCTTCTCCCTTCCTCGCCCCTTCTCCTCGCTGGTGATGACTTATCCGGCAGCCAACCTCCTCCTTCTCCTTCCCACCTGACCGGCTCAGGAGGAGAGAATGAAGAGTTCTTTTTCTGAAGGAGCGGGCTCAATGTGTGGCCTCAGGTTCTATACCGCACTGGTGGCACAATGTAGTGACTCGGGTCCAACTAGGTCGAACCGACATTGACCGACACACTGCACATGCTCTAAGGGTTACATACAGTGGCACATATACTAAATGTATCTTGCAATTTAGTCTTTCCATAGTTTCTCTTAGTATTTTTTATTATATTGTTTTCTTCCCTAACTCCCCAATATCTAGCCAAATCAACTCCTACAATTATAAAGATTTGAAAGACAAACTATTTTGAGACGCCATTGTTTCTTAGACAACCACTGAAAAATTATTTGTCAACCGCTACACAGATACACAACTGTTGTTGATCATGTGATTGCCATCGGCTCCATCCTTTAATTCTCCCTCTGCTAAAACTATATCTCTATTTCTCGTTTGTGCCAAAGTAAGGACTAAATAATGAGACAATATACTACCAAAGGTCTATCTAAAATTATTACTACAATCTCTTATATGCTAGATTGGCCATTAGCATGACTATTTTTTCCCTCGCCATGCATCCATCTTCCATGTTTTTGAACTGAAGTGAGCAATTAGAAGGTTGACGTATGCAAGTGCACCCCACTTGTCAAGTTTTTTTTTTTGGATAACAGACTTGCCAAGTTCTTGAACCGAGTTAAGCCATTAGAGAGATGTATCCAATTAAGTGCGCCGAGCTGCCAAGTTTACGTACTAAATATACATTTTACTCCAAATCATTTACCAGCAACCCAGGTCTAGCTTTGTTTATTTCGTGCAGATAATTAATTTGTTATTAGTCCCAAGAAAAACTGTGGCTGTGGCTGCAGATGATTAAGGGGTTGTTTGGTTCTCAACCACAACTTGTCACAACTAACCTTAGGCAAGTGTGGCAATGTGTGGCAAAGAAATTGATTACCACACTTTGTTTTGCCTAAAGTAATCTTACCACACGTTTCTACTCTAGACATGTGACACACACAACACACACACACACACACCAAAAATAAAATTGTCTAAGCTTTGTCACCAACCAAACACTAGCCAAGTTTGACTGCCTAACATGAAGTGTGGCTAGCAACCAAACATGCAACTAAAGTCATAATTGTCCATTCAGGTATGGTGGCTCCTTGGCCTAAATTTCAGGGCCTTTATCTTCGGTTCATGTCACGGAGTTAGGATTAGCCTTTTCTATAATATATACTCCGCGTAGTTATGCCTTGGGTAGCCTCCATTTATTGGCCAGAACATCACATCCTATATTTGGGTAGCACATTAAGGCATGTTGGTACTCTTGAACCTCAAAATAAAATAATTTGACAAAATCTAGTTATTTTAAGATAGAACGAATAATTAATAACAAAATCTACTGCAAGTGTATATCTCACAATCATCTCATCTAAAAAAAAATGTTTGTTCACTATCAGGGGACAAACCTAATTGACTTGGCATGCCATGTCATACTATAATCATAAAAGAAATTAACATTTCAACAACCCAAATTGACAGAATATCGTCAGGCCACCTTGTTCCAATGGTATGATGTTGTTTGCTCATACTCTGTTTACTCATGGTAGGACCGTGAACGTCGTTATACTCTCATTTTTCTTTCGCCGGGAAAAACACTATGAGTTAGATATTGGTGGTGGAGGGATGAGGGCAGTGGCAAAGAGCATCTTCACCATTGTTTTATGAGTAATGACCTACTTTGACATCAAGTTCATATAGCGGGATGGGGAGCAAATTTGATGGTTGTCTAGCCGGGTAGTTGCATATTTGTGTGTGTGGCGTGGCAATTTTATGAAATAATGCTAGGGAGAACTATTTAGGAGAATGGAAAGCTTTTATGGAGAAACAACCAGTGGTGTGAAATAAATAACCCGATTTCAAGATTTAGTGGTGGGATTTGAGAGATGGCAGAAGAGGATTTGTGACACCATTGTTGCCAAAAACGCAAAGAATTGTAGGTTTGTGTGAGAGAGAGTAGTGAGTCAAAGCCGGGAAGTAAGGTGCGGGGGAGTAAGGTGCTTGGGTGTGGTATGTGGTGTCCTACATGTGGTGTTAAGTTAGGGAGGAGAGGGCGGTCCACTTGTCAGATGGGTAGATATGGGGCCTCCGGGACCTGGATTTGGTAGCTTATTTCTTTGGTTATCAAATATCCATCGGGTTGAGATCGTGGCGTAACCATGCTCATGGGACTGCTGCACCCTGTATCCTCTAGTCGGGTTTATTGCCCGCGATTTGCGGGTATTCTCTCACATCCATCGGGAGGCTTGAGCCCTTGGTCTTGGCGCGGTATCGTGGGCTGTGGGCATACGTGTGGCGCAACCTGTGAGCTGACAATGGTGGTGCGCCTTGTGTCGTCTACCTCTTCCAAGACGTTCAAAGGTTCTATTTATGCCACTTTGACTAATGATGGTGGCATTCGTGGATGTTATTTTCCTTCTTAATCCGTCGTTTAAGTACTCCTGTTGTTGTGTCTCCACTCGCTCCATTTCGATTTTTCTGGCTGCTCCTATCGTTAGATTTTCTCCTGGCTGCGCCTATGTGTGTCTTGTGTACTTATTGGCTCTGTTAGTATCGTTTGGCTTTTGTGGAGGATGCTTTGTCCCTACCGTTTCTTCCCGACGAATGTTTGACCGCCATTGGATACTTAAGTTGATGGTTTGCCGTCGATGCCCCTACATGATTTTAATACTTTTATTATAAATTTGATCAAATTTAAATTAATTTGACCGACACAACTCTTATAGTTGCAATCTTTTCTTGGATAGAAAAGAGTACTAGCTTAGTAATTTAGTGTCGCAAAAAATAAATAAAAGAGAAATAAAACAAAAACCTGCACCTACCGAGCTAGTTAAAAGTAGGATTGATTTTTATGTTAGGAAAGAGATTTTATACTAAAAGAAAACTCAAAGGTATATCTTCATATGAATTAATTAATACTGGCTATGCCAAATTTGCTGGCTATCCAGCTAAACAGAAGAGGGAACCCAGCCACATTGTAATTCTTAATCCCTCCCAGGGACAGATCCGTAATTTAAACCTTGTCCGCACTATACCACGCCACCTCACCCCCTAATCCTCAACTAATCATCTATATCTCCTTTCTTTAACCCCAAATAAACCAAAAAGGAACTAACGCCAACGAAAATAGAAAAACAAAAGCCACTTCTTCCCCAGTCCTCCACCGCCTCCCCCTCTCTGCTCCTCCAGCGAAGCGCACGCACGACGCGCGCAGGCAGCAAGGCAACCCAAGCCAGCAGCGAGCTCCTTTGCTTCTACCCACGGCAACGCCCCAGGCGCGCGCGACGCGTCCAGCCCCGGAGCACGAGTGCGGGAGCGGAGGCGGAGGAGGAGCGCGCCGCGAGACGGCTGGGAACTCGCCCCACCGCGCTCGGGTCCGAAGCCGGATCTGCCTCGGGGCTCGCGCTCGCGGCTGGAGATCGGTGGGCGCGGGGGCTGGTGCAGGCTGGTGGAGCGGACTGCCGGCGGGCGGAGGGCGTCGGTAAATCGAAGGCGGCTGTGGAATGCGGGTGGGTGGCCTGTTTTGCATTTTAATGAGGTGGAAATGCGGCTTCCAGAGCTCCTTCCTGTTTTTCATTTTAATGAGGTGAACGATTCTGTTGCTAATTTTGTGTGGGTGGCCTGGGAGGGGAAATGTGGGGCATGGGATTTGGGTGTCTTGGCCAAATTAGCAACGTTTTGGATGTCTTCTGGGGGCAGGTATTCGTGTATTGCTAGCTTCTGGGTCCAATTCGTTGCTCTCAGTTTTCGAAACAATTTTTTTGTCCCAGGATTTGCTAGTTTATGGCACATGGAGCACGTTGCTTGCTGGTGTTTCTTGGGAAACTAGTAGAAATTGAGCGCGTGTTGTGTTGCTCTTGTGTCAAGATTCAGTTTCGAACTAGAAACACAGGCGGCACGCCTCTAACCCACTTATGTGCTGGTCGCCCTCTTTGCTGCTGCCAGCGATGACTAATAATTCACCTAAAATTGGTCATCTGGCCACTGTATTTTCAGGCTTCGAATAATGTATTTGGTGCATTTTCTTCCCGAGTCAGGCCACTGTGAGACCATGAACCTTGACTGCATAAGCTCCCTGATGCTATGATAACCTGCCTGGTCTAACCCCTAGCTGCCAGCCTGCCACCAAGCGCTGCAGTGTGCAGTTCCTCTTAGATCTCAGGTCGTCGGCCGTAGAACTCAAGCGTGGTGAGTAGCACCAATGTGTCACGTCTAGTGTTATAATGTGATGCCATATTCTCTCAGGTGAATAAGTTCATTTATCATGTTTGCGTTAATGGTAAAATAATTTAGCAAGATACCTCTGCTTCCATCTTAAACGAGGAGCTAATGGTACTAGGACAAGCGGATAGGCTGGCCAATACAGCCGCGCAGGCACTATAGCTCATTCCAGAAGCCTTAGCATTGGATGGACGATCTCACAAGAGAACTATGGATAATGTGGCCAAATCATTGCCCTGTTCATGGTGCAAGTTTTGTATATAGAGTGGTTGCTCAATCACCACTGATCTCAGCTGTTCTTTCTTTTACATTTGGTTCTTGCTTCAGTTCTGCTCTTCTTATGTTGCTTTGCTATTGGGGAGCTGTATTTTTTTTATGTGACTGATGCAAATTTATCTTTGGGGTGGCAAATAGAGATGTTCAACTTGTCCTGTTCGATTTGTCGTTAGATCTAATTTCGATTTGTTATCATTTTAACTTGTCCCAAATGTTATTCCCTCCAAATTGCCTGGTTGATTTAGCTCTAACACAGATGAGTTGAGTGTGCTTGATAGTTCAATTGAACATGAACTTTTAGGTTTTCTGGAGACACTTTTCTTGCCCATAAGCGACTTTGGGGAACTTGTCTAATCAATTGGTTGATTGTTGCCGACTCTTTTGAAGACTTACTGTTTGACTTTTTATTCGATATTTCATTTAATGCAATAATATGTGCAGTGGATTGCAAAATATCAAATCCAGATGCCAGGAACACATCATTGTGTTACCAAATTCTGCTAGTTGGTACATGTTTTCACCCAGATGTGATGGATTTGGCAGTTTCCATATTTCAAGTGGTAGAAATAGTGGTTTCTTCAACTTAGTGTGCCTTTTCGTGGCCTTCTTTTGTTGGTTTGTTCTGTTTTATTACTTTCTAGGAATGTATTGGTATGATTGCTCCGTGGGTGTAACTGGGTGGGCTATTTCTGATGGTGGCATGCTGAGTTGGTTTATTCTGTTTTATTACTTTCTATGAATGTATTGGTATGATTGCTCTGTGGGTGTAACTGGGTGGGCTATTTCTGATGGTGGCATGCTGAGTTGGTTATTTTTATGTAATGCATGATGAGACCAATGCTGTATTTCTTTTCATATATTTGCCGTTTTCATACCTTATCCTTTGTTTTTCTACACATTTAGAGGTTATGATAAGTTGGTGCAATGTGGACCTCTTCAGTTCTTTATTAACACTACCATATATTGTAGGCCATGATATATGTTCCATCTGTTCTGGATGGAATTTGACTGCATTCTACTGTCTCTGAAAGAAGGGTACCGGGCTTAAGAGGCCAGGAAAATGCCACCGTCACCCTCACCGAGGAGATCAAGGTCTCCTGCACGGGAGACTTATCACAAGAGGACCAACAGTTTCGGAAATGTGCTTCCTGCGAAATCAAAGGATGATGAACTCGCTTTGTTCTCTGATATGCAGAAAGTTGAGACTGAGAACTTCTTACTGGAACCGTCAGAGGATTTTGATGACTCAATTGGTAATGCCTGTAAATTTCATCTTTCTTCTCTTTATACAGACCCATAGGGTTATTTTTTTTTTTGTTACTCACCATTTTTAAGCTATTTCTTTTCATCCATCAGCAAAATTGAGCTATTTCCGAAGTAAAACTTGGTGTTAACATTCCTGCCCATGGAGAAAGCCATGATTTGCTTAATGTGGACGGCGATAAAAACGATTATGAGTGGTATGCAAACTTGATTGTACATTTTATATGTCTTGTTTAATGGTAGATAGTTGCTGTAGCCTTGCCTTGCTTACCTTATGAATCATCTGCCTTGCATCGTACATTGTAATGTAACATTTGCCTTGCTGATATTTAAATATTATGGATTGAGTTCTTGTTTCCTTGAGTGATGCCTGTTTTTGTTCAACTTGTTTGGCATGTTGCATGGCCAGTTCTTACAAATCTGGTAATCCTGTGTAGATTTTAATCTCAATTTTGGCCACAACTTGTAAGGTTGTTGCTTCGTTAAAAAAGAGCTCACATGGTTATTCTGTAGTCCTGTTTCAATCCTATTTTTGAAAGGAACTACGGAAAAAATCTTGAAATATTTGTAAAAATATTCACATTGTTATCTTGTATTTCTGACTGAGCACTCTTGATGACTCTTTAGCATTAGCAAAGACAAAATCAATGTGCATTAAAGCATTCAGGTGGATCACACCTTTCCAGAAAGACCGGTTCCTGACAGAGAGACCAGCATGCAGGCCAGCAAAGAAAACAAAACATCGCTCAGCTACTTAACTAAGTAACAAACATATAGCCTATATGATCGCTAGGTCCATCAAGCTGACCCAGGTTCTCTCTTTCGCATCAGGATCATCTTGACAGCTCTTCTTGAGCTTCACCTTCACTTCTTCAGGCAGGGTCTTGTCACCCCAATCAGTGGCTTTCTGGAACATGTAAATGTCCCATTTGTCTTCCACCTTGCTCATCCAGCTATCCTTGTCGACCTTGTAACAATACTTTTTAGCTTGCTCAGCTTCCATGCGAACTCTGGTCTCAAATTCTGAGGACATAGGATCACCCATGTCTGAACCATGACTGCAATCCCCATGATCAAGTTCCTGACACCAAGCCCGGGAGCCCCCTGCATACTAGTTTGTGTTTCTTAGTTTCCAAAGCCCCCACAGGGCAGCAGCACAGAAGCAATCTTGATATGAAGTCATTCCATATTATGATAGTATGAGTTAGCTAATAACCCTTTCATAAGATTTGATGTTCTGATGTTCTGTATTAATTTGTTCATAACAGCTAGAACATTTTAATCGCTTAAAACATGGAATACCATTGAAAAAATGCCAAATGCACCTTTCATGTTTGAAAATGTTAAAAATGATATGGTGACTTACTGGCTACCTTGTTGTGCGGATGGGTAAGTATGAATGTATGATGATAACCATTAAGTCACTCTTGTTATTGGAGGATCATTGCTTAGAAGAATTAGTAGCATAACTCTATGTCTAAATGTCTATTTGATTTATCTTACAGAAAAATAAATAAATCTAATTGGTGGTTCTCAACTTAATAATACTTCCTATGCTTGCACTTCTATGTAAGTGTTTATATCTTGGTGCAGGGTAATGACTTGACCTCCATTAAATTTTCCAATTATCAGGTTATTGACTCCTCCAGAAACTCCACTTTTTCGATCTTTGGATGATGAAGAAAACCAATCCATCACTCAGGTTTCTAGGGGCAGAGCTCAGAGCAAGCCTATACAAATTTCAAGATCATCCACGGTGAGTGCTTATGTCCAGAGCAGTTTATTCCAAGAACTGTATTAAGTTGCATCCATTATGTATCATATCTATTGTTGTATTCATATACAGATGGATAATAGTCAAAGAGCTAGTAGAAGCAGTGCAAGCCCAAGTAGGCTTAGCCCATCGCCACGCTCTATGGGAAGGACAAGATCATCTAGTTCAGCTTCTCGCTCCAGCCCACCACTTGCTGTTCAATCACAAATGCCATCACGAAGATCGTCAACTCCTCCGATTGCTAAGACATTAACGCCTCCTCGAAGGTCTCCAAGTCCTGTCTCAAGAAGGATGAGTACTGGTTCAAGTGGCCCAATTTTGAATGGAACAAGAGGAGCTTCACCAGTGAAACCTAATCGCAGATCTTCTTCACCAAAGCTGCATGGATGGCAATCAAATGTTCCTGGTTTCCCTTTCGATGCGCCTTCAAACCTTCGCACATCTCTAACTGATCGTCCAGTATGCCGGTCAAGGGGTGGATCGCCTTCATCTTTTAGTGGACTAGAAAAGGGTTCAAGAGGTAGGAGACAGTCAGTGTCTCCCACTCCACCTAGAAGAGCCAATTCATCTCACAGCATTGAACGGGACCGAATGAGCTCTTACAGCAAAGCTTCTGCAACATCATCTGGTGAGGATGATCTGGATTCTATGCAGTCTGTACCAATTAGCTACTCCAGTAGCCCAGTTGTGAAAAAAAAAAAGAGCTTGGTTGTGATGAAAACCAGAACCATTGCATCATCAAAGAATCTGTCCAAAAATTTCACACCTAGTTCTGTCCCGAAGCGGTCATTTGATTCTGCACTTTGGTTGATGGTAAGCATTTCTCTGCTTTTTATGTTATAATATAATATCTTCTCATGTCTTGCAAGCATCTCTTGTATTGGTAGATTCTGGCACTTGCATACATCAATTTTCTCGTGTTGATCTTGGTCAATCGGCGCATTTGGCACCTTATGCACATGATTCATTTCTTACTGCTACTGAGAACTATTTTTATATACTACATTGTTTGTATAGTTTTATTAGAACAATGTTGTGGGCGTATTTTTTTCAGCAAATGAAGACCATACTTCTGTTTATTGTTGATTTTCTAAAGCCAAAACGTGAAACTAAGATGTGATGGTCTTTCTTCCCAGGATCACCGCAAAGGTCCACAAGATAGGTTCCGGCCACTTCTATCAGGTGCCCCTGCCAGCACATTTGGTGCTGGGAATGGAAATGATGTGCACAAACCTATCTTCTCACACAATTCCTCTTTGACAACTAGCAGCAATGCAAGCTCTTACCATGGTGCCACTTCTGGCTCTTATATGCCTGGCAGCCAAGAGCAACGTGATTTGGTTGGTGAATGGGAAGAAGATGATAGTTCTCGGGGTCATGAGGATATATTTATGTTTGATAAATTGGATGAGATAAATGAAGAAGAAATTCGTTACAAGAGCACAGAATCTACGGATAATTCATTGGTCATAGTAAAACATCTAGTAAGTGGCAGACAGGACTTGGAAGGAAGCAGAAGACCTAATCAGTCTTTATGCCATTCTACTGATAGTTCTCAGGTTGGCAACGGTAAAATTGCTACTTGCTCTAGATGTGGGAAGTTTTTTGATGCCATGGATGTGGATGAAGAGTGTGTCTATTGTGATGTATGTGCTTCAAAGGTTGGGAATATCTTCACTGGTCCTAATGTACAAACTATAGGAGAAGAAAATCAGCAATGTGATAAAACTGCAAAATTGAAAACTTGCATCACATCTGATCCTCCCATACCCACAGATTGTATAGGCTATAGCAAAGAAGTATCACTTGATCACCAACTAGTGTACAGTGAATCTTACACTGATTGCCTGGATCAGGCCCCTCCAATTCAGTCAATGGGGCACACACCTCAGGAAATGCTAATGGGGCAGGAGGAAAAGATAGCAGAGCTTAGAAAGAAACATGTTGAGGACTCATTAGGAAATACAAACGATATTTCCTACCATAGATCTAGTGCAACTGAATGTGAACAAACAGAACCAATATCCGTGGGGCATGACCTTTTCATCAGAGACCAAATGGATACCCATAATCATTCCCAATGTAATGAAACTGTCACTGAAACTGTGACCAGTGACAATTCTCTTCAACTGGGATCAACTACATATCAAAACCCTAAACTTGAAACTACTGAGGGTACTGGGATATCAGTACTGTTAGTCCCTAAGTCAAACAGCAATAAATGGCCTGTTGTTGAAGGGAGGGCCCTGGCTGCTACAAGTATTCTGTGTTCAGAACCTTATTATGCAAGAGATGGTGTCAGTATTATGAAGCGTAGCTTTGGACTGGACAGCTCTTCAGCTGCTTCTTCCAGTGATCTTGGGTCTTCGAGGCAATCAACTATATGTTTTGAGCGCCTTAGGAGTGGTAAGAGGGGTGACTTTGAGAAGTCTCAGATAAGCAGTACTATGAGTCGTCAAAGCGTTGCTTCTGTGTCAGACATGTCAATTTGTAGCTCTTCAGCTTCACTTTGCCCTCAGAGTGATGCAATAGGAGGTTCCTGTTTCCCAATCGACACTTTGGAAAGCAGCACTTCAAGAACATTGATCTCTTCTGAAGGAAATGATGCTTTTTGTAAGGATGCCTTGCCAAGTGCTATGGAATGTTCGTCTTCTTCACAGGTTATTGCTGATGATGACAATCCCGTTGACTTGAAAATCCAGAGCTATTTAAGTGAGGTAGGAGATACAGCAGTTGAGAATCATAGTACTGGCAGAATGGCTGACATGGATCATATCAGTACAAATATGTATTCTATAGATACTGAAATGCCAAGTGATACCCGAGAGTCATCAGGCCCAGTGGAAAGGTGCATGCCTGAAACTGAAGAGGATACTTGCGCCATCAGTCAGTGCAGTAAAGGTAGTGCTCCAGAACATTCAAGTGATGACAGCTTTGATGATATTCAAATGCAGTCCGAAATAGTTCAGGGTTCAGCTGAGGAAAACAGATTGGATGATTGTTGCATGTCTGCCATCTGCGAGGAGAACGTGTTGATTTCTGGACAAGAAGCTGACATAAGGAAACTCCCTAATGATGGTACGGATTTCTGTATTGTTTTTTTTCACCAAGAGTTATGATTTGTGCCATATACATACTTGCTTGAGTCATGCATTGCTCCTCTATTTGTCTTGTCTGTTATATAGTTTTTCTGGTCCGGAATTAGCTGTTGCATGTATATAATGGATCTTTTGTGGACATGATTTATTCTTTGGACCAAATAAAAGAAAATTCAGGGCGGACATGGGTCTGTTTAAACTTTGGATCATGTCCTTTAGTGCCGAGCTAAATTTGGTCACTGCCTAGGCTATCTGGCTAGCATTTGTTTTGATTTTCTTGAAGACTCAAACACGCAGGAGATTGCATATCATTGCATTAAAAGAAGAGAGTTACAACACATCCAAGCATCCTAAAAAACATTTGGTTTAGGATCCAGTTTGTCTGAGCCAAGGAAATCATGGCCACACCGTGTAGAGTAAGCAGCAAGCCCTAGAAGACTCCAGGGTGGCTGATTTTTGTGCCATATTTTGGTTTGGTGACACGGTTAAGCACAAGCTGAAGTTTCAGCTGGCTGCTGGTTCCAAAATTGCGCCGTTTGCTGCAGTGTCAATGTTCAGAACTTCATCAGTAGATCACAATATTTGCTAAACCAAGTATCTAATTGCAAATATATTTGAAGGACTTTTTATTATATTACTTAATTAATCTGATAAAATAAGAGCTATTTTCCCTATATTTGATTAAAAAATACTTATGACATATAGGACTCCCCACATGTCATGTTCTTGGTTTGACAGGAAAATTAGGGTACTTTGGCTTCGCCATGAAACAAACATATCATTTTCTGCCAAAATTTTGCACCTTCCAACTTTGTCCACTTCCAATATTTGGTCAGCCCACCTGGGATATGCATCCAAACATGCCTATAATTCTATGATTAAGCAGTGTGTGTTAATTATTTGAACGGCAGAATCTGCTTTTAGTGCTGAAGCGTGTAAGGGATTAAACTCCCTCATTACCCTCGGCGCTTGGATTATTTGGACGGTGAGGAATGACTGCATTCAATGGGGCTGTCCCTAATATGTCTACTGCTTTGAACCTTGCCAGGGATGAAGCCCATCTCTGGTGCTTGGCTGGAGCCAAGGGATTATCCCTGCTCACAGCAAGAGGGGTTGTTTAGAGTGCCTTTGGTTCTAGGTCAGGTCTTACCTTTCTTTTTTTTTTTTTTTTGGTAATTAAGCCCTGTTAGTTTACGTGTGTGTGTGTGTGTGTGTGTGTGTACTGTGCAAGGCGCGCGCTTTGGGTCTCTGTATGACTCTTATCCTTCTATTAATAGAATGATACACAGCCCTGCATGTTAGAGAGAGAGAAAATATTTGAAGGGGCCATGGATAAAATACCTGGGATGTGTGAAATTTAAAAGAGGGGTGGGTAATTTCCAAGTGATTTGGTTTCAAAGAACATCTTTATGATTGTTTAATAAACCATTCTACTCCCATCATTTCAAATTATAAGACATTTTGGCTTTTCTACATACATATATTTTGCTGCACACTTATACACACTATGTCTAGATACATAGTTCAAACAATGTATCTAGAAAAAAACATCTTATAATTTGGAATGGAGGGAATACTGTTCTTGTGCACACTGCAGCATGGTAGAAAAAAATTGCAGGGCTTTTTTGGTTGATTTATCATCTTAAACTGCTAGCCGTGATGTATCTTCAAAATCTATGCATACCTTCTATTCCGACAGACAATATAAGTATTTGATACTTACTTGCAGTAGGGGTTCCACCCTTCCTGCTCCTCTTAAAAAATTATATATATATATATAAGTGTTTGACGTAATATTTTTCTCTGAATTGTAGAAGAAGTTTGTGTGGAAGTAGAAGGATCAGGGAAACAAATCCAGAGATGCTTCACATTAGAAGAAGCTGCTGATACAATTCTCTTCTGTAGTTCTATTGTCCACGACCTTGCATACAAGGCTGCCACTATTGCATTGGAAAACAAGAAGGAAACAGAGTTTGTCGACTCTATTTGCCCAACTGTTACAATAGTCGGAGGATCATTTCCTAAGGAAGAGAGTTTACCAAAGCTGCCTCACAGACGAACTCCAAGTCGTAAGGTCAAAAGGAAAAGATTGGAAGGTGAAACAAATGCAACAGAAACTACAGAGAAAGATGCTGTTGCGAAAGACTCCCCACCTGTATGTTCTGCATCGGGTATTGCAAGGAATTCCGATAATATGAAACCTCCAAAGTTGGAATCCAAGTGCAACTGTATAATCATGTAAGTAACTCAGTCACATCCAAGATCAAAGGAGATTTGGGATATTGGTTTGGACAAAAATCCCTGCAAGTTGGGTTCATGTCACATGCAACATGATGCACGCCTACCTGCTTGGTTAACCCGTTGTCAGCAACGATGAAGTTCGACACAGTAGATCATCCGCTAGATTATTTTGGAAAGGTGCATTTGCTGTGTTTTAGGTGACAGAATGCACTGCGAGCTATTCTTTTGTAAAGTCTTTTCTTCTCGGTTGTGGAAATTTTCTGCTTGTCGTGAGGTCCATTGCGGTTTGTCCCAAGTGTGAAAGACTAGAAGAGTTGTTGTGCTGATAGCCTATTTACTTGCAAAGCACGTGGCTGCTTGTGAAAATGGTCTTATACTCTTATGTACACGGCCAATCTCAGTTTCTGCATTCCACGATGCATCTCTTCATTGTGGCTTGTGGGGTTCTTTTGCCACACACCATATATGGTGGCGTTCTCAGCTCTCCCTCTTGGCCGATTTGTTGCAATTCGAAGATCCAAAAAGGTTGGGGTGTGTTCTCTTGGAGCTTGGTGCTCATCTTTCTAAAGGTGAGAGATTGTGAGCCCTAGGGTGCTATCTTGTGAGAGTTAGAAGAACACCATCCTCTCCTCCCCCACTCTAAGCTTGGTGCTAATGGAGGCTTTTGGGTCGTTGGGCGTGAGGGAGAGGTCGCGCCACATGAGCATGTGATCGAGATCCCAGTGTTGGCGGCGACCGCCACCTAGGAGCGTGGCGCGCTGGATGATGACGATGGATGCTGCTTGCCACAACCGGGCTTCCCCGTGCCTGCATACAAGGACGTCGGGATGGACTGGGATGTGTCGTGCGACGGCGATGAGGTTGCAGCGCTCAGCGGACGCATCGAGGGGTTCGCCCAGTGGGTGCTCAAGAAGGTCGCCGCACCCTTGCTACAGATGCCCGCAACACCCCTGTTGCGGACCAAGGTCAACGACCACTCTTCCGGGCTCTCCCTTAGGAGCGCGAGGATAGCAGCGCAGCCGCTCGTGAACGTCCCGGTCGCCAGGCGAAGGGAAGCCCTCATCTTACAGTGGCTTCGACGGCTTCAGGGGAAATCGACGGTGGAAGCCAAGCTGGAGTATGAGGCCATGTACGGCGACGACCTCGTAGATGCGGATTCCGAGTCGTTAGGGGGCTTTTCCTAGACCTTACATGCCCTTGGTAGTCCTGCGGGCAGCGCGGCGCCCACGCATCAGTGCCACCGCCGATCTATGGATCTGTGCCGGTGCGCGCAATCTAGGTTGTCTAATCCATGAGTAATCCGCTTAGAAAGAATAGTTTGGGAGTGGCACATAATGTAATATCCTCATAGGAACGCGTGAAAGCGCGGTCGTAAAAAACTCTTCTCTTAAGTACAAATTGCGTATTCGAGAAAAAAAAAACATGTGTCACTATAAAAGTTGGTAATTAAACATAAGCCATTAAAAAATTGAGTTCTCACCAGGTGCTATGCTGTGAAATCTTTTGCCGGCTTGCGTTAGATTTGGCTTTGCCCTCCACGCCACTCATGTTAGATTTGGCTCTAACGGTGACAAACTATATAGGTATGAAAAGTCGAAATACCCTCATATTTGAATATCTAATTAATGTTTTTGAGCCCTTCGTGATCTCAAAAAAAAAAAAAACTGAAAGTTAGAAAGTTGTAGATCTCGCCGAGATCTTCAATATTTATATAGAATTTATCCTCATTTGATTCCGTACAAAAAATATGATTTTTTTTCCGAAGACATATTAATCATATTAAATCATATCTTTTTTTGTATCAAATTAAATAAAGATAATTTTTATACAAAAGTTATAGAAATTGTCGAGATCTAGAACTTCATAGTATTGAGGTTTTTTATTTGAGATTATTAAGATGCTCAAAAAATTGCATATTTAAACATGAAAGTATTTTTGACTTTTCATATTTGTAGTTTGTCGTCGTTAGGGTCAAATCTAACGCAAGTGGCATGAAGGGCAAAAGAGTTCAAAGTGGTGGCATCTATGAAACTCAACTTTTTTTAATGGCTTATGGGTAATTACCAACTTTTATAATGGCACACAAAGTGGCTTGAACCATGTTGATGAGGCTTGGCTTGAGCTCAAACTCAAGATTGTTAGTTTGTGTTGGTACAATGCGAATGTTCTCGTTGCTTGGAGTAGAGAACTCTTGCAGTGTCCTTTCAGCCATAGCTTCAGAAGCTGGTGTGGAGCTTCCTCTTAATTGACTTGATTCTGATGAATGAAATGAAGTGAACCACAATCAATCCTATGATAAACCATGTATAAGATATATAAACAAAAAGACAAACAAGGGCAAGCCTGCTAAAGGAGCGATGCCTAGTGTGGATCTCGTCATAAGTTTCTATTTTATCAATTCCTCTAGGTAGCCATCTATTCCTCCCGGCAACAACGTCAGAAATGCTTGTTGGTATTCCTTAACGTCACTATCACAAGGGTGGAGTTAATCTCACCTAGGCGATATGCCCAGGAGTACTGGTGTGGAATCATTTCATAGAACTACCTTAAGCTAGGTTGTCATCCCAGCAGCAATGCTAGAAATGTATGTATTGTATCTGTAATATGCTCATTGAATCTTCTTGATAATAAATATATATAACTTAGGTTATCCTCAAGCGCATAGATAAAATACCACTGTAACATTTCACCGGCAGTAATCCAGGTATCATTATTTATATTTTAACCATAGGGAGGAAATAAGAGGTTGGCTGAGATAATTGATAAAATGGCATACTTATAAGAGAATCTTTCACTAGCACTTACTTAGCGGGGTAAGCCAATAATGATATGATATTATAATAAGGATAAATAAGACAGAGATAGACATAAGACTACTCACTAGTTAGATTAACGTGGACTAATTAAGAGATAGAATTCTTATGTAGCATTAAGTTTACTAAGATAGTCATTTACTCTAGCACATACACTATCATATATAGCACAAAAACTTTGAATCTATGCATCATGAAGACTAATAAGGAAAATCAAGAACAGAGCAAGACTATCCTCGTAATCATGTTCAACTTCTCTTATAGACGGGGAGTGGACTAGAGAAGACTCAACAAGAATATCACACCCACGATCTACCACATGACCCGGAATAAGATGCATCCGTAGGCAAATCATATATTAGCACCACGCTTACATAATTTTTAGCACCTAGCACACTCGAGTATTGAATTAGGGGCTCTACGAATAAATGCATGAACCCATCATTAATCATGACTATGGGCGTGTTTGGCGAGCTCTAGCTCTTGAAAAATAGTTCTAGAGTTGCAGATCCGCGCAGCTCCACCATGGAGCAGCTCCACCATAGATCCGAGATCCTAAAAACATTTGGTATAGCTTGGGAACGATCGGCGACGGGCGAGGCCGCCTGACGTAGACACAACATGGGGTGGGAGCTTCGCCATGCGCACTTCACCGAGCCATGAGCACGATGTCGTGTGACAGCTCCGCGGGTGGGCTCCGTCAGCCGCGGGAGCACCGACCGGGACGGCGGTGCACCGGCCCAAGGCGTGACCTCCCACGGCCTCCCGGGGGTGGGATGGCGGCCTTCGAGGGTGGCGTGGCGCCGCGGCGGGGCGGCGGCGTAGTGGGTGGGGCAGCGACGCTCGTGCCGAGAGGGAGGTGTGGGCGCGAGGAGTATGCGAGGGAGAGGAAAGAAATAAAAATGAACCATTCATTTTTCACTAATTAGTGACGGTGGTGGGTAATTTCTTCCAACTCCACCAAATCTGATTTCGTTGAGAACCCCTTGAGGTACTCCACATAATCCATGGATTTGGGGCCCTGCTCCACCATTTTTTTGGAGCAGATCTTTGGTGGAGTTGCTGGAGCTGGAACCATTTGGTCGAAAAAAATATGGAGCGAGAGTGGTTTTTTTGGATCTAGAGCTGCGTGGAGCTCGCCAAACATGCCCTATATCAAATATATACAACTAGAATAAACTAAGAACATAGAATAAAGTCATAGATACAAGATAATACCAGTCTCAAGATGACTTGAAGATCTAGAATCCCGGGTTGGCAGCACCTGACTCTACTTAACTCTGACTTGCTAATCTAGAACTAGAAGGACTAGAACTAGAACAATTGAGTAGCTAGCCTAATCTCTGGTGGAGAGGATCTCTCTTGTACTTCTGCCTGGCTTCTCTTCTGAATTGATATGATGTAGAATGAATTAGGGTTTGACCTAGGGGCGGGGGTCTGGTTATATAGTCCCATAGAAAGCACCGTAGCCCTTGGATCAAACTGACCTTGATCAATGGTTTAGATCTCTTCTCAATGGCGATTATGAACCGACATAACAAGGTAGAGGCTAACATGTGGGACTAGTGGTTGGCCGACTAGGCTTCTTGGTCGTCCGACTTGTCACAATGACAAGTGGGGCCCACATTTTAAGGGGTGGTCTCTAGTGTCTTCTAGAGTCTTCTTTCATAGGAGCCAAGTTGGAATACATTTGGGACACGTCTTTGCTTCGTATGGCTTGGTTTCTTCCTGTTAAATCTCTAAATATATATAAATCACCAAAACTCATTGAAATTGTTAGCAAAAGACCTAAGTCTATGTGGGGATATTCATTTTATGCTCTTATTTCATGTTTACTTGGCGAACAAATATTTACAATAATAGGTGTCAAGAATGGCTTGGAGAACTATGGCCTCCGTTGTGAAGCTTGTATGGAGGTTGTGTATACTTCGGAGAAGGATTTATGAGAGGCACTATGCTCACCCCGTGGAATTTCACGAGGGAAACTACAAATAGAGCGTCAAGTGGTATGACCAAATTGAAGTGCTAGATCTCTTGTGTGAACACTCCTTGTGTGGTGAGGGTGAGCTTGTGTGCTACCATTACCAAGAGGATCGGTTACTAAAAGGTCCTAAATGGCTAGAGGGGGGGGGGGTGTTGAATAGCCTAATAAAAATTTCTATAAAATACTAGATAAATTTGTTAGAATAACAAATGGCGATAAAAAACGTTTGCTCAGCTCTCTACTTCTCGGCAAGGCCTCCTATCAATAATTCTAGTTGCTATTGTCTCTAATTCACACAAAAAGCTATGTCACTACTTTACTCCTAGGTGAACAAGCTAATTACTCTAGCAACCTAAATAAAACTACTCAAGCTACACAAGCACAATATATATCAAGGTAATGCAAGAGTGTAGATGTACGTGATATGCCACAATGTCGAGGTTAGTCAATCCAATCACCCAATACAATGAGATAACCAATATGAAGCCAATCACCAAGAGATGACAAACACACAAAGTGGAGACACAATGTAATACCCCAAGTTTGATGGGTTATTAGCCATGTTGCTAAGTGAAGGAGTTAACTAAATAAATTATTTAGTGTTATATAATATACGGGCTTAGCTTTCTATTTCATGAATATACACGTAGTGTAATGTTACCAAATATTTTATTACTCATGTAGTACACGTATTTCAATTTGTTTTCTGTGTACGTGCACTAATACCCAGCATGTCTGATCTCTTAAGCATGTCGTATATAAATATATGCATGTATGTGTGAGCCTGCATCTTCATATATATAGCATTAACGATTGACCACCATCACATGTACGCTAATTAGAAAAGACTAGATATGGGTGGCCTAGAGTCGTAGCTAAAGTGCTGAACCACGGTGGTTCTATTGAATGACATGTGAGAAAATTTAGCCAATGGATAATATCAATCGGAGACTTATCTTGAGTCTTGACGTGGCCTACATGCATGAAACCCCGACACACAACCGGGCACCTGTCCCTCGCCATTTCCTACGAGAATGCACCATACAAGAATGTGTCTTCTGACCGGTGAGTTGAGCAAGCTCAGCCGGTTGTCACCACCGTCAAACCGGCTCCCAACTACTATAAATAGTGGCCATGCATCCGATCGAGCAATTCATACCAGCTTGATGAGTTAGTAGTCCGGTGTAGTGTGAGACACGAGCTCTCTCGGCACGCACACTCGGAAGCGCTGTAGAAATAGCTAGTTAAGCTAACAGGACTAGTAGCAAGTAGCTGGTGTTGTTATACCCATTACTCCTGCTACTGGAGATTTTGGCTGACAGTAAAGGTGCTTCCAAAATACCGCTAGAGAGCGATAAAAGAATATATTGTCATTGTGATAAGGCAAGCAGCCTACATGTTATTAATCTCTATCTATTCTTTCCGCACTGACTAACAAGGCGACTGTTATAATATGCTAACACCTCCGCTAACATTTATATTCAAGTTATTATGCATGTGTTTTATATTTCAGTTGTGATGTTGCCTTACCTTTCGGGTGTGTTTTACATTCTTGTTGTGGGGTTGCCTTACTATTCGTGTGTGTTTTACATTCTTGTTGTGGGGTTACCTTTACCTTTCGTGTGTGTTCTACATTTTTGTTGTGGTGTTGCGTTTACATGCCGCACAATTTATATTTATTTATTTATTTACTTTTTTACGCATGTTATTTATATTCAGCGTGCATTTATATTATGTACGTTTAAGCCCTTATAATACTTTCGAAGTTTCCGTGTATTTTAATTTTACGCCGTTATCTTTGCCGAATTTTTACAAAATTTGGTGTTGCGGCGGCAATCATATTGTGCCGATCACGGTTCGGGGAATGGGGTAAATCGAGTTCTCCAATGGGGACGACTCTTGCTCGAACAGGGTGCTTGGTGATGGATCCGTAGGAGCGACCATGCACTAGTAAGTCAAGAGAGGAAATTCTTAGAGGACCAAAGAGCTCTGCTCTTCTAGAACATGTATATGAGCATGGTGTTCTAGTAGAGGCCGTTGATGTCTGTGTACCCCTCTATAGAGTGTAAAAGTGTGAAATTTCACCCTTGTGATCAGAATAACACCCGAATTTTGGCTATTTTTAGATTCGCTAAAAATTCGAACTTTTCGAAAACCTCGATTTAATTTGTCGCCTTAATAATATTTTATGATTTAATTCAAAATCTTGAGGACTAGAATATTCTACCTCCTTGAATTTTGAACACATAAAATATTATATTTTCTTAAGACCTAAAAGGAGTTGACAAATATTTGGGAAATAATAGAAAGAGGAAAGAAATAAAGGAAAGGAAGAAAAGAAAAGAAAAGAAGAAAGGAAAATAAAAGAAGAAAAGTAGAAAGGGAGGGAGATTAAGCAACCGGCCCAGCCCAGCCTTTCCCTCACCCTCTCCTTCTCTCTTCTGCCGAACGGGCCGGCCCACAAGCCACAACCGCCCCGGCCCACCTCTTCTCCCCCACCCTCACGCCGACAGCGGGTCCGCACCCCTTCTTCCCTAGTGCGCCAGACCGACGACCCAAGCGCGGGCGCCGCCGCCGAGCCGGTTGTCGCCTCGACGCCCGAGGAGAGAAGACCGGGGTACGCTTGAGCACGGGCGCCACGCGAAGTCGGATTTAACGCGAAAGCAGCTTGGCTCGACGCCGCACCCGAGGCGCAGTCACGGGCGGCGACCGCCGCCGACAAAGAAGCCGACCGAGCTTGCCGGGCGAAGCCCGCCATGACACGCAAACAAGGACGACCAAAGACACGGTGGGCGACGCGGGTTTGCATGGACGCGACACAGAAGCAATAACGCTCCCACCTCGCCGCCGCCCGCCAAAAGCGACGAGGAACGGCGGCCGATGCCGACCGATCGCCGCGACACCATGACGAGGCTACACTACGACGACAGGCTGGCAAGATGAGGCATGATGGGACGAGGCGGACGAGGCGAACCGGAGGTCTACGAGCACAGCAATGGATGCCGGAAAAGATCGAGCTCGCGAGAAAATATCTCGCCGGAGCTCGCCGCGGCGCGCGGCTATAAATAGCCCGCCCGGGTGCTCGCCTCGACCTCGCCGGGCATCAGAGCTTCGCCAGAAGCTAGAACACACGGCGGTGCTCGCGCCCCTCCTTCCCTCTCCCTCACCTCTGTCCCCAATCGGGATTTCCCCCCAAATCCAATTCCGTCACCGCCGGAGTTAGGGTTGCCCGCTGTCGCAGCCAACGTCGTCAGGAGCCTTGATTAAGTGGTTCGGTACGCTTCCCTAGTCCCTCCCCCTTCATTTCCCATGATTATTGCTCCCTATTGTGCTGTGTAGCGTCGCCTCCGGATCACGCCGCCGCCGACGCCACCCACGCCGCCGCCGTGGGGCTACCCTCTACCGCCGCCCCGAGACACACCATCGGGTTCGGGACCTAAGGTCGGGGACCTAACGGGCCGCTACGCGAGCGAGCGCCGCCCGCAGCAATGGACGGGGGACGGCACAACGCCACCGCCAACCACCCGGCGACGACGCCGACGTGACCAACCCGGTGACGCCAAGTGTCCCGTCCGCCCACCGCCGCTCCCGCCCGTCAAAGCCACGTGGACATACCGGGACCCACCGGTCAGTCACAAGGGCAAAGAACACAAAGGCGCGTGTGAAGATCTCTTGTTTGGTTTTGGCTAATTAGTGACACCTAAGGACTAATCTCTCGATGCTAAGTGTTTGACTAGATTGGAGATTGGTCGTGCCGTAGTTGGTGCATTGTGATCATGGAGGATGGATCGAGGTGATCCAAGAGATGATCAAGCATGCAACTCGGTGGAGTTTCGGAGATCAATTGTCCCCAAGGCAAAGGTATAACCATAGGGCTTTTGATTTCACACTCAAGACACCATAGAGGGTGTGAGTGGTTATAGGATCGATAAGCCGTACTATAAAGAGGGGAAACTTATCGTACATATCGGTCCTCATGTGCCTCTAGGTTCAAAATTCATTTGCATGCATTCTAACCTAGAGAGCTAACTTCGCACTTGGTGAAAAATGTTTTGAAAATGCTAACACAGTGGTCGGGGTGCTCTTCGACGTGTTGGTAACATAAGACAAGTGACGGAAGTTGGAACAAAATCGATCCGACGCAAAATTGGAAATCTCGGCGCAAAGTGACTGCGCCGACGCGGCGGCGTGGCGCTGGCGCGTCGGGCGCCCACACCGACGCGGGCTCGAGGAGTCGGCGTCCGGCGCGACTCCGGGCGAGGTTTTGGTCGGGGCGATTGAACGGCGCCGACGCAGCGCGCTGGCGGCGTCCGGGTCGCCGGGTTCTGATCGAGAGCATGTCACGGGGAGGTCGCCCGGACGCCGGGCGCCGACGATAAGACGGCGCATTGCGCTGGCGCGTCCGGCGACGTTGTGCTACGGTGCGGTGCGTCTGCCGGCACGCGGCGCTGGCGATCGGGCGCTGGAGCGCCGGGCGCTGGGCGTCCGGCGTGTATTTTTTTCGACGGATTCGAACCTAACGGCTCTATTTCGAATGGGGGCTTATAAATATGTGTTTGGCCGGCCTTGGGAAGGACTCTTGGTCATTCTTACACATTCTAACACCCTTTGAGCTGAGCATACATCCTCCTCCTCACTCCCTTTGCTTGTGAGCTTCATTCAAGTGAGTTGAGGTAATCCAAGTGCTCTTTGCTTTGATCTTTGCATCTAGAGGCACTTGTGGATCGTTGTGAGCCGGTTGGTTTCTTGTTTCTCTTGGAGACACCGCTCCTAGCCGGCTTGGTGGATTGGTGGAGTTGTTGGCAAGAAGAGGTGATTGTTTCTTGGCCACCTCCGGTTTATTTGTGAGAGGATCACGCACTCCTCGTCGGGAAGACAAAGTGCAAGGAATACATTGCTCGTGTCTTGGGTACCACACTTGTTGAGTGGTGTGTTGAGGCTAGCAAGGGCACCGCCTAGCTCAAACACCATCCTTGTGTTGGTCGGCACAACCGAGAGAGTAACTTGTCGGTGTACAAGCGAACTCCGGGTGAACAAATCGACTTGTTCATTGTCTCATCGTGTGGATCATCACCTTCATGTGATTGATAGCTTTTCTTCTTCCCCGTGATTGGTTAACATCCTCTACACTTTGCGGTATAACAAGCTTCTCACTCTTGCATTACTTTGCTAGATTACTTTGAGTAGAGAGCTAGCACTTGCTTGTATAGGTTGTTCTTGCTAGCCTAAGGATCATATTAGGATTGCTCACTAGTTAGAGTAGTGACATAGCCTTTGATTGACTTAGAGATCATAGAATATATTTAGAATTGTCACTAGAGGCTTGCAAGACAATAGAGCTAGTGCAAACCGCTTTACTGCCGTGTTTTTATACTAATCGGTTTGTTTAGTTGAGCTTGTAGAAAATTTTTATAGGCTATTCCCCCCCCTCTAGCCATCTAGGACCTTACAACGTGTACAACGGGATGCAAAATGCTACATACACACGAGTTTTGTACACGGGGAAGTTGTAAAAATATATTTTCGAAAGTGTCGAAAAATTCCAGAAAAATATGTAAATAAACTATTTTATGTGGAGATAATTGTCATGATTTTTATTATATTTTTCCTTTAATAAAATATTGACATAAAAATCCCACAAGGTTTATTATCCGGAATTAAACTTGAGGAAAATCATAACTTCCGATCCGTAACTCCGATTTAGGTCAAACCACTTCCAGTATTTTTCTAAAATCGTGCTCTATCCGTTTATCATGCTTTCACTCGTTATCACATGGTGTCTTATCGCTATTCATTCGCCCTAATATTTATTCGATTAATCTCGCCGAACGTGGAAGCAGCCAACGAGGACCTTTATCAGGAGAATTACAACCCTGATTACATCGCGGAGCCTGACGACGTATACAACCAAGGCAAGTCCTTACCCCCCTAGTCATGACCTAATTAATTAACATTTAACCATGCAATAATTATATACCTAATATGTTGATCTAAGTGAATGTTTACACATGCGATGATAACCTCGATTCTAAGCTAAGTGCGTAATGAGCTGTGTGCTTGAGATAATGATGATGCTATGTGTGAGAGGATATCAGCGAGCGTGTGTTCTTAATAATGTTTAATTATAAGTCAAGATATAATAATAATAAATGAGCCTGACCAACAAAAGAGGTGGGTGGTGTTAGTCTACATGGAGGTGGGCTAACACAACTCGGGAACCGAGGGTTCCTGTGGAGAGATACTTGCCTCCCTAAGGACCGGTTCATAGACCATCTACCTAGTGCGATATCACATACAGCCACATGTCGGGATGGGGCGACTTGATCTCACACCCCGTTGGGTCAAGGTGTATTGTATGCCTAGGTGGCCGGTGGTAGGCAGAAGGGCTATCGAGAGCAGACATGGGGAGAGTGACCGCATGGTCCGGTTGGCGTGGATGCTAAGTGATCCTCCACGTAAAACTTTTGGCGCAATGATATTATTGTATACGAATTATTAAGTTGACAGATGCTGAGTGATCATCCGAAATGCTGTGTGCTAATGGGATGCTGTTGACGGTAACCAACTGCAATTTAAACACCGTCAACACAACGCCAAAACAACCTAGAAATAGGGATTTCAACTAACATATTCCAAAGTTTTGGTGTTTATTTGGACTTGCGGTACCAACCCAAGGATGATCACTTTGGGCCAAAAAGACAAAGAAAAAGAAATAAAACCAACAAATAGAAAAAAGGCCCAAAGGAGCAAATGGCAAGCCCAAACAGAATCGGGACAAAACGTCAAAACCAGGCCGGGCCAAGACCACCTCACGACTTTTCACAAGAAGGGAGGAGGCCCACCTGCCGGCGAAGCGAGGGCGGGCCCCGGAAAGGGCGTAGCGCGCACCACTGGTGCGGCCGCACCCTGGGCTAAGGCGGTTCGGGCCCGGCCGGGGAGGCGGTTTGTTACCTTCCAAAACGAGCACCGCCGACGTTGGATGGTCGGTTTCGCAGATTAGGAAGGTGTTCCTGTGTCGGTTTAGGTGATTTTAGCACTTAGGCCCCTCCCCTTGTGTATAAATAGCTCCCTCCTTCACCTCTCTATACAACAATTCAAAGGAGAAACCAAAGTCCACTTGTGCAAGAGAGTAGAATTAGTTCTTTCTTCTTCTATCTTCTAATTCTAGAGAGTGAGAGAGGGAAAAGCTAGAAAGAAGCTTTGTTCTTTCTACCCGGAGTTGCCGGTTCGCCTCTCGGTGTTCCGCGGTTCCTAGGAGGACGGAGTGCCGGACTTATCGGTACCCGCCCGGCTTATACCTCTGCAAGCTGCTTACACTTTGGTAAGGAGTCTTGTGATTATCTTGCAGCTACTTAATTTTCTTCGTATATTTCTTAGTCGTTGTAGACTTGCGGGATTGATAGTCGTTCCTTCGGGGCGGTGCTCTGGTAGAAGGACCCCGGGGACGGGTAAGCCTTGTCGACACGCCAGAGTAATAATCACTAGTGTAGACGTGGTGTCTAGACTAAGGGTTTTCTATCTTTTGCGATGCATCCCACGGTTGAGGGGGTAGGCGGCTTGGTCGTGACAAACCCTGTCCGTCCCTTGAAATCCCCCCATGTTCGGCTGTGTCGTAGAGCTAATTGCCGGAAGCTTCCCAGTTGGGCGTTGGCCGGTGCCCGAAGTGAGTAGATAACGGACTTTAGAAATCACTGCCTGGAAAACTTAGCCTATAGATACCTCGTTACTCTTAGAAAACAAACCCTTGCCTTAGGTTGACACGCACCGTAAAAGCAAAGTCGCGCGACCGCCCTTGTGTAAAATACGATACCCCGCTACCACCGGGAAGTGCTACAACGGTATTTCCGTGCGCTTGCGGATTTTCTCAGGTGCGTAAGAAACACCAACAAGCATTTTCGGCGCCGTTTCGGGGGGACGGTTGTCGTAGTTATATTTCGAGCCTAGTCGACCTATGTGACCGGTAGTATCCTTTTAAAACAAAAATACCAAAAGAGTCCCCGTTACTCATGGAGCAACCTACCCTACAAATCCCCCGTCCGCTCCTAAGGGCGAGCTCGTAGAACCATGCCAACCGCGGGGCCAATCACGCCTTCAGAGTATGAGCTCCGCCCCGGCTTTATAGCCATGGTTCAGGCCCGAGCCTTTTCGGGCTCGAATATGAAAACCCCTATCATCACTTACGGGAGTTTGAGCAGCTACGTGGGTGCCCGACTATTGCAGGCATGACACATGACACGTTGAGGTGGAAGTTGTTTCCGTTCTCTCACCGAGAGGGCGACTCAATGGTACGCCCATAACGTAGGGTTGGTAAACGGAGAATGGGAAGAACTGCGAAACAGATTCTCGCGGTAGCGTTCTACACTTTATCCGTAATCGCGGCCCCGCGACAAGAGATACTCAACTTCCAACAAATAGAGGGTGAAACCTTAGGTGCAGCCTCGGGACCGGTTTACCACGCTTACACGATCCGCCCTGCACTGCCCATACCAAACCACGTGCTCTTACAAAGATTTCGGCTAGGGTTGGACAGGGGCAATCGCCCGGCCGCTTGATTTAGCTGCCGGAGGGTCGTTTGCACATAAAACCACAACGGAAGGAGAAGCTCTCCTAAACCGTATTCTTGAGAATACTCCTCCGCTAAAACCCATCCGAGTAGAACCCATGCAGAAACCAGTGGAAGTCTCTTCGGCTACTGCCGAACCTGAAACATCTTTAGAGAGACCCTCGCCTGAACCAGAACCAAAGGAGGCCGCATGCACGGATCTCCCGTTCTTCGAGGTTGACTTTACTGATCAATTCGGTGACACCTCGGTACGAACAATGGAAGAAACCACCGCCCCGGCTTAGCCCCCGAACAACCCCCGGATATAATCTTTCTCCAGGAGTCTATTAAGGAGCTAACAGCTATAATGAGCACGGAATGGTTGCGGGAGGAAGGACCTTCTTTCGAAGAAATTCGGATAATTGGCCCCTCTACACCAATCCAATGCGAATATCAGGGAAACATGGTGGAAGTCATGTATAACCCCGCTGTGGGAATAAACATAATGTCCAAAACCTTCGCACAAGCTTGTGAAGAGGAAGCTGTTAGGACCCCCACAACACGGACCTTGCGCATAGCACCACGCACCACCCTTGAAAGCCGTGAGGTTATACATGAACAAATCTTCCTATACAGGAATGTCAAGTTGTCTCTGGATTTTCATATTTTTGATATCCAAGACTTCGACATCCTGATCGGGCATCCCTTGGAGAAGATTCTTGATCTATCAACATCCGGGGATTTAGATGTCAAACTCGGGAAGAAAAAGTTTTCCATCCCAGTTACTCGAGCTAAAAACTCGGTAACAGAACCCTTCCTTGAGTATGACACGCCCGAGGAGGTCATGGGAGTTATGCTATATGAGAACCCAGAAACAGACCTAGAAAAAGACGCCCAATTCTTCATTGAAGAAGAGGACGATTCAGGGGAACTCATAGAACTTCCCAAAGAGGAAGAGCTAACTCGGCCTCCAGTTGAGCTTAAACCCCTACCCCCAGGCCTACGCTATGTGTTCCTAAACGGCGATTCACAAGCTCCTGTCATCATAAGTGACAAGCTTAGTGACCGTGAAACTATCCAACTAATAGCCGTCTTAGAAAAACACGATCGGTCTTCGGTATTCCCTTCAAGATCTAAAATGGGTAAGCCCAACACTCTGCACACATCGCATACCTATTGACCCTTCCAAAGAGCCCATCTTGCGAACCCCGGCCAAGCAGCTCAATAATGCGATGCGTGAAGTCGTGAAGAAGGAAGTTCTCAAGCTTCTTCACGCCGGGATTATCTATCCCGCACCACACAAATGATTGGGTTAGCCCAGTCCAAGTGGTCCCTAAAAAGGGAGGAATGATGTCGTTGAGAACGCTAAAAACGAACTCATTCCACAAAGGCAAGTCACGAGTGGTGGAGAATGTGTATTGATTATAGAAAACTTAACAAGGCAACAAAGAAAGATCACTTCCCGCCGCCCTTTATTGATGAAATGTTGGAGCGGTTAGCGAAACATTCCTTCTTTTGTTTCCTTGACGGGTATTCCGCTACCACCAGATCCCGATCCACCCCGATGACGAGCAAGACCACGTTCACATGCCCATACGGAACCTATGCCTACCGTAGAATGTCATTTGGGCTGTGTAATGCATCTGCTTCTTTTCAGCGGTGCATGATGTCTATCTTCTCGCACATGATCGAAGAAATCATGGAAGTCTTCATGGACGATTTTCTCGTCTATGGTAAGACTTTCGAAAGTTGTCTGAAGAACCTAGACCGGGTCTTGCAGCGATGCCAAGAAAAGGACCCGGTGCTTAAGCGGGAAAAGTGCCACTTTATGGTCCGAGAAGGCATCGTTCTCGGGCACCTCGTGTCCGAGAGGGGGATAGAGGTAGACAGAGCCAAAATAGACGTTATTGAAAAGCTACCACCCCGGTGAATGTCAAAGGGATCCGTAGTTTCCTAGGTCACGCAGAGGGTTTTATAGAAGATTTATAAAAGATTTTTCACAAATCGCTAGACCCCTTACGGCCCCCGCTAGCCAAGGACATACCCTTTGACTTCACAGATGAGTGCTTGCATGCTTTCAAAACCCGAAGAAAGCACTCATCTCGGCTCCGATCATCCAACCCCGGATTGGTCGTTGCCATTTGAAATCATGTGCGATGCTAGCGACTACTATTTGTTGGTGCGGTCTTAGGCCAAACCAAGGACAAAAGCAAAGCATGCCATCGCGATATGCTAGCAAAACTCCGACACGAGCCAAATTTTAATTACGCTACAACAGAAAAAGAACTCCTGGCAGTAGTCTTTGCTATCGAGAAGTTTCGATCCTACTTAGTGGGCGCAAAAATAATTGTCTACACAGACCATGCCGCCCTTAAGTATCTTCTTACCAAAAAGGATGCAAAACCTCGCTTGATCCGCTGGATTCTCCTACTCCAAGAATTTGACATAGAGATAAAAGATAAAAAGGGAGTAGAAAATACAGTTGCGGATCATTTGTCGCGTATGCAGGTAACTAACATGCAGGAGCTACCAATCAACGATTCCCTGCGCGACGACATGCTACTCAAGGTGTCACACTTCAACCCATGGTACGCAAACATTGTGAATTACATGGTTGCAGGCTATGTACCACCTAGGGAGAACAAGCGAAAACTCCAAATGGAGAGCAGACGGCACCTATGGGACGACCCATATCTGTACAGGGTGTGTGCGGACGGCT
Source organism: Hyparrhenia diplandra (assembly GCA_015847255.1). Classification (NCBI taxonomy): domain Eukaryota; kingdom Viridiplantae; phylum Streptophyta; class Magnoliopsida; order Poales; family Poaceae; genus Hyparrhenia; species Hyparrhenia diplandra. The sequence continues at coordinate 354,028 of JADLZK010009492.1, forward strand.
TGCTGAGAAGATGCGTACCAAGGGAGGAAGGAATGCAGATCATCGAAAAATGTCATGCATCTCCCTACGCCGGACATCTAGGAGTATTCCGCACACAAGCCAAAATTTGGCAGTGCGGATTCTTCTGGCCGACGATGTACGACGACACGAAAGAGTTCATCAGAAGATGCTACAACTGCCAGAAGACTGGGAACATCACAGCTCGTGATGCAATGCCCCTACATTACAACCTTCAAATAGAAATATTTGATGTGTGGGGCATTGACTACATGGGGCCATTGACTACATGGGGCCATTCCAGAAGTCCCATCATTGCGAATACATCCTGGTGGCAGTGGACTACGTGTCGAAGTGGGTAGAGGCACTACCATGCAGAGCTGCTGATGGCAAGCACGCGCGCAAGATGTTCCATGAAATCATCTTCCCTCGTTTCGGAACGCCACGCATGGTGATCAGTGATGGAGGATCGTATTTCAAGGACAAATCATTCAAGGCATTCTTGAAGGAGCTTGGCACTCTGCACAATATTGCTACCCCCTATCATCCGCAAACCGGCGGGGGCAAGCCAAAACCTCCAATAAACAAATCAAAAACATCCTGCAGAAGACGGTCAACGAGATGGGAAGGGTTGGAAAAACAAGCTACCCGATGCTCGGGCATATCGGACGGCTTACAAAGCCCCCATCGGCATGTCACCTTATCACCTGGTCTATGGCAAAACCACGCCATTTACCGGTTGAGTTGGAACATCGAGCTCATTGGGCCATCAAGAAGTGGAATATGGACGACGACTTCATTTGGGAAGAACCGTCGAGACAAATCTACGAACTAGAAGAATGGCGAGAAAAGGCGTACCACGATTGCAAAAGCTCTACAAAGAGCGCACAAAAAAGATGGCATGATCAACAAGATCAAGATCAAAGAATTCACCACGGGTGACAAAGTACTCCTATTCAATTCCGGGTGAAACTATTCGCGAAGGGAAGCCGAGGAGCAAATGGAAAGGACCGTACAATCGTCATCAACACATCACCACATGGTGCAATTACAATCCAAGATGACGCAGGTGAGATACAAAAGGTAAACGGTCAACGCCTTAAGCTTTTCTTCGAGCCAAGATCTCGATCTTAACCAAGAGCTCGATAGAATAGATTTATGCTTTGAAAATTAATTTGTGTTGATCAAAGCATACAAAAAAAAATATATTTACAATTAAAATTGTTACAACTAAAAAATATATATATATATATAAGGTAATAATAAAATGTAAAATTTATCTATTTATTTTGCTAACTTTTTAAGTTCTTTATTTTCTTTTTACTTCATTGCCCTCACTAAAAGTATCTTTGGTCAATTGTTACACAAAAGAATATCTACTTTCTAAATTAATCAAAGCATAAACTATTTTCAAAATTTGAATTTGAGGATCAATTAGAGATCAGCAAGAAAGGAAACGTTTCTCGCGCGGCAAACCCCGATTCAAAACTTTTCGAGAAAAGGAACGGATGTGGCGAAAACCCGACCCGGGGGACACGGGTGGTGCGCTACAAGCACCACCCGGTGCGCCCCGCACCCCGGGCCGGCCCCGTTGGGTCCGGGATTTCGCCCATCTCCTTCTCCTTTCTCACAACCCACAGTAGTAAGGTTTGTTCGGCCAGATTTCGACCGCCAAACCGAGAGAGGAGAATTTGTCCTATAAAATCCACCCTCCTCCTCTCCATTCTTCACACCACTCCTTCTTGCTCTTCTCCTCTTCTCAAATCCTCTTCTTCTAAGCCAAGAACAGCTGCAATGGCGAGCCATGCCCTCACTCTCTACAATTCTGCTCGCTCACTTTGCACCCTCAATGAGGATGACTTGATCTTCCCTAGCGATGAGGTAGAACCGTCCTCCGCCGCCCCTCTTGCCGTGCTCCCTCCCCCACGTCACTCATCCAGTGGAGGGAACAGCTATGTGTCCACGGGCAGATCCGTGACACGCAAGAGTATCCTTGGGCGCCCACCTCGCCCTACGGTGGGCACCCTGGGCATCAAGAGGAAGGAGCCCGAAGCAGCTGGCACCCATACCACATCGACAGAGACGTCCTCCTTCCACACCTCCGACTACAGCTACCCGTACACCGTTGTTGGTGTCGACATGCCCACAGGAGGACGTGGGAAGGGGCTTATGAAGAAGCCAGCTCCTACTCCAGCGACTTCTCCAAGTGCTCCACTTCGTATCCCTCGGGTGAATCCTAGAAAGGCCCCGAATGTTGTTGAAAGTCGCTCGAGTAGCGAGGGCCCTATGAGGGTACCCCGTGCTACACCTAGGAAGGCTCCCAATGTTTTCGAGAGCCGTTCCGAGGGTACTCCATCACTGCACACAGCTGGAAGTAGCACGGTTCCTAAGGTCCCTTCACTAACAACCTTAAACGCTAGAGTCAACTCTCTAAACAAGCTAGCGAAAACTTTAACCGCAGAGGTAGAAGGGGCAGGCTTAGAGAATGCAGACATTAGGAAAGAACTAGACTCTTTCTGCCTAAACTTCAAGACTAAGCTGGCTAGGGTCGCTAGAGCTGCTAACGCAGAGCACGCCCTACGGAAGCCTGCTTAAGATGCTCTACCTCTCTATCTATAATTAGGCGCGCACTAGTTTAAATTTTCAGTATTTCCCTCCCAATCATTTTGTAATTCCTTCAAAGTGTGCGCCCCAGTTTGAATTATTTATAAATTCAATAAAGTTTTGTCATTATATTATTGTATATGTCTCTACTTGTTTTTATCCTTGTGCAAAAGAAAATTAAAAAAATAGGTACAAAAACAAGTATGGGGGAGGCTCACAAGTCAAAGGTACGCGATTTATTAAAATTAAAATGTTGACTTGTGACTTTTCTTTAAGTGCTAAAACCTGAACCAAACTCCATCTCTATATCTACCAATTGATACATGGCATGCATACATTTTATTCCTCGTCATAATCCATACCTTGTTGAGCAACTATCCTCTAGGGACCCCATGCTTATCTAAATAATTGATCTTTGTGATATGGTAGAATGACTTGACGCTTGCTCTCTTTTTGCAATAAGACTTGGTTTTATCTTCGAAAATTTAAAATAAAGCATGCTCATGGTTTGACTTAGCCAAATCCTACCAAAGCCTGAACAATATCATGAATATCCACTATAGCTACTACCTGCTGTATTGAGTTTTGTCAGGCTCCGTTGATCCGCGTTGAGAGAGGCTCATACCCTCAAGATCGGAAAACACGTACACCCACATATACACGCCGGTTCTCACAATGAGAATTGCGCACAACATGCATCTTCACCATCCACCAAATAAATACTCCATTCATTATACCATGATCATCTCCTGTTATCAAGAAAAATGCAGAGAGAAGGATACAGGCTGCAGAAAAAGAAAAGAATAAGAGATAAAAAATGGACATGTGTCCGAGGGCGAGTAAAGCCCACATCTCAAAAAAAAAAAAGAAGAAGAAGAAAAGAAAAGAAAAGTAGCCTGTATCTCTCCAAAAGCATACAAAAAAGAAAGGAAAGAGATCATAAGTCAAGGAGTAACCACAAAGAAAATATATCATCAATATTTTTCACACACTCTTGCACATTTCGATCTAAGGGTATGGCACCTCTTTCCAACGATCCAGAGCTTGACCCGACAATATATACAGAGGTACGTATGCATCACTCCACTTAAAGATCCGCAAAAAAAAACCCTGCAAAATAGGATGAGTGAGAGTGATACAAACAAGAGTGCTTTGAGAGGAAGATTCAAACAAGAGTGATTTTGTGAGAGTCAATGCCATAAAAGAGCAATGCTATTTTCTTTCAAAAAAATTCAAAAACTTACCAAGTCTTTGCGCATAAGTAGTAGCAAGAAGATGGAAGTTCATGCTGTTCCATTGCTCAATTATTCTAAGATAGCTTGGTAGCCACCATGAATGCTCACAAGGCAGGTAAGGCTTGGAATAACCTATATGCAAGCTTACATCTTGGAAATTGAACCACTTTAGTCCTTGTGCCTTCACTTTCGAGGACGAGTAAAGGGCTAAGTGGGGGGGAGTTTGTTGACGGTAACCAACCGCAATTTAAACACCATCAACACAACGCCAAAACAACCTAGAAATAGGGATTTCAACTAACATATTCCAAAGTTTTGGTGTTTATTTGGACTTGCGGTACCAACCCAAGGATGATCACTTTGGGCCAAAAAAAGACAAAGAAAAGAAATAAAACCAACAAATAGAAAAAGGCCCAAAGGAGCAAATGGCAAGCCCAAACAGGAATCGGGACAAAACGTCAAAACCAGGCCGGGCCAAGACCACCTCACGACTTTTTCACGGTAAGGAGGCCCGGCCTCCCGAAGCGAGCCAGCGGGCCCCGAGGAAAGGGTGCACGCGCACCACATGGTGCGGCCGCACCCCGGCCGAGGCGGTTCGGGCCCGGCCGGGAGGCGGTTTGTTACCTTCCAAAACGAGCACTACCGACGCGTTGGATGGTCGGTTTCACAAATTAGGAAGGTGTTCCCAGGTCGGTTTAGGTGATTTTAGCACTTAGGCCCCTCCCCCTTGTGTATAAATAGCTCCCTCCTTCACCTCTCTATACAACAATTCAAAGGAGAAACCAGTCCACTTGTGCAAGAGAGTAGAATTAGTTCTTCTTCTTCTACTTCTTCTTCTATCTTCTAATTCTAGAGAGTGAGAGAGGGAAAAGCTAGAAAGAAGCTTTGTTCTTTCTACCCGGAGTTGCCGGTTAAGCCTCTCGGTGTTCCACGGTTCCTAGGAGGGACGGAGTCTTGGGACTTATCGGTACCCGCCCGGCTTATACCTCTCGCAAGCCGCTTACACTTTGGTAAGGAGTCTTGTGATTATCTTGCAGCTACTTAATTTTCTTCGTATATTTCTTAGCCGTTGTAGACTTGCGGGATTGATAGTCGTTCCTTCGGGGCGGTGCTCTGGTAGAAGGACCCCGGGGACGGGTAAGCCTTGTCGACACGCCAGAGTAATAATCACTAGTGTAGACGTGGTGTCTAGACTAAGGGTTTTCTATCTTTTGCGGTGCATCCCACGGTTGAGGGGTAGGCGGCTTGGTTGTGACAAACCCCTGTCCGTCCCTTGAAATCCCCCCACGTTCGGCTGTGTCGTAGAGCTAATTGCCGGAAGCTTCCCAGTTGGGCGTTGGCCGATGCCCGAAGTGAGTAGATAACGGACTTTAGAAATCACTGCCTGGAAAACTTATCCTATAGATACCTCGTTACTCTTAGAAAACAAACCCTTGCCTTAGGTTGACATAGACCAAAAAGCAAAGTCGCGCGACCGTCCTTGTGTAAAATACGATACCCCCGCTACCACACCGGGTGAAGTGCTACAACGGTATTTCCGTGCGCTGCGGATTTCTCTCGTGTGCGTAAGAAACACCAACAGATCTTTGGGTGACCTTCCCATTTCCAACCCCCGAGAAACCTTTGGTAGAAGATATACCAAAACCTAGGAGGCATCCGAGCGGGTACGAGGTCTTGTTGGATCTTTTCTAACCACCGATCATGGAAGGAGTTGATCCATCATGTGGGGAAATGTATACAACCTCTGCAGAGTTTTATATAAATCTATTCGAATAGCCACGTCCTTGGAATGGGCAAATGCTAGGCCGGATCATCTATGATTAGATTTTCACACTAATGTTGACTAACCGTTTGTGCTTGTTGTTGATTATAATCTTATCTAAGCTAATCAGGAACTAGGAAGAGCAGTTTTAGAGTCTCGGCTAGGGCCCAAACCCTTAATAACCACCAACCCCTGGTGTGGACTTGCCGAGTACTTTTGTACTCACCCGTTGTTAATTTTTCGAGTTAGGCTCGGATGGGGACTTCGCCACGATGACCACGATAAGGCAATGCAGGATGATTAGACGTTTACGCCTTTGGAGTTGCTAGGACCGGGATGTTGACACTAGGGTTTCGACTACGCTCAAGTTGCTTGTAGGTGTGACATGATAGGAGCCACTATATGGCGTAGCGGCACTTCGATAAATAAATAATTAGCCACAAAGCATGGCTTAGGTTTATCCACCATTGTGTAACCTCTAAGATAGTGACCCTCGAGTCACTTATGTAAGACCTTATTTATCCTATCAATAAAAGCTTCGGCACTTTTTATAGACAAATCTGTGTCCACTCTTGTCTTATAAAACGTATTAGCGCTTGATCCTGGCACTAATACGTGTAATTAACGACCCATTAAAAGTGGGGCGTGACAGTGACTCCCAGGTTGGGAAGCTTGTGGTCATGTGTAGCACCAGTTTAAAAATATTGTTTGTTTCGAAAATGTAACCAGATGGACGACGTGTTAAATATTTCTCGTGCCTGCATATTTGGTTGATTATGTTAGTATCATGTACCTGTTTGCTGAGTATGATTTATCGTACTCACCCTTGTTTCCTACTATGTTTTTTGCAGCTTACGACTATGGACTAAGCTAGGCGGGAAGGGGAACGAGTAGGTGTAGCTATAGCAGTAGCTAGTACTTTGAATACTTGCATTGTAATCTTGAAAAAGGTACCAAAAATATGAATAAATAAAGGAGAATGGTTTTTGATCCACTTCTCACTTGTGCTTATTATAAGCCTTGTAGGGTTATAAATTAACTTTTGTAACCGTGCGGCGGCTGTCCCGTCTAGGCCCTAGTTGGGGGCGTGACACACAAGATTTAACCCGAAGTTCACTTGAGCACCCTCAAGCTAGTCTCTGTTGTGCCAACCGTTTCACATGTGGGAGCAAGGTGGAGTTCACTCCTAGCCAAGTGCCTTTAGGCTACTTGCACCCAAAGCAAATGAGAGGTACCCAAGACACGAGCAATGTATTACTTGCAATTTGTCGTCCCGAAGAGGATGCATGATCCTCTCACAAATCAATCTAGAGGTGGCCAAGAACAATCTTCAACTCTTGCCAACGCCTCCACCAATTGCCAAGTCGGCTAGGAGTGGTGCTATCTAAGAGCAACAAGAAATCCACCGGCAACGACGACCCTCAAGTGCCTCTAAATGCAACTCACAAAGTAATGCACTTGATTCTCACCCAATCTCTCAAGAATGTGCACAAAAGCAAGAGAGGAGAGTGGGGAGATGTTTGCTCTGCTCAAAGGGTGTTAGAAATGATTCAAATGACCAAGAGAGAGAGAGAGAGAGCATGAGCCAGCCAACCAACTATTTATATGCCTCCAAACAAATAGTAGCCGTTGGGGAGGAAAACACAGGTTCTGCGAGGTGACCGGACGCTTTGGTCAAGGGTGACCGAACGCTCCGGTCACGGGTCCAGTCAGATAAGACAAGCGATCGGGCCCACAAGCTATTAGCCAAATCCCATCGTCTGGTCGTAGTGTCCGGTCACCAGCCGGACGCTTCGCTCGGCCAAACCGACGAATTCGACCCTTACTGGAACCGACCGGACGCACGCTGACCGGACGCTCCGATCAGGGGTCCAGCGTCCGGTCAAGAGTCCGGTTGCCTGAAACCTTGTGCGATGTCGTCGTTCTTTGTCGCCTTCGCTTCACTTCAACTTTCGCCACTTGATTCATGTTGCCAACACGTCAAAGAACACCTCGAGCACGTTGTGTTAGCAATTTGAAAACATTTTCTCCAAGTGCGAAGTTAGCTCTCTAGGTTAGAATGCATGCAAATGATTGTTGAACCTAGAGGCACATGAGGATCGATGTTCCCGAGGTTTTCCCCTCTTTATAATACGACTTATCGATCCTAAATCACTCACACCCTCTATGGTGTCTTGAGTGCAAAATCAAAATGGCCCTATGGATATACCTTTGCCTTGAGCCCATTTTGATCCTCGAACCACTCCAAGTTGAGCACTTGATCATCTTTTGGATCACCGCGATCCATCCACCATGACCATTTGACCAATCTCCAACTAATCAAACACTTAGCATAGAGAGATTGGTCCTAGGATGTCACTTATTAGCCAAAACCAAACTAGAGATCTTTAGCTACAACCTAGGTCTTTATGTCTCGATGGGGATTACGTGGTTTGAAAACCTTGGGATAAAAATCATTGTGTCATCATCTTCCTATTGGTTTGTTATTTCCATATCACAAGCTTATAATTACTTGTTTATATATTGTGCTTGTGTTGCTTAGCTTGTGTAGCTAAGTTGTTGTAGCTCTCTAGTTTATTAGCTTGTGTAGCTTTCCTAATTGAGTCATGCCTTTTCGTCGGTGCTTGTTTCTCCAGTGATCACTAGAGAAAGTTGTTTTCTACAATGGTTGATGGAGCTATTAACACATAGCCTTTTCTTCGGTGGCGCCCTCACTAAGGCACTAGATAATTTTAGGTGGTAACCATACATTTTTTGTCCAATTCAACCATATTTGAAAATAACTTCACTTCCACATGTCATCTTAGGGCTTCATCTAAGCTACCTAGCCCTAGGTTTGTCAAGAGTGCATAACATCCTCTCACTAGACTCAACATCAAGCTACTAGTTCATACCCCCACATTTATAGTACAACCTTTTTTTGAGGGAACATTTATAGTACAACCAAAGTGAAAACAAATACCTATACTAAACTAAGTGTCACTCAGGGCCAATTTACACTTAGTGTTGGTTCGTCTCTAACTCTGTCGCTCATCCATTGAAAGATAAAATGAAACCCATCAAATAGAGGCATGAAAATCATGATTTCCCATTAATCAATTATCATCGTGACCTCACCAAGTAATGTTGCTACAAAACACACATTAGTCACAATGATTGTGTCACCATTAATCGCCAAAATGGAATTAGGGACCTAGATTCTTTCACTGTCAAAGTTCCCAATGGCTAGTTTTCAACTATCAAAACTAGCCATTACATGGTTGTTGCTCTGGTGCTTGAGCTCTAGTGACAACCGGAGAATTTCAATGAGTACACCAAGCTAGGCACAACCTAGAAGAAGCTACCTCTATAGATCCCTAAGCTCCAGTGCCCCCTCATAAGGGCACTAGTTGAGAAATCAAGTGCTACCTAGGTGCTCTCAAGAAGTTTGTGTAGAGCCTTCTTATCACCACCAAAACACTCTAGTGTTTAGGCACCAGACCTTTTCGGTCTCCTCCTAAGAGCTATCAAACGACCTACAATACAAAGCAGGCCACCCTAAGCTCATGTGCTCACCCTCTCTAGGAGCCCCCTACACTTGTTCTCGGTGCCATTGTGCACACGAACAAAGGCGAAAACATTTTTTAATATGTTCTAGGGCTAAGGTTCGATGTTATTCCTCTCAGGGGCACGAGAATTATCTATTGTTGGGAACAAAAAACAAGTTATTCCTCTCTCAAAATCTTTTTCAAATGTGTTAACACCAAATGGCGTCTTGCAAGACCACTAAATCTAATACTAACTTAGCATTTTCAAAACCATTACGCAAAGGTTTTCACTTTCTTATACTTTCCATGCCACTTGATCTAAATGCACTCTCAAGTAAGACCTCACGCCCAGTGGCACCAGATAACTAATTAGCAAACAAGAATGCCCCTCTTGATAGTACGACTATCTATCCTAAACCTAGCCAAGTATTTATGTACTCATCCTTAGGTTGGTGAATGAAAAACCAATAAATATACCATTGCCTTGCATATTCCACTTGATGAAGGAGCAGATTGGATACTTGTGTGGCATCACCAACATGGAGATGGAATAGAATGTGCAAGGCAAGGGTACATTTGTAGGGCATTTCATTTCACTAGTTGAAGGTTGAGTAGAGAAGAGCTTGACCGCATTAAGGATAGACAATCATACTATCAAGAGGGGTTTAGGGGTATAAGTTAGACATAAAGATAAGAAAGAGTTTTCAAAGGGAGAAATGAAAATGGAAGGGGATCAAATAAAATTTGAGCATACAAGTAGGGGGAGCAAGCTTAGAAACCTAATGTTGCATTTATATGTGCACATTCATATGAGTTGTTGCATTTCACAAGTTTTAAATTCAATATACATGCTTGTTGGTGTATGCTAGTAATAAGACTTGAATGGCGATTTGAATAACTAGCATGAATATGTGATAGCAATATTTGCCTTGATTATTTCACAAGTGGATCTAGAGACTTGGTTATAATGTTGGTATATTGGTGCACTCTTATTAGTATTATGCTTCAATGTTCCATTCTATATACCTTAGCATTATTTAGTATTAATACTCCCCCACAATTCTTTTCTATGCATTTGTGAACAATTGAACCAAACTCAAAGGATCACATAAAGGGGGAGCTAGTACTACCAAATTTAAATTTATGGTGATTGTCCAATTCTATTTCATGACCAAAATACTAGGACAAATAACTCAAATTCAAATTGAATTTATTTCACATATTTGTGAAAGGTTGTCATTAATTACCAAAAAATGAGGAGATTGAAAGCCCTAAGTTTGGTTTGGGATAATTGATAAAACCATGTATGCTAACATTTGGCTCTAAGTATGTGAGTGGGTTTAGCATAGATAGTTGTACTATGAAGAGGGGAGAAATCATAGTTGATGTGGTTATCAAGTGCCATTAGGTGATTTAATTCATTGAATATTCATTGGAACCTAATGAGCTAGCACACCCTTGGGATTTGGCTTAGAAATATTTCTAACTCACGTACACATGTGTTGAAATGTTGAAAGGCCTTGTTTGATTTTGATAATTGATAATGCTTAGTTGCTAATCTTTTCATTGAGTGTAATGAGATAGGTTGGCACAAATGATGATGGATCTTGGGTGGTCGGCATGATGTCGGCTAGGGACCTTGGTGCTCAGCCTTGCATAGGAGGTCGTCGGCATGAGGTTGTGGCTATTGACCTTAGAGGCCAGCTATGCATAGGAGGTGGCCGACATTGAAGATCATCAAGTTCCAAGAGGAGAAGAAGAAAGATTAAGGCAAAGGTAAAACTTGATAGGCTTTTTATTTTGCACTCAAGACACCAAGTGGGTGTGACTAGTTTAGGATCGATAGCCGTACTATTAAGAGGGGTGAAAAAAATCATTTGTGAAATGCGGTTATCAAAGTGCCACTAGATGATCTAACTCATTCATATGCCTTTAGATCTAGTGAGTAACTAACACCCTTGGTAATTAACTGGGATGGTGCTAACTCACATGCACAAGTGTTGACATACTTGGAGTTGGCTCACATGCACAAGGGTGAATGGAATGGAGGTGAAAAGGAGAAGAAAAAGTGTCAGGACACTGGCTTGGGGGTGATCAAACTTTGGTTTGGCGAGTTCGGTCGGTTACCCTAGCCTGTGGGCCGTCAGCAAAGCGACCAGACACGAGGTGACGTCCGATCAGCTTCACCTGATGTGTCCGGTTAGTGTTGGGACCTCTCTGAGTTGTTTTCATGTTGATCGGACTCAGTTGATCAAACTCAGTGGCCTCGTCACCATCAAGCCCGATCAGAAGGTGTTGGCAAACTATTGGTGGTGGTGAAGAAGCGAGCGGACTCACTGGCACATCTAATCATGTCTGGTGGACGCACACGATCACAGTGGGAGTGTTCTGGATGCTCTCTAGAGTTGATCGGACTCTAGGGCTCATGCGTCCGTTTAGTGGAGGAGCGAGTCTGGTGGTTACTTAGAAAACAGTTGAGACTATTTTGACTATTGTGATCGGGCGGCTCAAGTTTGAATGAAGCCAACACGTGAATGACATGTATTCACTAGACGCTGGTGCACGCGTCTAATTGACTGGACCAGCGTGTCTAGTCAACACACTAAAGTTGAGTGAAGGGGTCAATGACTTTTTGAGCCATGGGCTCCCTATTTAAGTGTGTTGGTCGGCAAGTGCTCACTCTCTTGGGCATTTTCATCGACAATACAACCATATGAGCCAAGCCACTCCTCTCTTTCTCATCCTACTTGCTTGTTGTATTATGTGGCGAGATTGGAGAGCATCGAAGTGTATTACTTGAGTGATTTCATCTAGAGGCACTTGGTGATTCTGTTTTGTTGTGGGTTTCTTGTTACTCTTGGAGTTTGCAGACTCCTAAATGGCTTGGAGTAGCAAGGATCATTGAGTGGAGGGTGGTGCTTGTCTTCGACTCCGATCAGTGGATTGTGAGGGGTTCTTGAGCCTTCCCCATAGGAGATCATAAAAGGCATCTTTAGTGGATTGCTCATGGCTTGTGGATCCCCATGTTGTGTTGGTTGTGTGGCACCTTGTAGAGGGTTTGGCTTGTGATGCCAATGAGCCCGTGAGCCTCCAAGTAGGTGAATCGCCACAATGAGGACAACTTCTTAGCAAGCAAGTGAGCCTCGGTAAAAAATCTTGTGTCATCTCTTGCCGATGAAATCATTGATTTTGTTAATCAGTTAGTTCTCTACTCCTCTACAAGGCAGTATAAACACCCTACCTTCTCAAGCCTTACTTGCTTTATTTCCTAGTTGATTTATCCCTTTAGTGTAGTTAGTTCTGAGGGCTAGCTCTTTGCTTGTTTAGTGGTTAGTGAGGCTCTTTAGTTAGTCTTGAGAGCTCACTAGCTTAGTTTAGTGACCTAGCATTGCTTGTGTGCATACAAATCATAGCTACACTAGAATTGTGATAAAATGCTTGCAACCCTTGTAGAGCATCACAAAAATCGCTCTGCCTCATAATTGTCTAACATCTTTGGCTTTAGTGTTGTCTGAGGAATTTTTATTAGGCTATTTACCGCAATTTAGGGCCTTTCAAATACTTGGAGTCAGCACACTTGCACAATGGTGAAGTGTTTTGTAGAGGCTATAGAGTCGGTGTTTTCTAATTTTGCATAATTTAAAAAGCATCCTGCCTTATATGGAGTTCGTATGTTGGTGGTGGCGATCTCCATATAAGCAAACTAAATTAAAAAATATATATTTCAGGTGCATGGAATCTAACTTATTTTTAGGCAACAGTTAGCAACCACTAGATTACCATCCAACAGTCATAATCTATTTGTATTGATGCTACACAAATTGAAAATGACGCACGCACGTTGCCTGAACACCCAGTTTACATGCTAACACATATAGTAATGGCTGGACAAAACTATAATACAATATTAACATGTCTATCACTATCACCAGTTCACATGATCACATCACCCAAAGACCGATGGAGGGGCCACACGCATGAACTGTATACGTCTCCTAATCTGAAAACGGAAACGGATCATTAACCCAGTTGCAGTAATCTGAAAGTGACCATTAACTGAGTTGCAGTAATGAATTCCTGATAATATGAAAATCACAGTAGCACGTGTATCGGTTTGCTGGTCGATAATTTCGGCTGATTGAACAGGGTTCAGTCAGGCGCACAGGTGCTGCTCTGTTGAACTGGGGTGGTTGCTGAGCTTGGGCAGTTCTGATGAAAAAAAAAAAAGAGCTTTGCAAGGCTTGGCTCCGATGATGATGACCCGTAACGGACATCAAAACGCTGTTTCGAGTGTTTAGCGGAAGAACAGCAGAGAAAGCCTCTGGACCAGCCATGCCGCCAACTCAAACCTGCAAAACCCGCAGCTGACCATATAGGCCATAGGGAGGGAGGGGAGAACCGCTTTGGCTTTGGCCTGGAGTCCTGGACCGGCCTGGACCCTGGAGTCGGCGACGGGCAACCCGTAGCGGCGAAGGCGGCGCTAGGGCACGGACCTGCCGCAGGCGAGACTCTATCTGCAGAGAGGCTGAGCCGACGGGGGAGGGCAGCGGGTCCTGAGGAGGCGGACCGCAGGTGGCGGCGGCCAGCGAGCGACGGAAGCCCAGCTACCACTGTGCAGTGCTCCCACCCACGACGGGGGGAAAGGCGGCGGGAGGCACCAAAGCCCATTAGCCAACCAGTAGCCACTGAGCGCACTCTGTTTGGGGAACTGCAGGAGGAGAGAAGGGGAAGGCCAGAGGGAGGAGGCGGGAGCGCGAGAGGGGGATCTCCACTCGGCAGCGTGACACTCGCGCCAAGTCCAAGCGCTCGCCGCACCCGCCGCCATTTCCTCCGCCGGATCCTCCGCGCTCCCGCTCCACCCTCGCCACCGCAGCGCTGCTCCCTCCATCCCTCCCGCGGCCCGCCCGCCCAGTGGAATGCGGAGAGATCCACCCTGGAGTCGGTGGATTGGCTTCTTCCTCTGTTGGTAAGTGATTCCTGGTTGGGCTTTCGCCTGGACGGATTCCCTGCTTCTAGGAGTTTTTGTTTCTTTGTGGCCAGGCGAACCGAATCTTGCTTCTTCCGCACGCATTGTGCTGTGGATAACCGTGCGGCTTGGCGTCTATCCGTTCAGGACCCGGTTAGGTTCTTCTTCCTCTCCTCCGGCCGCGAGACCGAAATTAGCTTCCACAATGGCATCGCCCCCAGCCCCCAATCTGAAGTTCGTTTTCTAACAACTTTTCCGGGTTCAGTTCTTTTTTACTCAATTCTCGAGGGTTTATGGTCAGAAATCTTAGGGAAGTTATTGGCGGTCGAGTTTTGCTATTGCGGTAGATTGATAGTGGATCCTTTGACTGTTGTTTAGTGAAGTGTATACTTTAGTTTTTACGAGCACCTTTCTTGATTACAAGGTGCTCCTTGAGGAATTAATTAAGTGATGAATACCAGACGTTTCATGCTTGTTCCTTTTCCCTTTTAAGGGTTTATTTAATTGTGAGGTTAGTAGTCTACTATAACATTTCGATCATCTTCCTGTTGACGCACCAGATGGCAGCTTGCGGTGTTTGTGGATTGTGAGATGGTGGGCTTGAATGTGAGCTTTTCCAGTGGTGTGGTGGTTGTCTGGTTTGCCTCTGGGTTGCCTGTTTTCTCTGGATTGGGTGGAACTTTTCATCCAGAATGTGATGGATTGGGCAGATTGGGCTTTGGATTGCAACAGTTATGATATGCTTCAAGTTTGGAGGGGGCTTTTGGGGTCCTTTTTATTAGGTTCATCCTGTTTGTTTGCTTTCTAGAAAGGTAGTGCTACCTATGTTAGCATGAGGTATTGGGTAAATAATATTATGCGGTGGTGAGATCGCTTGGTTACTTTGGGAAATGCATGGTTTACAACTCAAGAGGTCTTTTATTACTTTCAGGTTTCTTGCTCTCTACTTGCAGTGTTGTTTATGTTCTTTACTAACAAAAGCCTATTTGCAGATACCTCAAATGGACTAATATGGACTCAGTTTGATATCCGAAAAGGAAAGAGCATAGCTATACTCCCTTCTTGAGACTAATAGACTATAAAGATGCCCCCTCACCATCACCTAGGAGATCTCTGAAAGAAATCTCCCACACAAGGGAGAATAGTTTTGTGAGTACTCGACCTGCTAAATCGAAGGATGATGAACTCACGTTGTTCAAGGATATGCAGAAACATGAGAGGGATACCTTCTTACTGGAACCAGCAGAAGATTTTGATGAATCCATCTGTAAGGCTCATAAATACCATTGCTGTAATCTGCCCCCAGTTTTTGTAACACACCTAGCGTGAACTTTGTGATTTAACTTTTTTTTTTCACTAACACTTAACTGACATGTACTGTCTGTTCTCTATTTCTGGCCCTGATTATCAGCAAAGTTGAGCTATTTTCGGGATTTAAGGCTTGGTGTCAACATTGCTGCACGGGGAGAAAACCGTGATTTTCTTAATGCTGATGGTGAAAGAAATGATTATGATTGGTATGCACACTTAATAGCACATGTTTCTTGTTTTGCTCCATGCTTAATACACATGTTACTTTGTTTGCTTCAACAAATATAGTATCTTTTGGAATTTTAAAATTTGAATGATGACTATAGTTTGTGGAGCAATGTGAGGGATGTCATATCTATTGCTTATTTTTAGTACAAATTGACTCTCACAAGATTTTCAGTAGCTAAGTGGTGAGTTACAAATTGCTCAATCGTCTGGTTCATTATGTGGTGTGGCTTACTGGCATACGTAGTTGATCGGATGTGATAGATCCTCATTGTCGGACTCCTGACATTGGATGCATACTGCTCTTAGAATCAAGCGACTTGAGAGCAAAATACAAGATCTGAGAGTGTATGGGATGAGTGAGAGGTGCAAGGCTGGGGTCCATGGAGCACCCCTTATTCTAGGAGAGAGACAGGGAGAGGGAGTGTTCCTTGCCCTTCATTGATGATTCCTGCCCATTGTTTAGAAAGTGAATTGCCTAACAATGATGTATGGATGCATAGAAAGTAATAAATCACAGGCACTCCTTATTTGATGTGCAAGACTAGCCATGCAGCAGCTTAGTCTGTGCCACCCTGACGTTCAGAGAGGGAGAGGGAAGGAAGTTTTTGATCTCTGGAGAATCTGCTAGCAAATTCAGGGAGGTGAAACTGCAAATTAATAGTCCAGGGACCTAGGGCGTGTTGGGTCACCAGACTAGTTTTGCCTAGCCTTGCCTCTTGTGAACGCTCACCTTGCCCTCACCTTGCTCACGCTGAACGAGCTCACCTTGCCAGGGACCTAGGGCGTGTTGGGTCACTCTCTCACCATAGAAAGCAAAAAGCTTGCCAGCATAGACCCCGAGGATGGCTTGCCTGGAATCAAAACGTCCTCTTCCTTTAGTCACCTAGCAAGATAAGGTGAGGCAAGGATTCATCCAAGAACCAAACGTGCCCCTAGATGATATCCCCAAACCAGTTGAAGGACCTTAGTGTATTTCAACTCTTTTTACTATTCCTAACTAAGCATTCTCTGTGTAAGATTGGTGTTTTTGTTCGGTCTGCAGCTATTCTATCAGGCCATATAAAGGAACAGATGCCTATACCTATCACTGTGCAGTTGCTGCCTAGGCCACATAATTAGATCGGTTAGGCCACATTGCCCTAGCCGCTTCATCGATGAAAAAGCAGTTATCAATCTGAATACTATTAAACAATAACATATTATTAGGACCTTTCTCTTATTAGTTTTTTCTTGTTCTTGGCATATAATTAGTTTATATGGATAATCGAGTTCTTTTTTTTTTTTTTGCAAACATGGCATGTGCTTGTTTTCTTGTCGAGTAGTTGCTTTATTTATGGCCAAACATCTTATCTCTGCTGAGTAACGATTTCTGATTGGTGTGCGATTCCTTTACCCCTCAAGAAGCTTCATGAGTTAGTTTTCCATTTCGTATTTCATCTAATTATAATTATTTTAGTTTTTCTTATCTGAAGTGTACACAAAAAGATGAAAGGGTCCATCCAACATTATGAACTCTGATGCTTGCAGACTACCTTTCACATGTTTTGTTGGACTTATTGACTTATGTCCCTTCTAAAACAGTAAGACTCCACTTACTTATAGTGCTTGAGTCATGTGGGGTATATGTGGGGGGCCAGGGGCAGCTACAGCTCAGCCTAGGGCTGGTGGCATGGTCTGGCTTTGCCATGGCCATTAAGTTAGGCAGCTTGAGTTTCAACACGATATCTCCTTCATGTCTGCTGTTGTTGAGGCCCAGGGCCTAAACCACCCACCATATAAGTTGTCAATTGTTTTATTAGCAATTTGGCATTTTTGTATGTCAAATGTAAGCCATCACATGTCTACCATCTAACTTTTAGCTTAATAGGTTATTGACTCCACCAGAGACCCCACTTTTTCGTTCATTGGATGATGAAGAAGACCAGCGCATTGGTATGGCTCATAGGGGCAGGCCGCAGATTAAGCCAATATCAATTTTGAGGTCATCCACAGTGAGTGCTCACCTCATGACATGTTCCTGCATTCATAATTTTCAGTTGACAAGACCTATCTGTTGAAGTGTGAACATTCCTTTCTGATTTTACACAGATGGAAAATACTCGAAGGTCTAACAGAAGCAGTGCAAGCCCAAGTAGGCTTAGCCCATCACCACGCTCATGTAGCAGCACTGTGTTGACAAGGACTCGATCATCAAATTCTTCTTCAAGAAGCAGCCCTGCACTTCATTCACAACCAGCAGCACCATCACGAAGGTCTTCAACTCCTCCACCTTCTAAGACATCAACCCCTCCACGAAGGTCACCAAGTCCTGCTTCAAGGAGGTTGAGTACTGGCTCAAGTGACCCAATTTTAAACAGAAAAGGAGGAACTTTGCCTGTTAAAACTAGCAACCGACCATCTTCGCCAATCAAAACTTGGCAATCAAGTGACCCTGGTTTCTCTTTTGACGCACACCTCGAATCTACGTACATCTCTGTCAGATCGCCCAGTATCCCGTTCAAGGGGTGGATCTCCTTCATCTTTTAGTGGATTGGACATGAATTGGAGAGGTAGAAGGCAATCTATGTCTCCCACTCCATCAAGAAGAGCCAGTTCATCACATAGCAATGATCGATTCAGCTCGTACAGCAAAGCATCTGCAACATCTTCTGCTGAAGATGATCTAGAGTCTATGCAGTCTGTGCCAATTAGTTACTCCAGTAGTCCAGCCCTAAGAAAGAATTTGTCAGTAATGAAATCCAGAACTATTGCATCACCTAAGAATCTGTCCAAGAGTTTCTCCCCAAGTTCTGCTCCGAAGAGGTCCTTTGATTCTGCAGTCTGGTTGATGGTAAGCATTGCTCCATTACTTTTACTTTTGGTATGATGTAATATTGTTCTGCATTGAATGGTAAAATACTCCTTGGAGCCAATTAGTAATTCATGTAGTAAGTTGAAAAAGGTTGCTATCCTTGTAGTCTTTTGTTAGACCCGTGAAAGTATGTGTCATTGCCTTTGCTTCACATGATTGTTGAAACAAAGAGATGATTTGTACTTTTCTTCAATTGATCCGTATTGATGGCTTCTAATGATCTGGTACATGATTACATTGTTAGAAACAAATTAACCCAGTAATTTGTCAGAATCGACTCACTCAATTCCTTCCTTTGTTGTCTAAATCTTGAATCACTCAAGAACACTTTGCATACACTTGATCTTCCAATCAAGCACTATATAACTTTATATCTCATCTCATGCTCACCACATGAGGGGTACATGTCCTTTTATAGGACTTACAAACCGTCATACAAAGAGCACAACTCATCTCTAGCTAATCACTAGCTAGCATACTCACTTTTACAACTCATTGACAACTACATAACCTAGCCAATTTGACTTTGATCTCTTTAAGGATAACCAAAGTATTACCTAGAAACTTCAAGTACACAAATCTAACTTTACTACCTAATGCTAGCTAAGCATTAGCTCACCAAAGAACAAGTGTTTCCTTTTGACTTGAACAACTCATGCCATAGATGCATGTAGATGCATCTACACATTTCTTATGACAAGATTATTTCCAACATACATGCCATATACTGTTCTGTAGTCATTTCAATGTTCATTGTACCTTCTCTTGTAGAATTGCACTTCATATGCACCTAGGCTAATCTATATTTGCAGTTAGTTTGATTTTAATGCAAGAAAGAGTCCTTCCTCTTGTAGTCTTGTTTGATGTTTTCGATTGTCCACAATATAACAAAATGCTATACCCTTCTCTAGGATCGTCGCAAAGCTCCTCAAGATAAGTTCAGGCCACTTCTATCAAATGTTCCTTGCACGACATTTGGTGTTGGCAAAGGAGATAATGTACACTTCGTCTATGTTGTCGCATAACTCCTCACTCACAACAAGCAGTAATTTAAGTTCTGACCATGGTGTCACTTTTAGCCCTTGTATGGGTAATGAACAAGAACCGAGTAATACAGTTGGTGACTGTGAAGCAACACCTAGTTCCTTGATTCATGATGATATATTTATGTTTGATCAATTGGATGAAGGATCCAGTGGTCATCAGCACAGTTTGTCTGCTACTCAAAGTGGCCCAAAATCTCGAAGCACAGAAAAATATGTGGAAAGTAACATAGAGGGCCCCAATATGGAAAGAAGTAGAATAGCTCAGACTTCATGTAATGTTGCAAGTGGTTCTAAGTCTGGTAAAACTAAAATGGCAACATGCACTAGGTGTGGAAAGTTATTTATTGCAATAGAAGACGATGGAGAAGTTGATTTCTGTGAAGAATGTGATTTAGTAGATGAGGTTCTTTTTGTGGACCCCAAGATAGAGACTTTGGAAGAAGAGCATAAAAAAGACTACAGAAGTTCTAAACCTTGTGTTGCATTGGAAGGTCCTCACATTGCTCCATATCATGGTGAACATATCAAGAAGTCATCTCTTGACAGTCAGCTGGTGAATGCTGAACCTCCAGCTGATTGTCTCCAAAAGTGTCCTCAATCTGAGTCAACAATGGATACAACCAACAGAATGCTGTTAAGGCTGCATGGAGAGAATGTTACTGAAAATTTATGGCCAAATGATGTTGGCAACTCTTCCCGAGGAAATAGCCTCGATATTTCATCCCATCAATGTAGCATAAATAATTGTCAACAAATGGAACCAGCATCTGTAGTAGAGTGTGATAATTTAAGAGATCAAACTGCCAACCACCACAATGAGGTGTTCCAATGCTTGCCAGGGTCAGTGTATCAAAGCAATGAATTTGCCTCTGATGCACTTACCATTGACAGTTCTTGTAAACAGGGATCAGCTGGGCATTCAAATCTAAAGGTTGAAAATACGGAGGGTGCTGGGATTTCAGTACTCTTGCTGCAGAAGTCAAGCAGCAACAAATGGCCTGTTGTAGAAGGGAGACCCTTATCTGGTACAAATATTATCTGTTCGGAACCCTATTATACAAGGGATGGTGTCAATACACTGAAGCGTAACACTGGATCGGATAGCTCATCAGCTTCTTCTTCCATTGATCAAGGGTCTACAAGGCAATCTGGACATTTGGAACGCCTTAAAAGTAGTAATCGTCATGACTTTGAGAAGTCTCAAATAAGTAGTACCATGAGTTGTAAAAGCATTGCATCCATGACAGATATGTCAACTAGCACTTGTTCCGTTTCAGTTTGTCCTCGGTCTGATACAATTGTAGATACTGGCTTCCTAACCGATAATTCAGAAAGCAGTGTTCCAAGAGCCATGATTTGTACTGAAGAACTTAATGAGTCGTGTAAGTACGCACTCTCAAGCGCTATAGAGTGCTGGTCTGCTGCACAGGCTATTGTTAATGTTGGCATTGGTTCAACTGAAGATGCAGTGATTCAGAAACAATGTACAGGCAGGATGGCTCACAAAGATAACATAAGTGATAACTCTTGTTCATCAGATACCGAAACATGTAGCAATATCCCACTGTCTCTGGCTCCTGAGCAAAGTTGCATACAGAAAATTGAGGACGGTACCTCAGTTGGCACTCCAGAACACCCAGATAATAATTGTGGCATCAATAGTTACCAAATGCAGCATGAAACAATTCCTGATCCTAATCCTAATGAGGCAAATAGGTTGGATGATGGTTGTGTGTCTGTCATCTCTGAGGAGGATGTGTTGATTCCTGCAGCAGAGGCCAACATAATGGGGCTTCCTGGTAATGGTATGTATTCATGACTTGCTAGTTTTTTGTACTAACTTGTTAGCTCCAAAAGTTCTGGTTTTCCATAATGTTCTAAGTATTCTTGCAAACTATGTGTATTCCTAAGCATTTTCAATATGAACATCATACATGGCTCCTTTTGGTATTGTAGTGACTTTTCAATAGCCCTTATTTTCTTTTTTTTTCAATATTTGGACGTGGAGTTAGGGAGCAGCATCTTTTCAAGTGATTTTGTTGCCAACATAGACTGATTGCACACCTTTTTGATGTTGTCTTAGTGTCAATGCTTGTCAAAAACAAAACAAGCACAATATTTTGAGGATGTAAGTGTAAAAAACAAAGTACAAATTGCGAACTGAAATAGTACCAGCAACCAGCCAGTTGTCGATGGTTACCACTTACCAGCAATGTTATTAAACTGGCTAGTCGACCCTAGTCACCATAGTTACCGACCAGGCGACTAGTCGACCCTACTCAGTCCTTGTCGGCTAGGGTATATATGGTATAAATCAAGCATCAAGGCTAGAGGTGTGACACAGCTGCTAAACAGCATCAAGCTTCAAGACAAGCTGCAGAGAGGAGTGACCCAGCAATGACTAGCCGGAGGAGGAGGAGGAGCTTGTCTTTGTGCTCCCTTGGACCTGGATTGATGGAGGTGTGATCCAGCGGTGGCAGATCCTTTATCTGGCAGATCCAGCGGTGGGAAAGAGAGTTGGTGCTTCTTTTCGTGCCCCATGAGCTTTTCCCCCACACCGGAGGCTGAGGTGGGGCTTAGAGGCAGCAGCAGGAGGAGGGAGGAGGCATGACAGCTGGGAAGGCTAGAAGGGAGGAGGGAAAGACCGGTGGCAACAGGGATTGTTGTGCACTGCGCGGTAGCCGGCAATGGGTGCACGAGCTCCTGGCAGCTGGGGATGCAGGTGGAGTGGTATAGGAGAGAAACCCTATTGGGCTTTGGCCAAACACAGCCTAGCCCAGTGATCTAATGTGGCCCAGTTCTCAACTGCCTGTATAGTCATCCAACTAATCCGATGATTAATCGTGATTAGTCATGACTAATTGGACAACCTGGTTTCTCGTTTCTCTAATTGAGTCCAAGGGACCAACTAGGACTATTAATGGCGACTAAATAGAACCTGCCATGCTGAACTGAACTGGTAAAATTGACTAGTTTGGTTTTTGTATCCTTGGTTGTTTTACAACCAAATACACGTACATATTAGAGTGGAGAAAAAAATTCTGAGTGGTTGGTTAGTGTGACAAAAAATTATCTGAGCTAGGTTGGAACTGTGGGTGCTCAGGTGAAAAACTACTATTAGAAACAGATTTTCACCATGATTTTGGATTAAATTTTTATATCTATTCTAATTTCTTCGCCCTGGATATTATCAAAAGATAAATCATAACTTGACTATAAAAGTATGGCTGTTTAAGCTTGTGTAAATCTAGGTCAAACCAAATACCCCCTTCATTTGCTGAAGGTCATACTACCAAGTGAAGGAGCATAATACAATCTAATATGCTCTTGAGGTTTCGTTCAAATGGGTGTATCACAAATTCACTACAAAAACCTGAATCTTCAATGCATACTTAGTACTAGATTTAGGAGAGAAGAATATATTCTACAACTGCATATGTATTCATATTCAATTTAGATAATATACAAGTGAAAGATAAGACGTATGGGCCTGCCCACATAGATTGCTTCGTGTCATGTTGATTTTTAAAATTGTACTGTCCAGCCTTGCTACAATAGAAAACACTTAGGAATGCCTAAGCACACTTAAGCTCTAGGTATTGATCATAAGGCATTTTTGTTTGGCTTAAAGTGCGAACGATAACACTGATTTACTGCTGTTGTTTTACTCACCAAGTCAAATTACGCATTTCTGTCTACATCACCGTTGTTTTACTGCCGTTTCCATTTGAATTTGATTACTGTATTTGGTTCTGTCAATTGATATAACAATAACACTGATTTATGTCTGACCTTAGAAGAATCACTGGCTGCAGTTGAGGGATCAAGAGAACAAACTCAAAGATGCTTCACATTAGAAGGGGCTACCGATACAATTCTCTTCTGCAGTTCCATAGCCCATGACATTGCATACAGGGCTGCAACAATTGGACTGGAGCATGAGCAGCAATCAGAACTTGCTTCTGCTCTTCGCCCAACAGTTACCATGGTAGGACAATCCATTCCAAGAGGTGATGGTTCACTGAAACCACCCCACAGACGAATGCCAAGACATAGGAAAAGATCAGAAGGTGAAACAGTCACAGAAACTGACAAGATGGAAGTGGTCACTAAAGATCCTATACTTGTGCGGCCAGTTCCTGAATTTTCAAGGACATCAGGCAACATGAAGCCTCCAAAGGTCGAATCAAAGTGCAACTGTGCAATTATGTAGAGTTATCAACTCAAGTTGGCAAGGATACTGAAATCCATGGTTGCTTGTTATTATTTGCATGCGAGTGAGCTAACAAAAATGAACCTGCACCCACCTGCTTCTGTCAGTGGCAGCGACCTACTATTTTTCTGGTTGTGGTGCATTTGCCTTTTATTTTTGGGTAATAGAGTGCTCAACGAGCCATTCTTTTTGTAAATTCTTGCTTCTCCCTTTAGCTCTGTGTTTTTCTCCAATTTTACTTGTCAAGTCATCAGGTTTTAGCTTGTGCAGATTGTGCAATGCCAGTTCCTTGCAGAGGGAGTGGAATTTCTAGTTTGGATGTGTTTTTTTATTATTCTTGACAGATGCGGGACTTACCTTTTTAAGCCGGTCACGTGTGTGGAGTGCACCCGGTGTCTCTGAATACCTGACAGGGAGTGCAGTGCAAGTGTAGGTTTTGACTCAAATGTAAGACAGTGTATCTATATGCTGATATAAAAAGATGTAAATGTATATTGCTTGTCCAAATGGTCTTGGTAAAAATAGTCACATGGAACTGTTCTGCTAAACAGGTGCCATTTGAATTAAAAAATGAGCATTATGGTGGCTCTAGAGTGCAACTTCAGGACCAATGTATCTTTGTTCCGTGACAGCCTCAGCCACGTCTTGTAATTGGCATGTATTATGTAAATTCTTACATGCTGACATCAAAACGCATCAATTAACAAGTACAATACCATGTGGGAGGATAAAAAAAAACACATATAGCAAACTTTTTTTCTTACAAATTTATCTGACCCGTACTTGACCTGAAATCGTGCTAAAGTATCTCTTCGAGCTACAATCAAAAATGGTGTGTCAATTATCAAAAATCAGCTAGGCCAAATAAAATCACGTACAACGAACTTTCGAACATTGTTTTAAGTCCAATTCTGTTGATAGACTTCGACCCTAGTTGTTCATACCAATTGGTCTTCCATCTTGATGAAGGCTGGTATATATATATATCCGATTTCCCTTTATGGATCATTGTTCTTGTTAGAAATATTCATCTATGATCATTTCAAACATTGTTTTAAGTCCAATTCTGTTGATAGACTTCGACCCTAGTTGTTCATACCAATTGGTCTTCCATCTTGATGAAGGCTGGTATATATATATCCGATTTCCCCTTTATGGATCATTGTTCTTGTTAGAAATATTCATCTATGATCATTTCAAGTCAACATATTTAAGTGATTACTCCGTTTTTGTAGAATCAATATTTATGATGTGCCCTGTTGCAAAGGTGGTATTTTCGCTCCTTTCGTTTTAGAGATATTTATGAGCCACCTTTTGCATCTACCCAAGTGAACGCAATCATTCATCACATCTCTGAAATGTGGCCTTTAAATGTGACGTAATTGAAGCCACCTGTTGCAAAGGAGAGATCAATAATTGAAGTTGAAAAATCCATGGAGCCTACTCAAGACATTGTGCATAGAGATTAGAGAAAATAAATCTGAACGAGTCGAAACCACTCCTCCCGAGGCATCCTCTCGCCGATCTCCAGTGCCCGCTCCGCTTTGTTCCCCCCTCCTCTATTCATGTGGCAATCTTGCCGGTCGTTAGAGGAGTGGGGACCCGATCCCTTCGTAGATTTGGTTCTGTTCTCCGTTTCTTGTAGAGTTTGGCCTCTGGTGTCATCAATGAGGTGGTGGCGACCATGGCACACTGGAATAAGGTTTCTCTGGCCTCTCCCTACCTCGACGACGATCGATCTGGCGTCGGCGAAGAGCTAGTGAGAGCATGGTTCGTCAAATCTGTTGGTTCTCTTCAGATCTTGGCAGTTGATGTGTTTATCTTGGAAGCAGTTGGCTGACTTTTGATGCTATGATCAAGACATTTTCTTTCGATCTTTTCAACTTAAGGCCCGGTATGTTCAACACTCTGTTCTAATGGTGAAGAACTGAAAGCATGTGTTCTTTGGAGGATTCCTCCAGCCGATATCTTTTAGTGGGTACAAGATCTTGAGCAACGAGTAGTTTTTGCGGTCTTCAAAGCCATGTTTGGCCAGGATTTTTGCAGGTGATCTTGAGCAACGAGTAGTTTTGAAGTCTTCAAAGCTCCGGCAAACAACTGATAATCAAAGGGAGAAGAGAAAATGTTTTGTTTGTTGATGTACTCTTAATTTTTAGAGGTCATTTTATGTCTTTTTATCCATCTTATTAATCTGTGTTTACCTCGATATATATCAGATATCCAAAAAAGGAATTCTAGATCAAGTAAAATGAGACCAAAAAAAAAAAAAGAACACAATCCACTGTAACTCAATAATCACGAAATACAAAGTATTGTCATTTTCGGAAATCAAACTCAGAATCTAGAATATGGTGAGCACAACCACAGCTAATTAATATGGAACGATAAGCACGGTTAATTGTATATAAACCAAAGAATTCAAGCTGTTACAACTTGTAACTGTTCTATCTATCTATTAGGTGAACTAAACGCCAATATCCAATACACAGTAAAGTCTTATACTCTTATACTTCACAAACAAGAAGACGTGAACAGCAGTGGTTCATTTCTGGTGAAGCCAACTGAAGTTGTAGTGCAGTGAGCGTACCATGACAAGTTCTATCAAAAGATAACCATGCCCTCAAGCAGAGAGCTAGAAATCCTCCAACTACAGGGTCCTCAAGCAGAGAACCAGGAACCCCCATCCCTAGACAAACCTTGACTAGCGGCTAAGAAAGCAGCAGACAAGAGAACCATTGCTGCCCACTGAAGGCTTCAGGCCTTCTTTAGCTCATCGCATGGACATCAGTATGCGCCTTTGGACAACTACCTTGGGAGGCTGAGGCTGAGCAGCCTTTGGAGTTTCCTTCATATGATGCCTAACCATCTTTTCAATCTGCTCTATTTTACTTGACAGTTTCTTCTCCATATCAGCAGGAGATGGATCATTTGGCTTGGATGGAGTCATCTGCAAGGAGCAGTCTGATGGAGAGGAAGATGCCTCTTGCTTGTCCTCAGCCACAGAAGTCACACTGTTTGCAACACCTGAAGTTGAGCCAGAGCCAGAGGCAACAACACCCAGTGTTTCTTGAATTTGTGTGCTTTGAGAATTAAGATCACTATCCTCTGCATGTACTGGAGTAGTTGGATCCACGGGCTGTGAAGAATCTTCATTCCATTGGATATGTTGCCGAGCCACATCCTCCTCTAGGTGACTTCTTTTCTCAAGAGCCTGTAAATTGCAGTTAGTTCAGCAGCATTCAGGAGATACAATTTGGTTTGGTATGTGTATGCATTTTTTCCCTACCTATAGTTAACAATGGACAAGCAATTTTCGAGTGCGTCAGCAAACAAAAGCATGTCCTATACTAAGTGAAATGTGCTCATATGAGGCAAGTAACTGTCTACAGAGCAAGACAAACTTTGCTGAGCTTGAAACAAATTTTGCGACAAAATCTAAATTAACTGTCCCAGGGAAAATTCCAATCCAGTGGATACGTACTGGATTAGCCTTCAATGATTCAATGCTCTACATTGTGTATAAGAGAAAGCATAAAGATACTTCCATAGTTTTAGCATTGAAAATGACTGAACCAGTAAACTTCAGAACTGAAGAAAAGATACCAAAAATATAATGTACTAGCAAATATCTTGAATATACTCAAAAACAATATGCACATTCTACAAATGAAACAGAATTGAAGTTGTAAATATCCTGAATAGATTCATGAATGTTGAATTTATTATGTCATGTTAAATGAATGGCCATGTCTAAATTGAGGAAGAGAGCCAACATAGGTTTGATAGACTAATGCAAATAAGGTCCTCTATCTAAGCATTTGATAGAATGTAAGTTGCCAGTAAAGTCTTCAAGTATACTCAACTAATATACCACCCATGGTGATCTATATAAGATAAAATACCCTAAGTGACCTTTTTTTTTTAGCCTATAGTTTCTATAACTAAAACAGGTAATGCAATTCAGCAATGCGTTTAATGAACCTCTAAGTTATTCAGTGTATGATAACACTGCATTTACAAGATTGTAAAGAGAAAACAGAAATATATATTAATAAATGGTGAAAAAACATCGATAAAATTGACCTTATTACTAGCTACCTCGGTCCCAAAATGTAAGTCTGTTATTGTCCTAAGTCAAACTTCTTCAACTTTGACCATGTTTATAGAAAAATGCACCAACATGACAACATCAAATTTGTTTCATTAAATCCACCATGAAATAAGTCTTAATAGTGCCTTTATTCAGTATTGTAAATGTTAAATATTTTTCTATAAACTTGGTCAAAGTTATAAAAAGTTGGCTTAAGTCAAAACTAAAACAAATTAAATTTTGATGAGAGGGGCTATTAGACTTTTCTCTGGTTTTAAGCACATTCACATTGCTGGCTATATAAAATTGAGAATTACAAGATCCGAGCAGATAGAACAAAAGGGTGCTGATTGGCCTAAGACAGTCATTGCTAATCCATTTGAACTATGCTGACATTTATGTTAATCACTTAACACTTATCACTGCACTAAGCATAAAAAGGCTTGCTTTAACATAAAATTTCATGCTACTGTCATTCTCAGTCAAGTCATGGACTCATGGTGACACAATATGAGTTCTAGTATGGTGAAGTTATGGCATAATATTAGCACAGAACAGACACAATATTTAAGGAGTTTATAGAACACCTTTATGATTGATGTGATGTCACGGAGTGGGGTCTTGGGTACCAATCAGGTAAGAGGATCCTCCTCTTTGGTTCCCTCGCTGCACCCACGGGTGGCACGTTCTCCTTGTTGTTGAAATGTGTTCGGACCCGTCGAGTCAGAGGCTTGACGGCCCCCTTGGCCACCAAAGCTCCTGGTGATGCCACCCTCCTCCTGATAAAAAGCCTCCAGCAGAGTTTCTGGCAAGGGCCAGCCTGCTGGCAGTCCTCAACTGAGGCATCTTGTAGTCCTGCGAGGAGTTTGTATAGCGCATATCAGTGGGGATAGTGGTTCAATAACCACCTATAAAATGAATCAGCAGATCAGTAAATGGACCAGGAAATCATAATTTGTCTTACAGTTCTGATCTCGTTCTGCCCCGATTTGTATTGCTCTTCTCCTGGATCTATGCAAGGAATTCTTGGTTCCCTGAGCACTGTTGCTCTTCACCTGGATGCATGAAATGAATTTTCGGATGAAATTGCCAAATTGGCAAGAAGAATTCAGAGAGAACGTGAGCAATCTATACACGAAAAATCTACGCACCTATTGCTTGGCTTACACCTCTCCACGATTTCTCCCAATGTCAACAATCCCTTCGACTCTAGGACGCCTGCTAGAAAAACGCAAGTCAAACGAGAGCAACAATTCAGACAAGAGCTCCAAGGAAACCATTAAACCATGAAAAAAATCCCAGTCGTTCTACGTATATCGCCACCTCAATTCCCCATCCTTCGAATGTAGCATTCGAACCAAAATAACCCGACAAACACGCCAGAACCAAGCGACCGAGAGCTGAACCAACAAAATCCCCCGCGAGAACCAATCAAACCCCCCTGTTGTCCTTCGATTCTCACCTCGAACAGGTTCCCTCAGCTCCTGATCCCGCCTCCCAATCCTTACCCTTCCGCAGATCTGCGATAACAGAACCAAAAGAAGAACTTCATCACCTAACCGCTCGAAAAGATGCAAGAACACAGCACCAGCACCCGAAAGAACAGCAAAGATTGCTCACGAATTGCTCCGCTCCTCTCCTAGCCACGGCAATCCGGTGCCCACAACGGCTACTTGGTACGATACAGCCCTGATTGGGGTGGGATTTCTAGGTAGTTTATTTACCTAGGGTTTGAGCCTGGATGGAGATGGCTACTGGCTACGGCCTCGGTCTCATGAGCGGGATGTCTCTAAACCTTTATTTGAAAATTGGCGAGACAGAGAGAGCCGTTGTACCGTGTACGGCGCCCTTGGTGGACCGCGAGCCATATCTGGACGTTCGTGTGGTGAAGCGAAACCGATGGACGGACAGGATGGATCCGGGTGTATAGACCGCGCTGAAGTAGCACAAGCGAGCAGGCACCGTGGAGGCTAAAATGGCCGGTGTACCGTAGATTTGGTCGATCTTGATGTCGCCGTGAAATTCGAATTTTTGGACCGCTGGCCTTGCGGAGACGGTGAGAGGGTTAGGGCATGTTTAATTTTTTTTTTCTCAAACTCACCTTCCTTTTGCCCTGTTTGGTACCCGTTTCTAAATCTTGCTTATATGTTGAAGTAGCATATGCGGCGATCCGAAAAATCCGTTGGCCTGAATAAACAAGGGGTGTTTGGTTATCCCGATTACTTTTGGATGATTATCTGGGCTTATCTCATATGCGGCGACCAGGAGAATCCGTTGTCCTGAATAAGCAAGGTGTTTGGTTGTCCGGCTTATTTTTGGATGATTATTTGATCTAGGTGTAAGGCTGATAATACCTCCGGTCCTATTAAAATGCAATGTATAACAGAAATCAAAATTACTCCCATTTGACCCATAAAATGTGCTACAAAATACTAAAAATTACTGCTAAAGCATTCCCAAGTGCATGACGGAAAGCACACAGAGATGGTGCAGCGGGGACGGAGGCGAAGAGCGGCGGGCTCCCGGCTCAACGGTGCAGCGGGGTGGGAGTAGGGCGGCATCACGGTGGAGGGGAGGATGGTGGCGGATCGGCGAGCGGAGGATGGTGGCATAGATATGGGAGACCATGGTGGAGTGTGTGTGTTGGGGGGGAGGGGAGAAGGGGAGGTGCGAGCTATCGCTTATCAAAACGGCAGTGCTGGACGAGATTATTTCATGGCGGCGTTCCCAGCTTGCGACGAAAAAAGCGATGTGTTTGACGTGTTTATTTAGCTTATTTGGGTTAAACTGGAAGCAAACCCGGTCCTAAAGAGCGCCTTCACCAGGCAAGAAATTATCTGCTTGACTTGTCTCCGTGTAAGCAATATTTATTCCTTGTTGGCTAAGGAGTGCTAATTTGGCTTGTCTAGACTAATAAAGCTAATGGTATTGGGCAAAGCTAGACGAGAAAGTCCAACAAGGAAATCAAACTTCTACAACAAGGCTCCTAAACTAGCTCTTGTCTTATTTTTGAAAAAAAAAAACAGACAAACCTTATGTTTTGTAATGGGGACGAGATGCCCGATCTTAGTCAAGTTGTGATAACTATCATTTTTTGGTGGAGCTCGACACACCGATCCAGCTTCGGATCGAAAAGACTCAAACCCCGCAACCTTAGCACCGACGCTCCTCGGGTTATCAACCGTGTCTCCAACCGGTTGACCTTGCGAGAAGGCTAATCCTTGCCTGCGAAACGAAGAATACAAGCAAGAACTTCGAAAGAACGCAACTCAGAATTTTAGGACAAACTGCGGATGAATGATTAAGCACATGAGTCGGGGGTTTCACAAACCGATGAACGACGGCTGATTATAAAGGTCTAAGGGTCGTCGCCACCCCTGGACGCGCCACCCTAATGGGCTCAACAACGATACACGGCTCAACGGACCAAAAACGGTGACACAAAGACCGAACAAATTCTCGACGCTGACTTATTTCGGACGTTTCCCGATGACTCAAAAGGAATTTGGACCTCAAACCAACGCCATTAGTTTCATTATGAAATTATCTTTCCAACGATGGGTGGATTGTCGAAAAACGAAGTCCGGATGGGTCTGGGTGTCCGTTTTTACTCGCCGGTACTGGACTCGGAACAGCAGGGCTCTTGATCGACTTGGTTTGGGCCTCCAACTTCGACTTGGGCGTCCTTGGTCCTCCATGCCTCCAAGCCATCCCTTATGCATCATGTTCCTTTTCATAATTCCTAAACACAATATAATCAGTAGATAACAATCTATTCTCAAAATCATATAAAGACTTGCTTAGGAACGAGCTCACCTGTAAATTTTATTGTCGTGCGCGAGCTCTTGTGATTGGACCTTGAATGTCTATCGAAGGATCATCTTATGCATCCGAAGGAGTGATGCCCTCATCATTTTGAAACAGAGAAATATCGATGTGAGTGAAGCTATAGGCGTATTATTCATTATATACTGGAACATGTGGTCACTAATCAAAAGAACAAAACACATCGGGATGTGTCAGGACCACGTGGGAGGGTAATTAACGGGATAATCAAGGGGTAGCCCTACTTGCCCATGGTTCTACATGGTTCTACAAATAGGAGCTCGGGGTCATTTTATAGATGGTAACTCAGGTTGGAGTCCATCTTGGATTCTAGAAGCAGTTCCATGTAAAATCAAGAGTTTAATGCACTTTGTAGCACCTTAAACTTGTCATAGTGTGTCATCTCGGGTCCATCAACTTGCAAAAACGCATATCGACACCTTAAACTTGTCATGGTGTGTCATTTGAGTCCATCATCTTGCAAAACGCACATCTGGCACCTTAAACTTGTCATGGTGTGCCACCGGGTCCATCATCTTATAAAACGTACATCCGGCACCTTAAACAACTAAGCCGATTACTCGTGAAATAAACAACTAAGGTCGTGCACTCGGATAGAGTACGCGACGCGATCCAGCGCGTCCTCCGCGGGCGCTTCATGGGGCGGAGCCGCCGACGTCCGGGAGCGAGCCCTCTCGCAGCCTCCTTGTGCGAAGGTTCAAGGTTGTCGCCGAGCATTCTCGTATGCTTGTATGCCCTCCTCCGTCGGCGTGCCTTTGATGCATTACAAGGATCTCTCCGCGTTTGGCTGACCGGTACCTTAGTGAGTGGCTGCGCGGCGATCCGCCTGCTCCGCAGCGGCAGCTTGGCCGATGAGGAGTCTTGTGCCTTGTAATATAGCAGTGGAGATGCTGCTTTCTTGAGGACCCATCCAGCGAAGCGCTTAATCCGGCTCGTTAGTGAGGAGGGCTGCTCGGATGTGCGTTTTGCAAGATGATAGACCCAGATAGCACACCATGACAAGTTTAAGGTGTCAGATGTGCGTTTTGCAAGATGATGGACCCAGATGACACATCATGACAAGTTTAAGGTGCCGGATGTGCGTTTTGCAAGATGATGGACCCGGATGGCACACCATGACAAGTTTAAAGTCTTACGAGTGCATTTAACTCTAAAATCAACAACCCAAGACACGTGACTCCATTTTCGAGGATACACATATGCATGGAAAGATAATTTCATAAGCTAACGGATAGCTTTAGTTTGACATCAAAATTCAGTCAGAGTCAATGGCAATTATCGAAACAAGTCGGTATTCAAAATCTATCAGGGAGCCACGCCGTTCGTGTATTATTTTAGAGCCTATTAGAGGGCTACGATTATAATAGTCCTTTCGAATCAAGACTTGAGCTTCATATCAGTTTGATAAACTTCATCCATGTTTTCAGTTTTAGGTTGCATTCTCCATATTCGTAGTACCCTAGTGCATAATGTGCCAAGGTTGCTTTGTTAGTAGGGGTGAAGTCTTTACTCGGCCACTAGTTTATTTCCAGACGCTTGTTTCGGCTAGGATTCATGTTTATATCATAGAAACGATTATTCTCCCACGATCCTTTAAATGCCTAGTCCTACCTGAAAATCTCCAACTTGAAGAACCCCTTTAGTCTGGGAGTGACCATGGATCTCATGCTTGCAACCTATTCTAGTTTTAGCTCCCGGCGCAAAAGGAAAAGGTTAAGAAATATTGACAATTAACTTATATATGATGTCATCATTCTGTCAAATACATCAATTATCCTATTTAACGGAAGCCCCACCACAACCAAAAGATTTAGCTTGACATCATGGACCGATTGCACAAGCTTAACAGCATTGGTCCCATTATTATACACTCTAAATAGCTTTTGATCACACCACGAGTTGGCACAACTACCCCAACTAATTACTAGACTAAAAGGGTTACCTGAAATGTTATTCATGTCATCAAGCCATACAAATCTATATAACCAAGTGGCTTTTAGATATGTTGTACTCCTCCGTTTAAAATTGTAGTTCACTTTTTGGCTTTCTAGATCATTGATTTTCTTGGCTGGTTATACACCATGCAGATACATGCAAAAGAAATAAATCTAAAAAACCAAAGTGAACTACAATTTGGAACGGATGAGTAGAAAAACATTACTCAGAAACATGCTTCTCATCGAAACCATAAAACATTTTGAAAAAACACTCATAAGTTTTGCTAATTGTGAAAGTTCACATATAATTCTAAAAAAGTTGACATATGCAGGAGGCCATCACACACCGGCATTCAAACACTAAACTAACTTTCTTCACAAGCTATGAAATTAATAAATTATGAAGAAAGACTAAACATACAAGATAATAAAATACGCACATAACAATTTTTGCTTGACTATTTCTTTTTACATCAATTTTATATCTCACAAAAGGCTTTATAGAAAATATATCAATTCATAATTACATCGACTCTTTTTAGGTTGATAAAATATTTGTAGGGAAAGAATTTATCCTTCTCGTTTCGGGATTGATCATCTTGAATTTTCTATTGAAAAAGAAAATTCAACTTAAACTTAGAACATGTTTAAATATACAAATTTTAATTACTAGATGAGCTGAAAATTAGACTAAAGTTAATTATGACTAGTTAGGTCGTTGGCTAACAACTAGTAAAAAATTGTCTAAAAAATTAACGTATACTGGCCATCCTGTTTGGATGCACTACAACTATTTTTAAGTTAATTTTTAGCTAGATAGTAATTAGCCCCATCAAAAGTGCCCTTAGCCTCGAAGTTGTTTTTATATATCTACTATAATTTTCGCCGCTAGGATTAGGAGATACAAATCAAATAAATAGTAAATCTAAAATCTTGGACCAAAACAAGTTGAACAAATGCGTATAGTAGAAAAAAAAAAAGCACGAATAGTGTGATGTTGCGGTAACGCGGTTGCCGGTTGCAGGTTTTTCCGTTCCGTTCTGCATTTCTCGTCCCGTCCGCCCGCACCCCTCCAGATCGAACAAACGGAAGGGACACCGCCGGCATTCCATTCCGACGTCCGCGTTCCCCTCCGACAACAGAAGGGAAGGGAACTCCCAGATCTCCGCCCGCCGCCATGCCGACGGCCGGCGACCCCGCCGCCGCGCTGCCCCTCACCCTCGACCTCGAGGACTTCAAGGTAGATTTCCCCCTCTCTCCCATCTTCCTCCGATTCGGCTTCGGTTTCGGCTGTCCGCTCCGCGATGCAGTCTCATCATCGCTTGCGGTACTGCGGCGCAGGGAGACTTCTCGTTCGACGCGCTGTTTGGGGGACTGGTGGACGAGCTGCTCCCGGAGTACCGCGGGGAGGACGACGCAGCGCCCGCGCCACCGCCGCCGCCGCCCGTGCTCGGGGCGGCCCGCCAGTCTTCCCCGCTGTCGACGAGCTTCTTGGGCTGTTCAAGCACTCGTGCAAGGAGCTCGTCGACCTCCGCAGGCAGGTCCGTCACGTCCCGCCCCCACCTGCCTGTGGCGCTGAATGCGCTCCATGCCATGCCTCCCTGCCTTGCTCAATTGAGTGGGTGCTTGGTTGGTCAGCGATAGTGTTGCGCGGCACTGACAGTGCAATGTGTTTGTTTTTCCTTGAGCAGATTGATAAGCGGCTCCAGAATCTTAAGAAGGAGGTGGCCGTGCAGGATTCCAAGCATCGCAAGACTCTCGGGGAGGTTGGTTATAATGCTTGCAGGGTTTATATTTTGTCACTATTGCAGAGATATTGTTCTAGGAAAATAATTAATGGTAAATAAACGAGTAAGTGCAGGTGAGACCAGAAAGAACCATAAAATACCTATTGCTCAGGAAGAAAACCTTAATTTCCTTTCAGTTACAGCTATCGATGACATAATTGCAAACCCAACATAATGCCTATTGCTCAGAAAGAAAAGCTAGGATGACGTAGTTGCAAACCGACAGAATTATGTCATGTATATACGTCTTGCTTAGTTCTTTCATCTTTCCTAATTTGGGATCCTCAGATAAGAGAATTTCATTGGTTGGTGCCAAATAATTTAATTTCTTGGCTCACTCTGTTCATGTCTTCCTGCATAGGGAGGGCAATGTTAATTGATAACTGGCCATAATCCTTATCTTATTCAGTTAGTGCAAACTGTCTGCCTTTCTGGTTTCAGGCGTAGGGTTAAGACAAGGGAGACCGTTTGTTCTTTCTCATCTTTTATTTAAATGACAAAGATCTCTGGCATTAGGTTAGAGAAAGATGTCACCATGTGAGTCAGTCAGGTAATCAAAAAATAGTTGCAGCCTTTAGTTGACAGCTGCAACTTCATTGGATGTATGCAGCATGGAGAAGCCATGGAAGGGGAAAACACTCCCCACTGTCGTGAACTGCATAATTCTGAGTAGTATAGGAGGGGCAGATTGCCCTCTAGCTGTCAGGCTCCAATCGAAGCCCGATTTAGTGGCAGAGGCCTTGACTGCATTAATACTTGCCTGGGACACTTTACTAGGTGCTTTATACAAATAATATACTTTGGAAACACTAGATAAACTTTGGTAATTAAGAGATCAGACTAGGAAATAGAACATATAGGCCTTTACTGCATTAATACTCGACAATTCTAAACATGGCTGAGACTCTTTATGTACTAGCCTACTAGGTGCTTTTTATACATGTATGGCTAAACACTAGATAAACTTTGGAAAATGAGCTATCTGACTAGGAAATAGAATTAGAATACATACAATAGATAAATAGATATCGGTTATAGGACAGATGAGTCTTGATTCTGAGTTAGCTAAGGATTAGACCTGATCATAGTCTGGGCCAGGCAAGGCCCACGCCTGACCTGACCTGAGAATTGGGTGCAATTCCTGGCCCACGCCTGGGTGGTGGCTGCCACCAGGGCGAGTGGGTGATATGGCTCCAGGTCCTGGTGGCTGGCCAGATGAGAGGACAGAGGAGACTCAGATATGCGTACTGCCTTGCACTGGCAGTCAATGGCGTGAGGATGGGGATAGGAAATATGTGCATCATGTCATGTGACTGGAGGTTGCCAGGTTGGGGGCCTTTTTGCTGGGACAGTGGTAGGATCTTGTTGGGCTAGGAGCCTAGAATTAGAATATGTTGCTGGGCTGCAATAGGGAATAAAAAAAAAGACAATAATAGGGAACAAAAAAAAACTGCACTGGGTAGGGCTGAGATTTACGTTCAATTGGGCTGAAATTCTAGAGATGAGGAATCCACTCGTTTTTTGGTCTGAATGTTGGCTGAATCGTAAGACTATTGCTGAGGTTGCCCCAGACCTTTCAAAAAGGTTGCAAAGCGAATTGTCAAAAGCCAAACAGTTGCTCAAGTTCTACATAACCGGAGCTGGGTGTTTGACATCAAGGGGGCTCTTACTGTGCAAGTGTTGGTGGAATATCTTTTACTTTGGGACCAAGTGGTGATATTATTCTTCAGCAGGATGTTCAAGACCAACACTGCTGGAAGTGGACAACATCAGGAGAATATAGCAGTAAATCAGCTTATGCAGCATTCTTTGTGGGGACTATCAAATTTACTCCCTGGAGGCTGGTGTGGAAGATGTGGGCTCCGCTGCGTTGCAAGTTTTTCATCTGGCTAGCTCTCAACAACCGTTGTTGGATGGCGGACTGCCTTTGCAAAACGTGGTCTGCCTCACCCTGCTGCTTATCCCTTCTGTGATCCGGGTGAGGAGACTATCCAGCACATTCTTCTTTCCTGTGTATTCACACAACAACTGTCAAGGGCACCAACGCCTAGGGTAGCTGGCCCTCGACTCCGAAGCTCGTAGTCGCGGTCCGTCCTCGCCGGCAGGGTTATACCCCCGTGCCGTCGGCTTAGGTGAAGGAGGAAGAAGGAGATTAGATGGGTAATACTTTTCTTAATTTCTCAAGTGCCGGATACAAAGGCTTAATAGCCTTGACTGCCAACCGAATGGCAACAACCCACTCCTACAATTAAGGATCTAATTCCCTTTATTTCTATTCTTAGCCACTACTTTCCTCCCTATTTTCTCCTTGGGACGCGCCAGCCCTGGCTGCAGCACGCTCAGCAGCCCTTCGAACGCCCCCTCGGCGCGCCTTCTTCTAGTATATGGAAGGCCGTACATGACATCTCTCCCGCCCTCGACGACCAGCTCGCCCCTCGAGCTGAAAGGACGGAAACCTCTCGACGAAGGTGTCCGGGTCTTCCCACGTTGCGCCCGACGCCGGCTCTCCTTGCCGGCCGAACCAAAGACTTGATCTAACACCACGCGCCACGCGATAGCGCACCGCGCGCGCAGAGAGCCGGCACCACCGCGCCGTGGAGGATCTCCGGTAGGCGGCGGTGTGGGCTGGAGGGTCACCGACCCATTTCTTGAGCAGCCCCACATGAAAAACATCATGGAGCTTGGCATGGGCAGGCAGCTTGAGGCGGGCAGCCACCCCGCTGATCATCTCCGTGATGCGGTAAGGCCCGAAGAACCGGGGCTGCAGCTTGCTCTTGGGCGCCCGGGACAATGAGGCAACCGGTCTGTTATGCCAGACGCAGCAGCACCCAATCACCCACGACATAAGATACTTGGCGGTGGGACTTGTCGTAGTAGTGCTTCTCGCGGGGCCCGAGCTTGCTCCAAGCGGTGGTGGACATCATCAAGGAACGCCGCGACGTTCCGCCATGGAAGCGGCGGACGGCCGCCACCCTTGTATCTCCAAGCTTCATAGGAACGGATGGACGGGGATCCCGGCCATAAACCACCTTGAACGGCGTGTCGCGGAGCGTAAGACCGGTAGGCGGTGTTGTATGTGTACTCCGCCCACGCAGCAGCCACCGCAGCCAAACTTTGGCCGGTCGCCGGAGAAGCACCTCAAGTACATGGCGATGACCCGGTTCGCCGCCTCCGTCCGCCATCCGATTGTGGATGAAACGCGAAGTCATGTGCGCTTGGCCCCCATCAACCTCATGAGCTCACCCGAAGTTGGAGGTAAAGACGGGGTCCCCGCCGAGACAATGGATCGCGGCACACCATGAAGGCGAACAATGTCGGAGAAGAACGCCGTGCCACGGACTCGGCAGAGTATGGGTGAGCTAAAGCAATGAAATGACAATACTTGCTGTTTATCCACCACCGTGAGGATGACGGATTTCCCGACGCGCGTGGAAGGGCCTCGATGAAGTCCAACCCGATATCCGCCCACACCCCGGACGACACCGGAAGTGGCAAAGCAGCAGCGGCCGGTGTAAATGCTCGTCTTTGCAAATACGGGCCGCGTGGAGCGTGCACGGACGAAGTCTTGAACGCGGCGGCGCATGTCGGGAAGTGGAAATCACGCCGGCCGATGGCGTCGTGCGCTGCACCCCTCATGGCCATCACCATGCACAGCAGCCATGATCTCCAAAGAAGAACGGCGAGGACGGCGAACGTAGAGCCGCCCGGTCGAGGGTGAGTGCTCCATCCACGATGGCCCACTCGGGAGCCCCGGTACCCGCCGAGACCTCCCCGGGGGACGACGAGAGCCGGGTCGGCCTCCCGCTCCCCCGCAGCGCCGTGGACGAAGTCGAAACGCTGGCCGAGATCGCCAAAACCGCCCCCTCCTCGGGCGTGTCCCCGCTGGACAGCGCGTCCCGCCGACGGGCGTTCGGGAACCCGGCTTGTACTCCACGCCGAAATCGGCCGAGGAGCTTCCCCACCCAATGATGTTGAGGGATGGTGGCGAGGCGCCGGGTCCAGAGAAACTTGAGGTCGAGTGATCGGTGCGGACGGTGAAACGCCGCCCCAGAGGTACGGCCGCCAATGGCGCATACAGCCGCACCAAGCCGATGAGCTCCCGCTCATACGCGCGAGGGACCGCGGTCGGGTGCCACCGGGCCGCCAAGAAGGCGATGGGATGCCCCTCCTGAATGAGCACCGCCTCGCCGCACGAGTCTGGACGCGTCGCACTCCACCACGAACCCCTTCGTGAAGTCCAGCAGTGCCAGTACCGGGGCCGAGGTCACTGCTGCCTTGAGCTCGTCGAATGCCTTGGCCGCCTCGGCGGACCAAGAGAAGCCCTCCTTCTTCAGGAGCGCGGTGAGGGGGCTGCGATGACGCCGTAGCCTTGTACAAACTTGCGGTAGTAGCCCGCCAGCCCCAGGAAACCGCGAACAGCGCGCGCCGAACGTGGCAGCGGCCACTCGCGCACCGCCTGCACCTTGGACGGGTCCATGGCGACCCCAGAGTCCGAGATCACGTGCCCAAGGTAGGCCACGGGACGGACCCGAAGGCGCACTTGACCGCTTGACGAACAGCGGTGTTGGCGGAGAGTGTCGAGGACGATGCGGAGGTGTCGCAGATGATCCGCCCACGAGGAAGCGTATATCAAAAATGTCATCGAAAAAGACAAGCACAAACCGGCGGAGGAAGGGCCGGAGGACGCCGTTCATGAGCGCCGAACGTCGCCGGCGTTGCGCAGACCGAACGGCATCACTAGGAACTCGTAGAGGCCGCCGTGAGTGCGAACGCCGTCTTATGGATGTCTTCAGCCCTCATGCGCACTGATGATAGCCCAACGGAGGTCCGCCTTGGTGAAGAAGCGCCCCATTGAGCTCGTCGAGAGCTCGTCGACGACCGAATGGGAACGCGCCCTGACGGTGAGCGCGTTGAGGGCGCGGTAGTCGACGCAAAGCGCCAAGAGCTGTCCCGGCTTCTTGATGAGGATCAGGGGACTTAAAAACGGCGAAGTCATCGCGCCCGCACAATACCGCTTCGATCATGGTAAAGTACACCGCCGCTCAAGCTCATCCTTGTGAGCCGCCGGTATTCAGAGGGGCGGACGGTGGCCGGGCCGAGCCCTGGAGCGAGGATGATGCGGTGGTCACGCGGCCGCTGCGGCGGCAGCCCCCTGGGTTCGTCAAAACGCCGGGCGGTGTGCCCGCAGCGCATCGGCGCAGGGTCCGAGTCGCGGAGATGTGCAGGGCTGATGTCGACGCCGCTGCTGTACCGGACCAGCGCACCGTGCGCCCCCTTGCTGGAACGCCATGCTGCTGTTGGCGATGTCCCAAATGATCGCGAGCCATTGGGTGCCCGTAACCAGGTCAAAACCGCCAAAGGCATGACGAGGTCGACCGAACGGGGTGCCCCGAATGGAGATGGGCGCCCGCCGCAGCACCTGGGCACGCGACGCGCTCTCCGTTCGCCACGCCGCGGTGAGACGGGGGGACGCACGGAGCCGCAGCCTGTCTCCGACAGCGGCATCCTCGCCAATGAAGTTGTGGGTCGATCCCGTGTCGAGGAGGGCGACCGGGGTAGCCGCACCCACGACCACCTTGACCTCGCATGGTCCCGAACTTTGGCACGCCGCCGCTGCATGCAGCGAACACACGAGAGCGTCCCTCGCCGGGCGCCGCCCCTCGGCGGGTTCCTCGCTCCCCCGTCAATCAGCACGCCATCCACGTGAAGACTCGGCGGCGAGATGTTGTGGCCGCGGCGTGTACTTTCATCGCAACTGAAGCACAACCCAGGCGGCGGCGCTCCTCCATCTCCTCCTTGGACAGCGGCGGCCCCGCTGCCGCTCTTCCCCAGCCGCGCAGCGCCACGGGGAGCGGGCGAGCGGGGGCGCGGGGGGCGCGGCGGCAGCGGCAGCCGTGGGCGCTGGTGCGCTAACGCCGCCCGTGTCGGGTTTGGTCGCCGCAGCGCAGCTTGTCGAGCTCCATCATCTCCACACTGCCGGGCAAGACTCATAGCCGCCGTGGGTGTCACCGGTTATGGAGTCGGACGGCGTGGCTCAAGGGTGGCAAACAAGCGTGAACGAGTTGGACGCGTTGGCTCGCCGGCGGCGGGGCGGAAGAGGAGGCTCGGAACCGATTGGAGTATTCCTCCACGCGGCGCTGCGGCGGCGAGACTCCGACATTTCCAAGAGGGGCGCCGATCGCAGCGCTGGACCGGTGGAGATCCGGGGAGTTCCTTGAAACGTCTCCATGGCGGTGTACCCTCGTCTTCCCCGAGCCGCATGAACCACTCTGGGCGACGCCCCGAGGTTATACGAGGCCATCCGGACCTTTTCCTCCGCCATTGTCCGGCCGGCGGAAGTAGGACTCGCGACTTGTTGATGAAGAGCCGGGATCGACTTGCCGTCGAACCGCGGAAAGTCCCACTCGGAACTTGGGCGGCCGATCCAGACGGGCGTCGGCGCGGTCAGCGCCGCGCGCCGGACTCCGCGGTCGAGCCGTTGGTCTCCTTCAAGCCGCCACGCCGGCCTTGACTGTCGAGAGATCGGTGGTGAGGCTGTTCAACTTGGCCATGATGTCGCCCAAGGTGGGTTCGCCATGATGGGAGATGTGGCGGTGGATGGTGGTGGCGGCGAGGGTGGGCTAGGGATGGAGGATTCTGCCGTGGAGGTGGACCGAGAGGGAGGAACGTCGACTCTAGATACCCAGGTTGTCAAGGGCACCAACGCCTAGGGTAGCTGGCCCTCGACTAAGCTCGTAGTCGCGGTCCGTCCCTCGCCGGCAGGGTTATACCCCCGTGCCGTCGGCTTAGGTGAAGGAGGAAGAAGGAGATTAGATGGGTAATACTTTTCTTAATTTCTCAAGTGCCGGATACAAAGGCTTAATAGCCTTGACTGCCAACCGAATGGCAACAACCCACTCCTACAATTAAGGATCTAATTCCCTTTATTTCTATTCTTAGCCACTACTTTCCCCTATTTTTCTCCTTGGGACGCGCCAGCCCTGGCTGCAGCACGCTCAGCAGCCCTTCGAACGTCCCCTGGCGCGCCTTCTTCTAGTATATGGAAGGCCGTACATGACAACAACTTTGGGTGCTGATTTTCCAACATCTATATCTGATTGCTGCAGTGCCTCCAATGGCATCCTCTCGCTTCTCAGTTGGTGGAGGAAGACCATCAAGGGCTAAGGATATGCATAAGGGACTGAATTCCCTTATCATCCTGGTGGCTTGGGAAGTTTGGAAGCATTAGAATTCTTGCGTATTTGAAGGTTTTATGCCAAATGTCCATGGGTTGCTACATAACATTAATGATGAATGTAGCCACTGGTGCATGGCAGGAGCATCCAAACTTGGAGGTTTACTTATGGATGAGTGTAGCCTCTGGTGCATTACAAGGAGCATCTAAGCTTGTAGCCTGTTTGGATGTAGATATTGGAGCCTAGAATTGGGTATTGGAATCATGCTTCCTGAATTCTAGTGTTTCGCTGTCCGTGGCATTGAGATTTAGAATTGCAACCCCAATACCTCAGCATTGGACTAGGAGTGACCTCTCCCATTATAAAGTCTTGTATTTGGTGGAATTGGACTGAGCGCTCCTGCCCGGACTCCCCGACGCCTCCCTCTCGCCCCAACTCGTTCCCCAGCGCCGCCCCCAAGATCGTTCCTCAGCTCGTTGGGCGCCATCGCCGCCCCTCTCCCTCCGTTCAAGCTCACTGGCCCGACGCCTCCCCCGCAGGCTCCGACCACCTCAGCTCCTTCCCCAGTGTCGGCCACCCTAGCTTCTTCCCCAGCACCAGCCGTCCCCAGCTTCTTCCCTAGTACCGGCCACCCTAGCTCTACTGTCCGATCGAGCTCCTTCCCGTCGCCATTAGCCTTAGCTTCTTCTGCGTCATTTGGTTTTTGGCCTGAGCGCAACCTGACTTCTCCTTTGGGTCAAAAATTTCAATCCATTGCCACCCATTGTGTCTACCATGTCCATCTTTTTGGGCGGATCAGATCAGGCCGCCCATGATCAAGTCTACTAAGGTGTGAGCCATGCCCATAATGGCGATACTGTTGGTTTTGGTTTTCGAACATTTTTGTCATCCGTTATGGAGCCATCGTTGTTTGCTTTTGTGTGAGACCCTCTGTTCATTTTAGTTGACAGGTGTATAGTACACATGCTTATAATCCATAGGTGGTGTATAATACACATGCTTATAATTCTAGGGGCTTTGTAAGTGCTAGTCTTGGGTGTTCTTCCACAGTCCCATACAGTAAGTTAGTGATGTTCATGGTTTAAGAGAGATCGATTCAAAGTCTGAAAGTACTATATGAACTTAGAATGAACATTGAAACTAATTAGGAGAGATGGCCCGCCTCTTGATCAGAATATTCATGTATAATTTTTTTTTTTTAAATGATGTTAACCTAGTGGTCCATGTTTCTTTTCCTTATTCATTGTTCTATTGTTTGCTCCAGCTCGAGAAGGGTGTGGATGGACTATTTGATAGCTTTGCTAGGTTGGATTCCCGCATATCCAGTGTTGGTCAAACAGCTGCAAAAATCGGTGATCATTTACAGGTAACTTCTCCTGTTCGGTATTGATGCCCGTAATTATCATATATGTTATTAGATGATTCTGTGGTTGTGGCTTTACTCTTTCTTTTTTTTTTTTTTTTTGTTGATTTTATGTTTAATGTCTACCTCTCTTGTCTGTCAGAGCGCAGAATCCCAGAGGGAAACTGCTAGTCAGACGATAGATCTCATCAAGGTAACATATTTGTTGAAGTTTAGTGCTAGTATATTACTGTTTGCTTGATATGTTTGCATGATCCCATTTTAACTCAAATTTTAAATGTGCTATTATTACAGTATCTCATGGAGTTCAACAGCACACCTGGGGACCTTATGGAACTTTCTCCTTTATTTTCTGATGACAGTCGTGTTGCTGAGGCTGCTTCAATTGCACAGAAATTGCGTAAGGCCATAAAGTCTAACTAAGCTGACATATTCTTTTTGCTGTGATTTTATTTCTCCTATTGGTTTTCAATCACGTCGATCAATATTACAGGGAAATCACTAAGGGCCTGTTTGGATCCCCTCTTTTTTAGAGCTCTAAAAACTTTAGAGCACTTTAGCTCAGTTTTGAGATCTAAAGCTCTAATGTGAGGTGGGCTAAAGTCTAGAGCTAATTTTTAGACCACCTGTTTGGAGACGTTAGCTCTCAAAGAGGCATGAAGTTGACGCATTTGGTTTTCTACTTTGTATATGCTGATTCTTGATTTTTTGGTGTGTCTTAGCCAACATCAGTGGACATTTATAATTCTAAGCAGAATTCTTTCAAGCAAAACCAGTATTAGCAATTTCTTACTCCAACATGACGTCGATGAAATCTAGTGTATTCGTAAATTTAAGCATAACATGTTTCTCAA
Source organism: Hyparrhenia diplandra (assembly GCA_015847255.1). NCBI lineage: Eukaryota > Viridiplantae > Streptophyta > Magnoliopsida > Poales > Poaceae > Hyparrhenia > Hyparrhenia diplandra. Next base: position 398,820 of record JADLZK010009492.1, read on the forward strand.
GTAGTAGTATGCTTTCATGATGTAGGATCTTTTGCCGAGGAGGATGTTGGTAGACATGGTGTGGCATCAGTGGTAGGCTCTGCTAATGCAAGCCGTGGTTTGAGGTTGCTGTTGCAAATCTTCAAGAATATTGTAATGGTCAGTTTTTCTTCCTTTCAGCTTTTCTATAGAGATTCTGTTATTTTGTGAAGATTACTTATTGTTTTTTGTGCAGAATTGGAGAATCGACTGTTGGCTCGGTTTGACGCTGCATCACAGAGACGGAGTTGTCTACAATGGGAGAATGTGCTAAAATATTGTCACAGGTATGCATTTACGCAAGGAACAAGGTTCTGTGTCATGTTTAGAATGTTTAGTTGGACGGAAAAATTACGATCGAGTTCAATTTAGTTGTACCCCATGAATTTTTGCAGAAACAGCAGCAATGAATGTCTTCTTTAACAAACATGCATTCGATCTGCACGCTTATTGAACTAATAGAGGGGCAGAAAACTGTCCCATGCACCACCAAAGGGCATGGACGTTAATGTATAATTCAACGAATTCTTATTTTCATGAATTTTAGCATAGAAGTAAAAACCACCTGGTCATATTTTGCAGTCGAGTTCTAGGACTCTTGTCAGAGAAGTTTAATGTAATGACCTACCCCATTTCAAATTTTGGGCTATTTCTATTTTGAGTAGTAAAATACAACATAAAAGATGTAGCTGGAGATTCTAGATCTGAGGTTTTTTAGTGGCCTGACATGTGTGATGGTGCAGTGCAACAAATGTAAGAAATTTTTGAGCTTAGGGCGTAGGCATCTTACTTGCTAAATATGACTTAAAGGCTAACTGGATAAAACTGATTTATAGACCTCTGCATGAGTAAGTTTTGTGGAAATGAGCTTAAGCTTATATACCCCTGTTAAGCCTGAATATGTACTTGCCTTTTGATCCTGGTTTAAGCTTTTTATACCCCTGTTATTTTAAGGGTAGGTGCTAATCCATGCAGGCATATAATACCATTTTTTTTTTTTTTTTTCAATATTTTAATGGTATATTGATTACAGTTCAATCGGGGAACCAGTGCTATGCAACACTATGTTGCAACACGGCCAATGTTTATTGATGTGGAAATTATGAACACTGATATTCAAGTTGTTCTGGGTGATGAGGGGTTGCAAGCTGACTGCAACAGTATTGCAGAAGGTCTCTCTATATTGTACAAGGAAATTGCAGGTATTTACGAGGCACTCTTTACAGTTTTTGTTTATAAACTATACTGTGCCGATTTTCAATTTGGCACTCTGATATATCATACTTGTCTTCAGATACTGTGAGGAGAGAGTCAGCTACAATAACGGCTGTATTTCCTTCTCCGAATGAGGTCATGGCAATTCTTGTGCAGGTATGTTTTTTTCAATGGTACTCCTGGGTCTCTGTGGTCGCTGTTGTTTACAAAATAGATTGACTATTGTACTTTGCTTTTCAGCGAGTGCTAGAACAAAGGGTAACAACTATTCTTGACAGAATTCTAATAAAGCCCTCTCTTGCTAGTTTACCTCCTCTAGAAGGTGAAGGTGGCCTTCTACAAGTAAGTTTTGTGCTCTATAGTTTTTCCAAGTAGCTTTTTGCCAACCTATCATGCAAATATGGTGCCTTGCTGATGTCAAAGTAAAATGGCAGTACCTAAGAATCTTGGCAGTTGCATATGACAAAACAAAAGAACTGGCTAAGGATTTGCAGTCTATTGGTTGTGGCGATTTGGATATTGAAGGTATCTCCTGTGTTTAATACAATTTTCTTCTTTTCATCTTTTGTTGTTACATGCACGTTACATGGTACAGATTCATGCTACTTTTGATCATTGTAAATTTGTAGGTAGATATAGCTGTCATGCTATTTTGTTTCATTTCTTTCTTAAAAGGGATACACATTACTGTGCTCTGTTTGTATAATAATGATCTAATAATTGGCGATGTATTAGATAATCTGGCATGTAACAGTACTATGATATCAAAAATTTAATCCACATTTTAATGCTATTAACAATTTTGATTACTTTTGACAATGTCATTTGGTTTGGATGGCCTATTGGTTCTTCAACTTAGTGGTTCACTTCATAGCTCTATGTTTCATTGACATTCTGTAAGGCAGATGCAGATTTGTTGATTGGCATTATGATTCCTTTTTATTGTTTTTCTTTTAGGTCTCACTGAATCAATATATGTTTCCCACAAAGATGAGTACACAGAATTTGAGCAGGCATCACTCAGGCAGCTATTTCAGTCAAAGGTTATAAATTTACGTATTGTAGAAAGTAATCATTTCAAATACTGTTTCTCTGTAAAAAATCATTTCAGGTGCCTATCATTGTAAATTTGAGCTGCTGTGCAGATGGCTGAACTGAGAGCTGAGGCTAAGCAACAATCTGAGTCAACTGGCTCAATCGGACGCGCAAAAGGAGCATCTTTGACCACGTCACCACAGCAACAGATATCTGTTACTGTAGTAACAGAATTTGTTCGCTGGAATGAGGAAGCCATGGCCAGATGTACACTATTGTTTTCTCAGGTTGAACTGAATCACTTTCCTGATTCATTACTTTTGATTATATATGTAGTGATTTCCTATGCTTAATGATTCCATTCAGAGTTTCTATGCTGATTTTGACTATATTACCTGGCATAAAAGTTGTTATCTTGACTATCTTGGATGGTAAATAAATCTGTCATTTAAAGTTCAGAATATCCTTCACTCTACTACTTTTTCTTGATCACTCTCCTACTATTTTTACCAAGTTTATCGTAAGTCTTTGATTAGCCCCATAATTTCGAGCAGTAGGCGTATTGATCTGAGCAGCGTAGTAATTTCTCTGTTTTCTGTTTTTTTTTCTTTGGATCTGTTCTCCATTTGGTTTTTGTACTTGCTTGTTCATCATTCCTTAACATAATGATGGGCAGGATAAGTCCTTGTATCTTGTCATCTGCTTTTCTGACTTGCTAATTAGAAGTAATATCTTTGCAGCCTACTACTGTTGCAGCTAACGTGAGATCCATATTTGCATGCTTGCTTGATCAAGTAAGTAAGGAACCACAGCATGGATAATATAGAAATTAATGCCTTGCAGATGATGAAGTTTTGTTGTAGGTGAGCCAATACTTAACTGAAGGGCTTGATCGTGCTAGAGAGAGTTTAAATGAGGCTGCAGCTTTGCGGGATAGATATGTCATCGGGACAAGTGTTAGTAGGAGAGTGGCAGCTGCTGCTGCTTCTGCAGTAAGTTCTTTCCTTATCTTCAATATACTGTTCATATTCGCAGCCAAATACATCTGTGTCAAGAAGTTATTATTTTGTGGGAATTTTAATTGAATTTAAATATTTGCAGCAAGAGGTGGCGGCTTCAGCTGGTGAGAGTAGCTTTAGATCTTTCATGATTGCTGTGCAGCGTTGCACCAGTAGCGTAGCTATTCTTCAGCAGGTAATCTGCGCTAATAACCATCCATAAAGTTGCAACCTTGGCTTCTTGCAAATGAAGTCAATGAACTATTCTTGAATTTCTTTGTTTCCTCTGTAGTACTTCTCAAATACCATATCTCGACTCTTGCTACCTGTTGATGGTGCTCATCCATCTGCTTGTGAAGATATGGGGTCAGCAGTCTCAGTAGTTGAGGCTGCTGCTCACAAAGGACTGCTACAATGTATTGATACTGTTATGTCTGAGGTGTGCACCTTTTGTCCTTTCCTTTTCCCTGTCTGACCTTATATTAGCTGTTCATATCTTGTCACTGAATTGGTCAAACCATACAAGTCAATTTTCATGTCATTAGCCATTCTCAATATTTAGTGATTCATAAATCATAAATGATACTTGTAGGTTGAAAGATTGTTGTCTTCGGAACAGAAGGCCACAGATTATCGAACGCCAGATGATGGAGCTCTACCAGATCATCGGCCAACTAATGCTTGTATAAGGTGACTCTATTCTATCTTTAAAATTTGGCATGGCCCTAACTAACTTATGGTTTTTTGGTTATTCAGAATTGTAGCCTATCTCTCTCGTGTTCTTGAGGTTGCATTCAGTGCCCTTGAAGGTCTCAACAAACAGTCCTTTTTGACTGAGCTGGTATGTTACCAATAGTGGACCATGATTTTCAGATTCGTTTTGAGTGAATTACAGTACAGCCATGCAAGCAACAATGTTATTGAAATTCTATATCCTACAAGACACATTGGAAATGGACCATTTTGCACTGTAGGACAATGGTAATGCAAAATATCTATTAATCCTTCGCATGACTGCAAAACAGTGTTTCTGGCGTTAGGTATTCCTTATACTTTATTGCAAGTAGGAAATGGTTAATCCTGGTTACAGGATAGTCTTCTACACACTCCATTAGTCATAAAAACATAAAGTAAATTGAAATGCAGGTCCTAAGCTTGCATGAATGGTTCAAGTAGGCCTTTGAACCTAAAAATCATATATTTAGGTCTCCAGACTTTATAAGTGGTTCAACTGGATCTGTTGACCTAAATTGTTAATGCAACAAAGACACATCAACAACCCCGAGTTTTGTGGGCAAGCTATTTGGTGTTTTGTATGGGATTTGATGCTAATGCTCAGTTCTCCAACCTGGTTATGTACTCGTGAGCATTTCCCTTCAACTTTCTTCCACCAGCTTAGGAAGAACTTTTCCTTGGTGGAATGTTTGGAAGCATGCTCTTGGTGGTTGCTGGTAAGGATGCGTACACTATTGGTGGTGGGAGTCTGGGAGATATGTTTGCTTGCGTTTGACCTGTTATTGGTGTGTTAGCTCCATGAACTGCTTGTTAAGCAGTCCACCTCACGCCCACGCCAAATCAGTGCACAGGTGCTATCATTGCTCAGTCGCTTGCACAAAATACCTCCTGAGCACCATTTTTTTATGAGTGGCAGATATATGTGACTTTGTCTAAGTTGCTCATGGATGTTTGAATGCTTGGGCAGTGGAGGCAAAAGCAGCCGAGTCTACTTTTCAGACTCACCCATATATCCCAGCAGGTTTCAATCGAATAAAGGAACTAGATGGATGACATTTTGATGCAGATACAGCATCTAATGCAATGGAGATACCTTGTCAGAAAATGGAACCATGTTTGGAAATCTGGCCTCACAAACAACAACCTCTGCAAGTTCTGGACCTAAGATTCAATTTACTAAAGGAATATGTTTAAAGCAAACACATGCAAATTTTTTTAGTGAACTGCTACTGACATTGATAGAGTTACTGATATTCATATTAGTAACGTGGACTGATGTTGACATTTTATGCAAAATTTTATTGCCATGCCAAATATGCATTTTAATTTTAAATAACTGAGCTGTGCTTTTAGGGAAATCGCATGCATAAGGGGCTGCTTAATCATTGGCAGAAGTTCACATTTAGTCCCAGGTACTATTCGGCCATTTCAGAAGAAATTACTCTCTGTCCTCTTTTTTTGGCTTCTGGTTCATAACTATGTCTTCAATTCACGGTTTTCTGGTCCAAAAAAAAAATTGGTACTCTTGATAATTTGTATCCATATTTTATTGGCTCACTTTGATAATATTAGATTCATTACATTTTTCTTAAATGATAATATTACAACATTGGATAGTTTCTTTTCATTCTCTTTTTGTGATTTATGGAAATGTTGCAACTTAATTTATAATAAGATAATGTTTTGTCAATCACTCTATATTCTGCTTTATTGAGTTGTCCAGTTGTGATTGCCCTCAATACACTGCTTTATTGAGCTGTCCAGTATTGATTGCTTCAACCATTCATATTTTTTTACCATTTAACCTAATGATAAATTGGATATTCAACATCACTATTCTCACTAAGCTCTGAAAAATTCAGGACTGAATCTTTACATAACTGTGCTGTCCAACCTAAAGAATAATGTTTTGAAGTTTTTTTTGCACTCCTTACCACGGTTCAAAAGGTGCTCGTAGGCGCCGCCTACGCACGGCGCTTACGTGCTAGGGCGGACAGGCACCGCCTCGTCTATGGGGGTAGGTGGAGGATAGGCAGTGCAGATCCGTGGCTGCGCTGCATGTGGGAGGGAAGATGGGTGGCGGCGGCGTGCGTGGGAGGAGGCCGGTGGGCACGGGCATGGCTGGGCGGGCTGCGAACGCGCCCAGGTTGCATGCGACAGGCGGATGCTGGGGCGCAGCCGGGAGGAAGGCGGGCTGCGGGCGCAGCTCGGAGGCGCTGGCGTCCGCGGCGGTCAGGGGAGGAGGTAAGGTCGGGGCAGTGACAGCCAGTGGCGAAGGAGGCAACGCCGGTGCTGGCAAGTGGTGGGCTCGAGCAGAGTTCGGGACGGAGAGAGAAACAAAGGGGCGCTTTGGAAGCGGATAAGGGTGTTTTTTTTTTTTTTTTTTTCAGGGGAAGGGGATAAGACATGGTGGGGGTTGTGGTGGGAGAGTTGGGCCGTTAAATGGGCCTTTTCCTCTTTTCTCTCCATTGTATGACCACTGATCTCTTTTTTTTCTGTTTGCTTTTAAGTATTTATGCATGTATTAGCTATCGCCTAGAAAACTCCTTGAAACGCCTAGGCTCTAGGCCACCCACCTAGAAACCGCTTAGCACCTTCTTGACCTTTGCTCTTTACTATCTAGATGCTTTTAGATCGCTCTTCTTCGGTATTCGCTGGACATTTAAGACTGAAGCATTACATAATGGGTATTGCATGTTACTATTTTAGTTCATTGATGATCACCCTTGCATTTATTATGTGGAAATGCATATATTTGACAATGTTTTGATCTACTCACTCCATGAACCATTATTTATCTTGGCAGAGCCTTGTTTCACAGTGACTTGTTTGTTTATTGTAGCGGTGGCCTACGCTTGAAACGTGACATAACTGAATATGGGGACTTTGTTCGTAGCTTCAATGCCCCCTCTATAGATGAGAAATTCGAACTTTTGGGAATGTAAGTGTTCTATGTGTAGTTTTCGCTATGATTCTCTCCTTTTTTTTTTTCATGATGCTTCTGTCAACTCTGCGCTAATCTTTACTTTGTATCTTATATTTGCAGTGTGGCAAACGTCTTTATTGTTGCTCCAGAAAGTTTAGCATCCCTGTTTGAAGGAAGCCCCAGCATCCGAAAAGGACGCCTTGAGGTTGTATTTGTATAGAAGAACAAATGAGTTTTCCTGCATTCTAGCATGATTTTGTTTACCTTTTGATCTGACATTGGGGTCTGATTTGCATTTCAGGTTCATTCAGCTCCGGGATGATTATAAGGCGGCAAAAATCGCCGATGCTCAACAATATCGTGTCTGAGTAAAGAGTGAGGTGGACGGGTAGACTGATGCTTGAGTGCCATGCACTTTGCTGCTGCATATCTAGCAGACTAGCACCTAGCGGTGCAAGAGTACCACATTCTCCAGGGTACTCCCAGGTGGACTATTGATGGCGTTTGTATAGCTGAGTTTCGAAATTATGTTTATTCTTGGTTCCAATTTGATGTTTTCCTATCCTTTTCTTTCTGGGCTTGCTCAATTTGAGCTGTACATGTGATTCAGGCCTTTTAGACCTCTGTACTTGTATAAATGCTATGAGAAACTATTTTTGGGCTGCCTCCCTGTGAAAATTTACTCAAACACTGGCTGAAATCTTTTGAAATGGGAAATTTGGAGAAACTGGAATTTATCAGGTATATTGCCCTTGATTTCGTTTGAGCACCGGAACCAAAATGGGGAAAATGCTAAGGACATCGTGATGTGACTCGATGAAAGCAATAATAGTAGTGTGCTGAGTAGCGCCACAGTTTGAGTATAACTAGTCCTGTCATGAATTGTTTGTAGTTTGCCACACCTGACCGAGCTCCGCCATTAGTAATGAATCAGTGTTGTTATCCTGCGGGAATGAAAAGGCAGCAGGTACTACAGGAGTCGGCCCTTTTGTCTGGGGATGTTAGGCGCTGACCGGTTGGCGCTAACATCGCGCCGACCACACCTTTGGTGGGCCGGCCCACGGCTTGCTGGGCCGTAGAGGCTCGCGGAGGCGGAGCAGGAGGAGGGCCGAAGGCGGAGGCGGAGGCGGAGCCGGGCGACGATGGCGATAGCGAAGCGGAGTCGACCTCGGGACCTTCCCGTGGGGTATAGAATGGCCGGCCGGGGGAGGCCGCCCCGGTGACCGGCATGGTCGGCCGGGCGGCTTAGGTGCGGTTGGGCTAGGTCGGGACCGGGGGCGCCATAGCCGGATTTGTGCGGAGCTCGAAACTAGGGTTTGGGTTCGTCGGAGTGGAAGAAGAAGAGAGGGGAAGGGGAAGAAGGCCGCCGCGGCGCCCTAGGGTTCGTCGGTTCTTCGTCATGCTTTATCGTCGTCCTCGTCGTGCCCCCCCGCCGCACCCTGGGGTTCGCCGGTCCGTGGGCGGGGCGGGCGGGGGGGGGGTACGACGAGGACGACGAGCATGACGAAGAAGAGGAACAGAGCCCCGGGCGGGCCTCTCTGGCGGGCCGGGCCACCTCCAGGGTGGTCGGCGTATAACACGCCCCCCTTTCGTCCATGGTGTTCTCATCGATTCAGCAAGTTTACCATTAGTCAGAGTACTGCTCATAATAGTTTTTTTTATAAAAAAAACAAGTATTGCTTAATTGGACTCTTAGATTATAATATCGATTTGTCTCGGGGACTGTTTTTCTCGTACTATATGATTTATTTTGACCTTATCCGACCAAAAAGACTGAACTTATCCGACAAAAATGAAGACTTGAAGCACTAATGCACTATTCTGACCTTTCAATAATATTGATTTGTCTCGGGGACTGTTTTTCTTGTACTATGTGATTTATTTTTTACTGTTTAATTGGACTCTTAGACTGTATATCTGTACTCAACTACAGAGACCATTTGCCACGTATATTTGGCGTATATCAATGGTAGTTTTCTGCTTAAGAGCTAATCAGAAGCGCAAAGGTAGAATAGCAGAAAGTGAGTGAATCCGATACACTGTGCCTTAGAGATAAATCTAAGGCCCTTCGCAGTGTGGGTAGTGATGCCCAAAAATATAGTGTTTGGGCATCACTACGAATACTGCAGGTAGCAATACTTGGTAGGAGTGAAGCCGGAAAAACAGAGGAGCGGTGAATATAGATTCATTGGTGTCCAAAGAATGTAGGGAGGATGCGATAACACTAGAATATAGATTTCTACTCGACCTCTTCCCTCCCTCCTGTGACCAGCTTCTCCCTCCCTGCTCGATGGTGTTGGAGGAGGACGCGGCGGCACGGTAGCATGGTCTTGCAAGTGGATAGGAGGAAGCGGTATTGTGGCCTATGGATTGATGGCTACAATACTACAATGTATATAAGCTGAGTTTCATTACTATGGGGTTGATATAGTACCACCCATTGTGGATGCTCTAAGCATTACCCTCACTTGATATCAAATCATCCTTGATTCAAGAATGAAAGTATTTGAAGTCTTGATTGCAACCACCCAAAAAACCGGACTAATAAAAATCTCTATTCTATGAGATCGCCGATTGGCGCTTAGGGTAGAGCCACCGTGGCCTAGGAACTTACTTCCGCCACCACCACCATTGAGGCTAGGGCCCCTCCCCCTCTTCTTCTCCGGTGGGTCCGTCGAAGACCAGAAGTGGAGAAGACCCATCTTTTATCTTGCGTTTTTTCTAGTGTCTTAGGGTTGAGTCAAATAAAATTTTCAGCCTAGAGTTCGCCACCAGCAGTATAGCCAACCCTACCCTATCACGCCAATCCCACAAGCCTCTTATCCATTCCCGTTCGATCGTGGTTAATTCGTTCTTGATAGCCATTTCCTTAACAAGTGAATGGGAACATACTCTAGACCGGAATCTGAAGAAAGTACTGCTTGATCATTTCCACCAATTTCAAGTCCTTATTAAAAGAAAGAGTTCCCGTGGTCCAGAATCTACAAAATTTTTGTTTGAGAACTAATCCCAGCTAAAAAAAAGGCAGAATAAATTAGGTTGGTACCAAACGAAGTTTGCTAATAGGATGCCCGATACAGTACAGTAAAAAAAGAGAAAACAGAAATCGTGATCAACTAAGCCCTCTCGGGGGCTTGCTTAAAAATAAGAAAGAGGAATCTTATGGAAATAGCTCACCGTAACCGTCATTGATTCCATCGACAGACGGCCAATATGTGGCCTTTATTTATAAAAGGGGAGGGATGCTTATGGGCGTCTCTTGTGAGAACGGCGCTCCGGATCAATTTGTCGACGAAGCACTGAACCAACCACGTGATCGATCGATGGATGCAAATGCGAATGCTACAAGTGTAGTCACAGATGCAAACCATCAACGCGTTCACCGAGTAGTTTAAAGAATTTCCTCGTCTAGTTTAACGTGGCACGCAACCACGTAACCGTTGACTTGAGCGACCTTTTGAACATGGATTTGTTCAGTTCAGATAATAATATATACTTGTATCTTGATAACCAAGATGGCATTGACTGATCAACGTCGCTAATCAACGCTTAAATCAATGAAATGCACTGCTAATCAACGCTCAAAGAGTCAAACTAACGCTGAGCTAATCAATGCGCCATGAGCAGCACCCTCGCCGTTGCAGCGGCCCTGCAGCTGATCACTCTCGGCTTGCTTCTCCGACTGCCACCACCCGCCGGAGCGGCTCGCGGCGACATCCTCACCAGGAACGACGGCGCCATCGCTGTTGAGGACCACGCCACCGACTTCTTGGTCTCCCCGGACGGCACGTTTGCCTGTGGCTTCTACAACGTGTCCTCCACCGTGTTCACCGTCTCCATCTGGTTCGCGCGCGCTGGCGACCGTGCCGTCGTCTGGACCGCCGCGCCCGGGCGCCCTGTGCATAGCAGGGGCGCCCGCCTCGCCCCTCGACGACCGCCGCGGCGGCGCGCTCGTCCTCACGGACTACGACGGCGCGGTGGTGTGGAACTCTACCGCCGCCGCCCGGCGCGCAGACCCAGGCGCCGGCGTCGCGCGCCCGGCTCCACGACACGGGAACCTCGTGCTCGAGGATGCGGACGGCAACGCGCTGTGGCAGAGCTTCGACAGCCCCACGGACACGCTGCTGCCCGCTCAGCGGTTCACGGCGGCTAGGCCGCACCTGGTGTCGCGCGGCGGCAGGGGCAGGCTGCTCGCCGCCGGCTACTACAGCCTGGGATTCAGCGACTACGCTATGCTGTCCCTCTTCTACGACAACCACAACGTCTCCAGCATCTACTGGCCCAACCCCTACAACAACTACGTGGCCAACAAGCGCAAGATCTACAACTTCACTCGCGACGCCGCGCTGGACGCGCTCGGCCGGTTCCTCTCCAGCGACGACGCCAGCTTCGTGGCCGCCGACCTCGGTGCCGGCGTTAGGAGGCGCCTCACGCTGGACGCCGACGGGAACCTCCGGCTGTACAGCCTCGACGTGGCGACGGGGGCGTGGGCGGTGTCGTGGGCGGCGTTCGGCAATCCCTGCACCATCCACGGCGTCTGCGGCGCCAACGCGGTGTGCCTCTACGCGCCCGCCCCGGCGTGCGTCTGCGCGCCGGGCCACGAGCGCGCCGACCCCGGCGACTGGACCATGGGATGCCGCCCGGTGTTCCGGCGCGACTGCTCGCGGCCCACCAAGCTGGTGGCGCTGCCGCACACTGACTTCTGGGGCTACGACCTCAACGACGGCGAGATCATCCCGTTCGACGCGTGCGCGCGGAGGTGCCGGGGCACCTGCGCCTGCGTGGCGTTCCAGCACAAGCAGAACATGGAGTGCTACCTCAAGAGCGTCCTCTTCAACGGCAGGACGTTCCCGGGCTTGCCGGGGACCGTGTACCTCAAGGTTCCAGCTGACTTCCACGTGCCGGAGCTCCACGTGCATCAATGGCAGTCGCACGATGGGGGCCTTGCCATCCAAGAAGACATTGGCAGATGCGACGCCGCCGGCACGGAGGTCTTCCTTAATGTCTCCACCTATAGCAGCACCAGCGATGCGGGGAAGCCGGTGTGGCCATACCTGTACGGGTTCTTGTCGGCGTTGCTCGTCGTCGAGGCGGTCATCATCGGGTTCGGCTGCTGGCTCTTCTCTAGAAGGGGCCTCTTCAGGCCATCGAGGGTGTGGGCGGTTGAGGAAGGATACAAGCTCATCACCAGCAACTTCCAGAGGTGCACCTATTCAGAGATCAAGAGAGCCACCAACGACTTCACCGCCGTGATCGGCAGCGGCGGCTCCGGCGTCGTCTACAAGGGGATCCTGGAGGACGACGACAGGGTAGTGGCCGTCAAGGTGCTCAAGAATGTGAGCCAGAGTGAGCAGGAGTTCCAGTCTGAGCTGAGCGTGATAGGGAGGATCTACCACATGAACCTGGTCAGAATGTGGGTGTGCTGCACTCAAGGGAAACACAGGATTCTGGTCTCCGAATACATTGAGAACGGGTCACTTGCAGAGATGCTATTTCACAGGGAGAGGGAGCTGGCATCAGATGCTGCTGTTCTTGGTTGGGCTCAGCGATTTCGAATCGCCTTAGGTGTCGCGAAAGGATTGGCCTACCTACATAGCGAGTGCCTGGAGTGGATCATCCACTGTGACATGAAGCCTGAGAACATACTTCTGGACAAGGATTTGGAGCCTAAGATAACTGATTTCGGCCTGGCGAAGCTGCTAAACCGAGATGGTTCCGACGCGGATCTGTCTCGGATCAGGGGAACCAGAGGGTACATGGCGCCGGAGTGGGTGTCTAGCCTACCCATCACAGAGAAGGTTGATGTGTACAGCTACGGAGTGGTGCTGCTTGAGCTAGTGAAGGGGGTTAGGATCTCAGAGTGGGTGATCCATGGGATTAGGTTAGCTGACACCGATACTAGGATGGTTGTTAAGGCAGTCCAAGAGAAGATGGAGATCATCAATGGTCACGAAAGGTGCGTGGAGGAGCTTATCGACCATCGACTGAATGGCGAATTCGATCGTGTGCAAGCGATGGCGATGATTAAGGTTGCCGTTTCATGCCTGGAGGAAGACACGGCCAAGCGGCCCAACATGAGCTCTGTTTTGCATGCACTCATGTCAGTGGAAGATGAAACAGCAAGGTGATCGATCTGTTTCTCTCATCTAGGGATGACATCCAACTGATTTACGTCAGCTGAATATATTCTTTGTTGCCATCACACAGAACAAGATAAAAAAAAAAAAAACTTTTAGATTGTCATCTGTCAAAAACAACTACATTCCTTGTAAGTTAGGGACTCTTTTTTCTTTCTTTCTATTTTTTTTTGAAGGGAAACAGGAGGAGCAGGCTGCTCCTACTGTGCTTTTATTAAATCAACAAAAAAGAGTCTTTACAAGCAACTTCAAGATACAAAGAAAGAAACAAAGAAACACAAAGTGTTTCACAAATGAACACGAATCAGTTATTGTTAGAGGGAAAATTATTGATCTCGTGACTCAAGAGCAAATGCTTTTAAAAACGTTACCACTTGCCAACCTTAAACCTTAGATTAACGTTAGTATCTATATCGTTACTCGGCTTGCTCATCAAAATTTGTAAGAGTGTGCAGGGACCCGAAGGCCTGTCGTAGTGATCATATAACACACATACCAAGATCATTTGGTTATTAATATACTCCCTCGGGTTGGTATTAGAAGTCGTTTTGAAAAGGTTTGGGTCAAACATTAGGAATATAAATCATTAATAACTTTTAAGTTGTTGAGTTTGTAAATGTAAAAATTATATGAATAGATTTGTGTTAAAAATACTTTGATAAAAGTATACATGTATCACATTTACATAAATATTTTTGTAATAACAAGTGGTTAAAGTTGTGTTTTGGAGACCGTGTCGCTGTCCTAAACGACTTCTAATACCAACCCGGAGGGTGTATGTCATCTCTTTCTCTCTATATACTTCTCACGAAAATAAAGTCATTGCTATAGCTCAGCAAATAGAAGAGTCGACTTGAAGACTTGAAGCGGTAAGGGCACTCACGGTGCAGACTCTAGAGTCTATGGTCTTGGATATTGTAGCAAGACTCTAGTTCTTTTCAATACAATTTTCTTTGTATAGAGTCTAAATAAAAATCAACCACTCAATTTGTCTTCTATACGGGGATCCTTTGCGGCATGAATCATAACAGGCGATGCTCCCGCGATCGACCTCTGCCGGGCTGGGTGGGTGGACGAAAGAGCCCGCCACGAGCGCGGCCGCCGTTGAGATCGCCGGCACGACATTCCCATCCTCTAACAGAATTCCGATACGATACGAGAGAGAATTAACACACGCGAACACTACCGGACTATCGTAGCTAAGATTAGCCAATAGCTAAGTATATATAATAGCTAAGTATAGAAAGGGACCCCTCCTCCCGACGCTCGGCTTTTTCGCCTCGCCTCGCATGTGCCGGCCTTGGTGGGACGCCGAGCGGAGGGACGGGGAAGGCGCCGCTCGGATGCACGGCCGCACGACAAAGGGAAGAAGACACGCGAGCACCCGTCTCTCACGGCCAGACCACACGGGATCGACAAGGTGAGACCGACGGCCTCGTAGATCGCGTAGGCGCCGAGTCCAAATAAGACGTCGAGTCTTGTTTTTCCTCCCTCTTTCCTCAATAAATGGTCCGCCACATCAGCAAAAAATACCTATAATTAATGTCTATGGACTCTACGTAGAGTACGCACCGCTCCCAATGGAGTATTAATAGTAGTTTCTATCTCTACTAAATAGCTTGCCAACTAAGTAAAATGGTGATGCGGTAGCCTAATTAATGAAGAAATTAAGAGAACACAAATCATAGAAATTGTTTCTTCATGGAGAAATCATGTCTACTCTTGACCCAATGAATAAGAAACCATGAATTTGCCATTTGGGAAGAAACCACTAGTTTCTATGGGGTTAATACAACTCTCCCCATTGGAGGAATTGAGAGAGAGAAAGAGAAAACAATTATTTACCCGAAGATCGCCTCGGCGCTTCCAATTATTACCCGAAGACTGCCCCTCGGAGAAAACAATTGTTTTAGTCATAATATAATAATAGACTAATAGTCATAGGGTTGAGCAATTGCTGGCACGTGGCATGCGATTGAAGACCTTAAGGGAGGGCATTCATGTTCGCATCAGCTATCAGCTCAAACTGCACCTCGAAGTTTCACCAGACTTGTCTGATACCAAAAAAAAAGCACATGTGCCAACCAACTACCACTACTACCAAAAAAAGGCGGTTGCCGCGCGTTCATTTGGTCCGGCACCTTGACGACGACGGGTGGTAAATGCAAGGTAGCTTGGCCGGTCGTGTGTCGGCCAACCGAGTTGGGCGGGCTCGGCATCCTTGATCTTCAGTTCTTTGGCATGGCGCTTCGGCTGCGGTGGGTGTGGCTGGGGAGAACCAACCCCGATGCTCCTTGGGCCTCCCTACCACACAGGCCCGAGATGACGGTCGATGCAATGGCTGCAGCCAGCATGACAGTTAGGGTCGACGATGGCACCTCGGCGCTGATGTGGACCGACTCCTAGCTTCTGGTGGGCCAACTGTGCGGCTTCGCGCCTCGTCTCTTTGACGCGCTCTCACTATCAGGGAGGAAGAGAACGGTGAGGCAAGCGCTGCATCACAACACTTGGACGGATGACATTGTTGGAGCTCCGACGGTGCAGGTCCTGTGCCAGTATCTCAGGGTATGGCAGTTGGTACAGGACGTTGAGCTCGATCCTTTGCAGTCCGACAGATTCGTCTGGAAATGGTCAGAGAATGGCTTGTACTCCGCCTCGTCAGCTTACCGGGCTTTCTTACGTGGGTTCGTCTCTCTCTAGGGTGTAAAGGGAGCTTTGGCGCACCAAGGCACCATCCATCCAGGTGCGCTTCTTCTTCCGCTCGTCTTTGCACTGCTTTGCCGTATTTGGACGGCGGCGTAAGGCATAGGCACGCGGCGTGACGATCGCGCGCCTATGCCTTGTGTGGCCAAGAACCTGAAACGATGTGGACACCTTTTCCTAGGGTGTGTGGTCACCCCGGTCGTGGTACTTCTTTGTTGGCACCGCCGGCGCCGCACCTTGGTGCTGGCCAGAGAGATTGACATCGCGGTTTGGTGGATTCGACAGAGGCGACGGTTGAACAAAGAGCACCGCCGGTGTTTGACTCCTTCCTACCTTTGCTACTCTCTTGGAGAGTTTGGAAGGAGCGAATGCAAGGGTCTTCAAGAATGAGTCGGCGGCGATGACTTCTATGGCGGCCGAGGTCTGGTGCGGACGCCGAATATTGGGTGCGAGCGGCCGAGCCGGTCTCTAGCGCCGATGTTCTCCTTGTGGTGCGCAGCAAGGTTTCACCATGTAATCATTTAGTACACTCCAAGTAGTCTAGGTTGGCGCATGATCTACTCCTCGCGTTTTTTTTTCGTTTTGGTTTCTTCGTTTAGCTCTTAGATGTCCTCTCGGCATCATATTTGTACTTGTTTTGAACTTGGATTTTACTCCCTCTTAATGAAATCTGGTGAATGACCCCATCGAGAGAAAAAAGGCAGGCGGTGCCTACCACTACTACAAAAGATAGGCATTATGAATTTTTTTACGAGGGAGAGTTACTAAGACAAGTAACTTTTATTAATTGAGGTGGTAAAAATGTCCTCCTCGGTAAATACTTTATTGAGGCAGGCGTTTGTAAGGCCACCGCCTCGGATAGTTAGGCCCGACCTACTATCTATTAGAGGCCCACCGTCTTGTGCAGTATATAAACAACACAACATCGCCACCCTCGAACTGCCTCACCCGTGCGGTGCCCCCTCCGCTCCGCACCATGTGACTCCTCTCTCCTCCCGCACCGTGTGACACCGCTCTTTCATCTCCCACCGACCGCTATCACTCACTTTCGTTAGCTTCTTCCTTTCCGCTCAAGGAGCGGCATGCCTCCGCCACGCGGCGTCTCCGACGTCGGCGAGCTCTCTCCGATGGTGGACAGCTCCTCCAACTCCACCTCGGTTGGATGCGGTTGAGGGGCGAAAGGTCCGAAAGGTCCTAAGCGGCTAGAGGGAGGGGGGGGGGTTAAATAGCCTAATAAAAATTCTACAAATTCACTAGAGCAACTTGTTAGTAGATAACAAAGCGTAAATGTGTTTGCTCTAGCTCTACTTGTCGGCAAGCCTCCTAATCACAATTCTAGTTGCTAGAGCCTCTAATTCACACAATTGGCTAAGTCACTACTTTACCAACTAGGTGAACAAGCTAATTACTCTAACAAGCTATGCAACTATCACTAAGTACAAGATATATAATCAAAGTAGTGAGGAGGTGTTATACCAACGTGTAGAGGTGAGTCACCCAATCACCAGGAGATAGTATCACAATATAGATAATGAAGCCAATCACGGGGGAGACAACAATCACACAATGGAGAGACACAAGATTTACTCTCGAAGTTCACTTGAGCACCCTCAAGCTACGTCTGTTGTGCCGACCGCTCTCACGTGTGGGGGCAAGGTGGAGCTCACTAGCCAATCACTAGGCTACTTGCACCCAAGAAAATGAGGGGTACTCAATGACTCGAGCAATATATTACGGTTGCAATTGGTCGCTCAGAAGAGGTAGCACTAAACCTCTCACAAATCAACCGGAGGTGGCCAAGAACAATCTCCGACTCTTGCCAACGCCTCCACCAATCGCCAAGCCGGCTAGGAGTGGTGCTCTCCAAGAGCAACAAGAAATCCACCGGCAACGACGACCCTCAAGTGCCTCTAAAAGCAATGCACTTGAATCTCCTCAACTCTCAAGAAATGTGCTCACAAGCAAGAGGAGTGAGGAGAAGGGAGTTTGCTCGGCTCAAATGATGTTAGGAATGATCCAAATGTCGAGAGAGTGATCCAAGGGCCGGCCACCAAGTATTTATATGCCACACATTGCAATAGAGCCGTTGGTGCTCGAAATCCCAGCGGGGTGACCGGACGCTCGGTCACACCCGACAAAATGCCCCCGCCCACGGCCGATAGCCAACTCCTAGCGCCCGGGTCAGAAGCGTCCCGGCCACCCAAAACCGCGCGACATTTAATTCTTACCGGAAGTGACCGGACACACCATGACCGGACGCTCCGGTCAGGAGCCCAGCGTCCGGTCGCTGCTTCTCTGCGAAATGTCGTCGTTCTTCGTCGCAATCGCTTCGACATGCTACCCAATAAGTATACCAACTTGAGCACGAGGGTTAGCATGTTTTCACCACCAACTTGCATCCCGACGCAATAGAAAATAGGCATTTCATTTTCCCAAAAGCGCCGAATTTTGCCTCGCAAGCTCGGCGGGAGGGTGAGCATTACCCAAACCCATCTCAACCCTGCAAACACCACCGCCTTCGCAAATATGCTAACACCACCACGTGTACATCACCATGTGCGGCAGGTGTGTTAGCATTTTCACAATCAATTTGGAAGTTTGGGTTAGCTTCCCTTAGTTAATTTGTCCCCAGCTCGTGGAACAATATATTTAGGCCCTCTTGGGCACAACGTCACCAATAGCTTCATGAGTTCCCGTGACACAAGTGGCCCTAAAAGTTTTTTTTTTTTTTTACGTCTATCAACCATCAGGTACCTTCTTCCAGGGCGCAGAAGTGCATGTGGGCTCTTTTTTTCGTCTCGAATCTTGTGGAAGTGCATGTGGGCTCTTCTGCCAGGGGCGCGATCGGCGCAGCTGCCGAGGCGCAGTTGCGGGTGCGGCCGTTGAGGACGTAGCCTGTCGGGGCTCGCCACGCGAGTGACCGCCGGGCCCGGGGCGCAGCTACCGGGCCTCACAGCGCCCTCAATACTAGCTGCGCAAAAGATACCGGGGATTGGGACACATTCGTTGGAGACGCCGGAGCTGGCTGTGTGGGCACGGTACGAGCATGGTTGTGGGGCGCAGGCGCGACCCAGTCGCACTGTCAATGTCGATGGGGCGCTAGTGCTTGCTGGGGCACGGCCGCACGGGCACGGCTGCTGGTAGCCTGGTAGTGTGCGGCCATCACTGCTCAATATATATTTGGTGCTAAATCGGGTATCGTGACGAGTAGTCATTTGATTCTTTTGTGTATCATATGAAGTTGTTTTTCCTAATATGGTCATAAAAATAGTTCATCATCATAGTGAAAAATGAATTTAAAGCCCGAGAAAATGATTTGGTGGTGAATTTTCGAGCCGCGCTAAACGACCTTAAAGATACAACACTAAAGACATGAGAAACGGTTGCGTTTTTCTTCATGGCAATATTGCACGAGAAGTTATCACTACTACGTAGTGAACTACCGTGGCGGGCATTTTTCAATTTTGCATGGCGGGCATTCTCGTCCGCCATCGTACTAGGTCACGGTTAATCGTTCGATTAACCGTGGCGGACTCCATGCCCGCCATGCAAAACATATTAACCATGGCGGGCTAGTAACAAAGGTATTAACCATGGCGGGCATCTTTACTTGCCCGCCATGGTTATTATATTAACCATGGCGGTCTTTGTTAAAAGCCCGCCACGGTTAATTAATTCAGGATTAATAAAAAATAATTCAAAAATATTATAAAATTATAAATTATGATTTAAACCACATATTAAATAATAAAATAAGAGAATATTCACATAAATCTTAAACATGCATCACAATTTAACATTCTACTAATAACATATATATGGACATTCAATTGAAGCACTTAGAGTTTAAAAGTGACCACCGCACACATCACAATTTACAAAACTTCGATCGAACGATCGATTGATCAATCACGTTTAGCTAGCTAGGTTACAAATCAATGTCCTCCCACAAATAGTCCTTCATGTCTAGCGCGTTTCTCCAGTCCCTAAGTTCCCATAAGGCCTCGCTTTGTAGCGAGGTCATTTTGTTAGGGTCGAAGAATTTGCTTGGGTAGGTAGCACAACGTCCTCAACGGCGGCCCTACGGATGGCGCTAACCAATTTCTTGAACTTAAGGTCGCCCAAGTTTTCGTTCCAAAATCCTTTGCGTGGTTTTCTTCGTCATTTCGCGCCCACGTAGTACGGTACACACGCCCTTTGCGGGATATAAATATCGTGTATAGAAACCACACGGGTTCTTTGCCGAAAGGTCGCTACCGCGACCGCACGCACGATATATGTAGCGAGAAAATGGTTAGAATATTATGAGACCATTCAAGATGGACGAGCAAACGAGAGTAATGCCGCATATACCTCGTAGTCTCGCCTCGATCTTTATTTCGTCCCCATGTTTTTCTTTGCGTATGCTCATCCTCCGATCGTATGACTCGGGGTCTTTCAAGTAATCCTTGTATGCCCCATGCGAAATCTCACGGTGTCATGACTTACGTAAGTTTGTACTATGAAATAGTATAAGTGTCGTGACTTACGCCTCTGAGGGCTTTATTCAAAAATGTTTGTAGAGGCCTTTTGGCGTATCATCCAACGAGTCCGGCCTAAGGGCACATCCATCTTGAGGGAAGATTAGCCAAGTAATCCAATGGCCAATGTGTCTTCGTTGTTTGTATACGGCAATGCTACACCATTTTATTTGATTAGAGATAGATTCCAAGTGTTCAAAAATAAAAAGTATTGCTTTTGACTTACTTGATATGTTGGGCGCAATGAGACACACCGGCGTCCGTTTTGATCTTCTTCATGCACTTACGGATGTAGTACGCCATCTCTCTAACCCTTTGTTGACGGTCACCAACGACATATTTTTAACGTCAACATTCTACCAATAAGGGGGTGAAACTATACCTTACTACACACATATACATTTATTATTGACATATTTCCACTTGTAGTGTCCAAATTATTATTGTGCGATTTATATAAGAAACAAGTGGAAAATACATCAAAAGGCGCCTCCACGGAAAGCGCATTCTCGGGAGAACATCAAGCCCAAGGGAGAAATGGACCAAACACGCTAACCGGGCCGAGCAAACATCGCCACACAAGTTTTCAAGCCCAAACACACCAGCCCGCCATACCGGCCCAACCGAGAGCCAGACAGTGCGCTACTTGTAGCGCACCACGGGTGCGCCGCACCCATCCCGAGGCGGTTCGAGGCCTGTGTTTGGCGAGGCGGTTTGTTACCTTCCAAAACCGGGCGTTGCGACGTTGGTTGGTCGGTTTAGCAAACTAGGAAGGTATTCCTGTGTCGGTTTTGGCTCCTTCCATATGGGGAGGGACATTTTCCAATGAGCCCCCTCTCCTCTACCTATAAAAGGAGGCCATCTCCCACCATTGTAACACACACCTCACAAGAAAGCTACTCTCTCCTCTCCACTTCTTCTTCTTCCTCCTCCTAGTAGGTTTAGTAGTTTAGAATGTGGAGCTAGGCAAAGCTACCAAGGAGGGCTTGGCTCCTTGGAAGATGGATTCCGGGAATAAATCTTTCTATGGTATTCTTCCAAAGCCTTGCTCTTATCTTATCTTGGTTGTGCATTAGGATTAGAGTCTTCATGTTATTTCTATACCTCGTGATTTATCCTATGATCTAACATGTTGTTCTTGACATGATCATGACACATGAACTAGTCTATAGTTTCTATGTTGTGATATCGTCATATAGAACTTTATGCTTAAACCATTCATGCAATATAATTGGGTAGTGTCGGGATTGTCTTTGAATGACGGTTCGTTGTGTCCTTCGGGGCTTGCTCGTGTCCTATTCCGTCCATCCGTAGGGTGGGGGCCATGGGGACATGAGTAGTGTCCTAGTATGCGGACGTGGTGTCCAGGATGCCGTATCCTTCGAATATGAGTGCATGCCACGGTTGAGGGGGTAGGCGGCTTGGTCGTGACAAGCCTTGACCGTCCCTTGAAATCCCCCACGTTAGGTGTGTCTTTGTAGGAGTTCGTAAATGCCTTCCATTAGGGCGGATGCTCAGGAAGGTCTCCCCGTCCATTTCATTCTCGGCTCCGACCTCTCGCTCATGCGTGTTGCGACTATCAACTCGATTCTATGCAATGACCATGACTAGAATCAGTATGCTCCACTTAGGACTTTCTTTATTCCTTATTTATCTTTATCCTTGAGTTTGGCTTGAGTGAGTGTGTCAAGTTATCCCTTTACCGTTCCTTCGTATCCCCTGTTATGAGCATTGGTCCATTACATAGTCATGTTATCTGTTCATGTCTCTATTAGATCCTTTTCCACCATGCCTTCCTTTTGGGAAAATATAAATAATGATACCCCTGAATACTTAGGGTGAAATGCTACAATGATAGATTCGTGCGCTTGCGATGGATGAATATCTTCTTAGGCAAGATCTATCACCGTTGATGTGCCTAGTGTTATCACCAAACACCGGTGGTTTCACTTAGGAATGTCAACGACGCATTTCGGGCGCGCCGTTATTGGAGATGGGTTCTAAACCTGTTTCTAGTGATTGCGCTTAAGAAATGCAACACCCTTGCATCGCATAATTTTTGAAAGTGTTCATATTTTTCGGCCTTGCTCAGCTTTTTCGTTCCTTTGGGCCTCCATCCAAGTATCCATTAAATTCCGCCACGTCTATATATTTGGACATAGAAACACAACCGGTTGATCCAATTCTTGGGCTATCAATGCTTGCATCCCGCAAGCACATGTGGTCACATCATTATATATAGAATCGGAGAGCTAGAATTAGTCGTGGTAATGACTGGCGTAATGATCGGTAAACAAACTCATGCAACATAGAGGGTGACAATGGATTGGTCGAGGTCGGCGGCGCCGTAGCAACCGCCACATTTCGTCGAAGCCTATTGGCGGTGAAATATCGAAGTCAAGTTAAAGAGCTCCTTAGGAACCCCGAAATGGAACTCCCTCACCCCCGATCAAGCGCATCTCGATATAATCGGTGGAACCTGCGAGTGTCCCACTCCTCTTCCTCGATTAGGCTGGCCCTTGGGCACCATGAACTTGCCAAGCTCAAACCCGATGCAGGCAGTCCGGGCTGAACCATTGTCGGCTGATGGGGTATATAATTCCTATACGAGGAAGGAAAATGTGCGTTACCATCTTCTAGCTACGCACGCATACGTAATATGTCCGCCTAAGTTTGGTTGAGATTATCACGCATATACGTACCTAGTCTTTGCCGGTCTTCACGCCCCCGGGTTCAACTTAGCCAATTGGAGGTCCTTTTCCTTCTCCGCTAGCTCCTTCGGCCTCATCATCTAAGTATTTCTTTGGTCGAGGGCAAGAATTTCCTTATCTTCTTTTGATAGCTTCTTCTTCCTCGGCGCTTGGGGGAACATTCGGCCTCATCCTCCTTCCGATCTTTCCCGAGGCGGTGTTGAGTATCCTATGCATGTCGAATTGAACTAAATTAGCCACCAATTAATGCCTAGTACAAGTTAATTAGCCATACTTTTTTTGCTATACTGTCACATTTTCCTCGAAACCTCCTCGACCATTGGGCGCTTGAACGGCGTGGGAGGGACGGCCGGCAACCTTCTTAGGAGAAGGTGTCCTCTTACTGGCCGTGAGTTGGTGTCTTGCCACCGTCTTCTTCTTAGGTTCTTAGGAGGTGGGTTCGAACGAGGACTTCCACCACCTCGGCCACCATCATCTCCTTCCGGTACTTCCGGTGGGTTCGGGACGAGGACTTCCGGCACCTCGGCCACCATCGTCGTTGTCGTTATCATCATCGTCATCGCCACCACCACCGGGGAGAGGGGAGGAGGGCTGCGGCCGCTACCGTCGGAGGTGGTGTCGTCGGTTTCCACGGGACAATGTCTTCCTTGTTCCATAGGTACTCCCTCTCCTCCCGAAGGTCCTTGAGTCTTGTTTCTCCTTGTTCACTGGGATATCGAGCTCCTCATCACCCGGGCCTGGTTCTATGGAGGTCGGATAAACGAAGGCATACTGCGGTGGGACCGGCTCGTTATTGTACAACTTAGCACTCGTGGTGGAGCCACCACGGCAGAGCCCACCTCCTTCTTCTTCCCCTTCACGCCAGCGGGTATATAGAGTTTGCCCATCGCGGGTTCGGACGAGATCGTCGATTGGGTTCTTCGGCGACATCACTTTCGTACTCACACCTTGGCTTCCTTGGATGTTGTAAAGACCTCTTGTCTTTAATGCCTCTTCTATTTTCTTGTCGACTATGTCCTTTATGGCTTGCTCATAGCCTTGCATCTTAAGGTTTTCCTTGTACCTCGCCTCGTGTGGTAGTCGCCGCGTCGGATGCCCAAGAATCCACGGTCTTCGGCTATACCTCGAGCCCCGCCCCGAACTTCGACCCACGGTGCTCGGGTCTTCCGATTGCCTCGGTCGGCTCGTCGTGCTCCCTCCTAGGTTGGAACTCCGCTGGCGCCTTGGCCTCTTTGACAAGCATCACCTTCTTCTCCACCTCGTCGACCTTTGGGTCATTGTATTTGGACGGGTTGTCTTTCTTTCCGCTTCTTGGCCGACGGGCATACAAGAAGTCCCGTGTCCTCTCGGGAAGGTCTACCAACGGATTACGTATCTCTTTCTCGGCGTCCTCCCTTTCTTTCCGCCGCCATTGTCCCTTATGACCAAAATATCCTACACGGCCGAGGTTGTGCTCGAGGTCGTTCTTCTTTTTGCGAGTTCTTTACCCATTTTCGACTTGGCCTCATACTCTTCGTTAGTCGTGAGCACGATGAACTCATCCCGCACGGGTTGCTTTAAGAAGTTGTAGGCTTGAAGTGGTGACTTGCCCGTCCGCACATAGTGTGTGTGCAGATTGTTCCGCGAGGGTGTGCGGCGCTTTGCTTACAACGGTTAGCACATACTTCTTGCATTTCTTTTTGTGAAAGCTTGCCTCCGCCCCTGGATAATGGAGCGGGAGTTGCACGTCTTTCCACACCTTCTTCTTCGGTGCCTTCGGGGCGATCCTCCGATCTAGGTAGGTGATGGGGCACGGCTTCCTTGGCTACAACGGAGATCTAGTTGCTATAGATGGCCCCCGATAGATTCGGCTCCACGAGATCTCCATTCGGGCCTATCCTCAATATATTACGCACCACCTCGACTTTACGGTGCCTCCCGTCGGCCGGCCTCTTTTCAAGCGACTTCTTGGAGGTGGTGCTCATTTGAAGTCTTTGGGGGTGGGACAGATTGTTGCCCCTCCGACCGAGCTCTCTCTTCACCAAACTCAGGCAGAGGCAACAATGGTAACCGCCACGACAACAACTAGAATTAGTGGGTGTACTTACATGAGGCACACGACGTTGTGTTAGTCGTATACTTACGTTTTTGGTTGCGGGCGTCCCACTCGAGAACCCGTGTGTCGGGCTCCCGTGGCCGCGGGCCCGGGATCAATTTCTTCCTCTCTAAGACGTTTCTTCCGTGGCCTTGGTGTCAATTGTTCGCTCTCGTATCCACCGGTCCGTGGAAGAATCGACGTAGAGGCCACATCCTCCTCGCCCGCCACCTATTGCACGATCTTTATGGCTTGGTTGGGATGCCATTGGATTCTCTACGGAAGACACGAGCATTTTATTATAGTAATTTATAATAAAAAAGTAAAGTACAGCGGTAGTATGTAGTATTGCCATCACAGAGTCATCTCAAATTATATTTATTGTATTCCTCTCATGATTACATATATATTTTTCCATTTTACATACAGTAGTTACAAAAAAAACCAAAAATTTACAAAGAAATAGATAAAATAGGTACATATTTTCCTTTTTACATAGTACATACAAAAATACAAAAAATAAACAAAAAATGTGTAACAATACAAAAAAATATGTAAAAAAAAAGAGTGTAAAACGTGTATTTGGCTCGAAGTACCCAACTATCCTTATCACATCGCGTCTAAACTGGTTGCTTGTATATGTTATACAAGCCGTCCTCGTTTAGCCGCTCACAAGTATGGGGACATTTCATCATCGCCGCTGCCTCAGCATAAAAATATTCACATCATCGCATATGCCCTTTGCCTCGGCATTAAGATTCAAATCATTACAAATGCCACAAGTAGATAGTTAAAGATAGTAAATGCCCGCCACGGAAAACGAAAAAAACCGCCACGGAAGTTCAACACAGTAGTAGAGAAAATAGAGTCTAAGGTTGCGACTTAAAAGGAGTTAGAAAGAGAGAGCCACCATATATATGTGACATCCGGCCGTGGAATCGCCAAGTCCCCTGCCCGTTCACTTTCACCCCGGAAGGGTTGCTAAATTTTCACGGCGCCGCCGTGAAATGTCACCACAAATCCCAAATATAGATAAAGTATGGCAAAGTGGCATTCGTGACACAAGTGGCATAATATATAGATCAATATATGCTCGGTTAATAAATAATCTAAAAATGTTAAGTTGCATCATGGGCAGCATATGATCAGTAACCATCATCCGCGAGCATCACAGGCAGCAAAAAAATGGCGAAGCGGGCATCACAGAGCATCTCGAGGAGCATCACGGCATCGCTGCAGCATCACAGAGCATCTCGGGGAGCACGGACGGGGAGGAGCAGCGCCCGGACACAGCAGGGGACGGGGAGGAGCACCGGAAAACGGCGAATCGGGGGGGAGGAGCAGCGCGACTGCACAGCAGAGGACGGGCGCGGGACGTCGGGGAGGAGCAGCGGCACGCACGGCGGGGACGGGGAGGCACGGCACAGCGTAGCGCGGACGCCGTCGAGAGGAGCACGGGAGGATTCGGCGCGGCACGCGCTGGAGCCACGGCAAGGCGCGCTGAGGCACGGCACAGCCAGGCTGGACCTCGTCTGAGAGGAGCACGGAGGACAAGGCTCGCGGACCTCGTCGGAGAGGGAGCAGCGGGACGTCGGGAGGAGCACACCGGGCGGGCGGCGGACCCCGCGCCGAGAGAGGAGCACGGGAGGACGAGGCGGATCCGTCGGAGTCCCCGGCGGCTAGGGTTTCCTAGCCCGGCGGCGGCGGATCCGGGAGCACGGGGAGGGAGGATGGGGAGGGAGGGACAGGGATGGAGGACGGGGAGGCGAGGGGGGGCGCGAGGCGGAGAGGTAGGACGTGGAGGCAAGCGGCTGGGCGGCGGCGCGGCGTGAGAATTTGGCGACCCCCCGGGGTGAGAGTGAACCGGGCGAAGGACTTGGGCGATTCCGGGACGGCGCCCCCTATATACACGCCGCCATTTTGCGTGGCGGGCATTTTACAATGCCCGCCATGGTTAATTGAATAACCGTGGCGGGCATTGTAAAATGCCCGCCATGCAAAAATCGATTCACAAAATGAATTTGTAAAATTCATAACAATTGAAAATGTTCATTCAAAAATTCTGAAAATTTTTGTGTGGCCTCCCGTGTGAGTATGTGTACCCATGAAAAATGTGAAACTTGAATTTTGGATAGTTCTCGCATGATTTAAAAAATACAGTCTTTAATTGACAAGTCGGGGACGTTTCGAGCAAGTGCGGCGATTTCCAATACATTTTTAGTTCCATTACATAAATGTCATGACATATATATTTAGTTCCATTACATATTTGGTTCTATTACAAAAGGATCGACTTATTTTTTTGCGGGCTGCCTTTGTCTTCTTCGACCGTCCGTGCGGCACCGGGGCTTTGTCTTGTTCTTGATGACATTCCCCACACGCGTGTCTCGACTTCCTTGATCTTGGTTGGATGATCGGTAAAGAGCGTAAACTTCTGCGTAGTTGTTGTACTCTTCGTTTCGCACTCCATCGGCTCCCACGATCCTTTGCTTCCCCTCCCACGACCGCATGTAGTTGCTTTTTACCTGCGATTTGGGCACGGGTAGTAGGCTACCCGGGCCACGCGACTTTCGAGTACCCACTCATCATCTCCGGTACTTTCGAGCTGAGCGGTGGTTAACCCTACCTCATCCACGTCAACGCCGTTGGCTTGACCCAGCGGGCACGGAAAATGGGTATCTCAGAGCTCTCGCCATAATCAAGTTCCCAAATCTCTTGGATTTGCCCATAGTATGTCTTGAGTTCCTTGGTGGCCATGTCAATGCCCTCATACCGGACACTGTTACGTACGTGACGCTCTTGTTGTCATTTTCTTTCGTGTGGAACTGTATCCGTTGATGTCGTAACCTTGCCATGTGATGATTTGGCTAGATGGGCGTATGCAAGCATCGATTCTTGATCTTAAGCGTTTAGGGGTATCCCCCGTTCTCGATCCACGTTGTGAAATTCAAGCGGTGTTGTCTCGTACCCACCCGTCCGTCGCCCCGCCACGCTTGCTGCGAATTTCCTCGGATGCTTCTCTCCCACGTTTCCATTGATACTAAGCGGTTCAGAGCGTCGCCATGGGCTTGTTCGATTGTTTCTTGGTCAATATCGGTCCGTACTTTCCTCCCAGCGCAGCCCATGCCCGTGGTCCCGCGCCGTGCGGGTGGTCGGGAAGGCGATTGCATTTCCATCCCGGATGTATCTAGTGCAGCGAGTTAACGGCCTCGTGTTGTGTATGCCTCGATCATAGAGCCCTACGGGTATGCACGGTTAAGGGCGGATCTGTTAAGAGAGGACATGAAGCGCTCGTTCGTCCACATCTCGTTCGGGTAGAGAGGCCCCGAGTTCTTCTATCGATCGACCATGTGTATCATGAGGTGTGGCATAATATCGAAGAAAGACGGTGGTAAGCACATCTCGAGCTGGCATATAGTCTCGCGATGAACTCTTTCGGTCGCGGGAGGTCATTTTCAGCGATGACCTTCTACGTGATGCGATTAAAAAGTAGCACGGGCGTGTAACGACCATCTTCACGAACTGCGGGGCGATGCACCTAATCACAATTGGAAGGAACACCGTCGGCATGACATGGCAGTCATGGGCCTTGAAGTTTGGCGGTGTGAGGTCTTTCATCGATACAATGCTCTTCAGGTTGGAGCGAAACCGATCGGCACTTTGACATCCCCGAGCCATTTGCAAAAATCCCTCTTTTCATCCCGTGTCGATTGTAGCTCGCGGCTGGAAGGTCGACTTTTCCGCTATTCCCCGAGGGTGTCAAGTGAAGTTCGGGCCCGATGCCCATGTCGGCAAGATCGGCGTGACTTGACATCCTTCGTCTTAGTCTTGATGTCTAGGAAAATCCCGACCAAGCTCTCGAAGAGATTCTTACGTAGATGCATGTTATCGATGGCATGGGGTGTATGGAGCATCTTCCGGTATGGCGGTACTTGAAGAAAATCGACGCTTCTTGAATGGGACTTTGGCCGGTGCGGTTTGGGTTACCTTACGCTTCTTCTTCTTCTTCTTCTTCTTCTTCTTCTTCTTCTTCTTCTTCTTCTTCTTCTTCCACTTTGCCTTTTTGTTTCGCTTCCGCTTCTTCTTTGCCTTTGGCTCACCGGCTTTCTTCTTCTTTCCAAACTCGTGGTTTATGTTCTTCACCATTTCAAACACCTTTGGCCCGTACTTTACCCCTGTCCGGCTCCTCCGTTTCACCGACCGCTCGCCCGTCAAAGTACTCATCCATCGATGTTTCCCGGTTTTGTGTTCTTTTGCGAGAGAAATTTACGATGTTTCATGTACACTTGTCTTTTGGGATCCGCTAAGGTAAGTGGAGCGGTATTCTCAATGCAAAGCGTGCAAAGGCTGTCTTCCCCTTAATCTGCCCCGACAATGAAAAGAGAGCGAGGGTAATCGCGATGGTGACCATTATCATGGCCTTTAGAGTGAACTTCTTCTTCTCGGACGCATCC
Organism: Hyparrhenia diplandra; assembly: GCA_015847255.1. Classification (NCBI taxonomy): domain Eukaryota; kingdom Viridiplantae; phylum Streptophyta; class Magnoliopsida; order Poales; family Poaceae; genus Hyparrhenia; species Hyparrhenia diplandra. The sequence goes on from JADLZK010009492.1 coordinate 428,346, forward strand.
ATAACCTTGACCCCTTTCCACGTTCCGCCAATTCCTCCGATCTTGGCTCAATGAGCACATCTATATCAATGCACGGCTGCTTTGGTCGGAAATGAGCATGGCGAGAAGAAGATATTTGCGCTTGGACACTCGTAGGGAGGCGGGTTGTATATGGTGAGGGTGACCGGCCAGGTCTTTGTGCGAAACTACCGAGGTCTCGAACGGATTCATCCCGTCGGTACTCAAAGCGAACCTTACGTTCACGGGCTCGTCCCTAAACTCGGGAATATGTCATCGATGCGTTTCCACGTTTTGGCATCCGAGGGGTGTCGCGGCTTGCCATCGCCCGCCGTGCGTTCCATGATGCATGCGGGACATCAGCTTGGCATCCTGCGGGTTCCCAAAAATTGCACTTGAGCAATCGAGCACGGGTAGGTACCACACCGATAGGGACGGGGATCTTCCTGCGGGTGTAACCCTCTTCTTCCTCGTCCTCGGGAGGTGGCATCCGCTTCTTCTTGCCCGTCTTACGCTTGTTGGGCCCTCTCGGCGGTCCCTCCTCGCCGGTGGCACGACAGCCAACATTCCTCTTGTAACGACTCACGCCGCGCGCGCGACAGTTGTGCAAGTCCGCATAGTCACCCGGTATAGAATACGGTGGTTAGGGCACGCATGAAGCTTCCTAAGCTTCATCGCCACGGACGAATCAGCTTCTTCGCCCGATAGGTATTGGCGGGCACCTTATTCCCCCTCGGGTAAAAAGCGGTGTCACCGAGGTACCGTAACAGGTCATTGAAGCTGTGTGTCGACCACCCGTGACGAGCCTTCATCATCAACATCGTTAGGTTAAAACGTAGCACCGTGCAATCCTTCGGACATTTGCCGTCGTCTTTGTAGAGAGGGTCAATTGCCTTTGCTTCATCTGTCTAAAATTCTCGAGCCACCTTGGATTGCCAAACAACACGTCATCTTCATCTTTGAGGTTAGCAATTTCCTCGAAAAGAGCAGCATCCTCGGGCGACATGTCATCAACTACGACCGCGTTCACCATCATCTCCACCCGCATTGTAAATGCGCAATGTCTTCAAGCGATTCATCTACGGTGATGTAATCGCGATTATCAACTTTTTCACGTCGCCGTCCACCACCGTTGTTTACGTCGTTGCGGTCGGCGGGGGTCCTCGGATGAACCGGCCGCGACACTTTCGGTTCTTTTCACCATGATACGTCCCACACGGTGTACCTCGGCTCCACGATGAAACCATACCGCACCAAGTGCTCCACGACATCGTCATCCTTGTGTAAGAAACAGATGCTTGCACCGATAGCACGGGCACACCATTAGTTCCGAACCTTGACTGATTCGATGCTTCGCGCTGACGGGCAGAAACTTCTTTCGCACATGATCAACGAATTCCAAACTCATCCTCGGGCTTTGTACATCCAATCCCTATTAGGCGCCATGGTCGACGGCCTACTCAAATTAATTAAAACCAAAACAAAGAGTGCGATCGATGATTAGAGATCGAAATATCGATGAAAAAGACCGCGTACACTTCAAATGAGAGGGGGAGAGAGGGGAGGAGAAAGAGGGAGAGAGAGGGGAGGAGAAAGAGGGAGAGAGGAGGGGGGGAGAGAGGGGAGAGAGGAGCTAGCTTGAGAGGGAGAGAGAGGGGAGGAGAAAGGGAGGAGAGGGGGGGGGGAGAGAGAGAGAGGGGGGAGAGGGAGAGAGAGGGGGAGGGAGAGAGAGAAGGAGAGGAGAGGGGAGAGAGGAGCTAACTTGAGAGGGAGAGAGAGAGAGAGAGGGAGAGATCAAAACTAGATCTCAAAAAGAAAGGGAGAGAGAGGGGGTGAGAGAGAGGGAGAGAAAGAGGGAGAGGGGGGGGAGAGAAAAGAGGGGAGAAAGAGGAGAAATACCCCCTAACGGTACCAAACTTCAATCAAACCAAGGGCAAAACCCCCCCAGAAATGGTGATTTCTAGAGTTTTGAAGCTCAAAACCCTAGAAAATGGCGAAAATCCCATAGGGAAGAAGAAGGTTGGGGCTGTATTTATAGAGCAGACTTTTCCGTGGCGGGCATTGTAAAGTGCCCGCCACGGTTAATGTATATTAACCGTGGCGGTTATATTACAATGCCCGCCACGGTTAATGTCTATTAACCGTGGCGGGCACGTTACAATGCCCGCCCACGGTTAATCGATTAACCGTGGCGGGCGTTGCCCCGGCCGGGGCTGCCACGCCAACTATTTTTGCGTGGTGGTTTTAAAATTGCCCGCCACAGAAAATAAAAATTAAATGCCGCGCAAGTTCAATTCTCAGTAGTAGTGTATTGTTTTGGTGTGGAGTAGCATAGCTAACCACTTACTCCTTCTCAAAACCATGTAGAAGTACCATATGGAGAGCAAAAGTAGGTAGACAAGAAACCGTCTTTTACCTTCATATAGCCTGTTAAACAATGAGAATCTCTTTGTTTCAAATACACTTCACCGATAGTTGTCTTTCATGTGTTTATCCTAAGAGCTTTCTAGACACCATCCTCAAATATAAGTTTGAAAACAACTACTTGCTTACCAAACAATCATTTTGAAATCGAGGTTTAGAATTCCAAGAGGCACATCTGAAGTTTCCAGTTTGGCTAACCATTATGAAATCATTTTAATTTTTAAGCACCCAAATAGCTACTCTCTTATTTTATAGTTCCGCTGGATCGATCTACACACAAACTCGTTACATCACTAATGCACATTATGACTCAAACCATAAGGTGATTAATTGGCAGATAACTTATTTGCCTTCTTTATTGCTTAATACAATATACGGACTAGGAGTATCAACGCCAATAAGGCAGAGATTCACATGGAGTATTACATCTTAGGAGATGATGCATGCAAGTGATAGATATCCTTGGCCTATGGAGATAGCCAGCATCAGGGAGAAACAGATACTTGACATGAGAGGAGAGAAGGCAAATCCTTTATATAGGGACTTATATAGGATATATCTCCTTAATTCTGGTTGTTCTTGAGGTTGGTAATCTGGTTGAGCGATGACCCCAGGTTGACAACGTTGTGCGCGCGCTTGAAGTCGCTGAACCTGAGGGTGCGGTAGCACGCTGGACTGTCGTCGCTGACGAACTCCTCTGCCGGGCCAATGACACAGTCGTCCTTCGGCACGATGAACGTGGCCACCGACATCCGGTGCACCGCCGAGTTGGTGACTGCGCGGTGCTCAACGCTCTTGAGCACCCCATTGGTGACGACCTCGAGCTGCAGGCCGAAGTTGACGACGAAGGAGTCCGGGACGGGCTGCACCCTGATCCAGTCGCCCCTGTAGGCGACCTCGAGGCCTGGGACCGCGCCGGCGGGGAGGAGGATAGTGATGAGGTCCCGGTCGCAGTGCGGCGGCAGGCCCAGCGTCTTGCTCGGGTCCGGGCACGGCGGGTAGCTGTTGATGTCGAGGGCCACACGGCCACCGCTGATGTCCCCCTCGAAGTAGTCCGCGCGGAGCCCCATGCCCTCGCACAGCAGCCGTAGTATCTCCATGGCCAAGCCTCTTGCCCGCACCGTGAAATCCTCAACCACCTCCCTGCATGCACGAATTTTATGCATTCATTGAAAGCATACACGTTCGATCGATGATGGCAGCAAGTTTGGCGATATGGTGAGCATAATATCACTACTTACCGGAGCCTCTGTGGCTTGTGGGGCCAGTCGGTGGTGTCGCCGGCGGGCAAGGGGTACACAAGGCGGAGGCAGTCACGCCAGTACTTCTCGCCGAGGGTCTCGTAGGTGGTGCCGGAGAAGAGCCTGTTGGGCTTGTTCTTGTCTTCCGAGTAGAACTCCGCCTTGTCGGCCGCTGGTAGCTGGAAGAACTCCTTGCACACGGCCTCCATGTCACGCAGTACCTGCTCGGAGACGCCGTGGTTGACAACCTGCGTGCAGCAAGTTTAGTACGATCTACACATCGATCAATAACTATTGGCAGTATATAAATAAATATTATTAGTTAATTAGGCAATGGACTTCGTGTGTTATCACTCGCCTGGAAGAAGCCGAACTCCTTGCCGGCGTCGAGGATGGCACGGCGGACCTCGTCGCGGCCACGGGACATGTCGATGACGGGCGGGGAGACAACCGTGGAGGCCGCTGTCTTGAGGTCGTAGCCGGCCGGCAAGATGAAGCTTTCGGGATCGACTCGTGCTGGCACTCGGTGAGGAGGAGCATGTTGTCCGTCATTGGACGAATCTGCTCCGCAAAGAGGTGAGCACAATGGTGCAAGCTCGAAACGGCGCAAAAGACCTTGGCTCGTGCGTGTTTTGTAGGTGTGGTCATGTGGAGAGGGAGAGTAGTAGTTACGTTCTGTGCACGGGGCACCAACAAGTATGACGCAAACAAATCACGAACGTATCCAGCCCGTGAGCGCGAGAGAGTGACTACTCCTATGTGATACTTGCCGCTCGATCCAGCTATCGATCGATAGTTACTCGTCAGCGGTGATCGATGGGATCGATGAGACTGGCCGATCGAGCTGTAGGTGCCATGATTGGCTTTTGTTTCTCTCTAGTCCTAGCCACTATGTAGTCAGCCTATGGCAGTGGCACGTTTCAGTCTAGTATTGTACTGCGAAACATTTTGGGAAAGACGTTCAAGAAAAAAGATTAATTCCATACATACAAGGATTGTTGCCCCATCTCTCTCTCTCTCTTTTTAGCACGCCGAAGCGCGTTTTCAATAAGCAGAAAGAGTTTTTACGAATACAACCACTATGTCTAGTCAGCCTATGGTGGTGGCACGTTTCAATCTAGTACTGTACTGCGAAACATTTTGGGAAAGGCGTTCAAGAAAAAAGATTAATTCCATACATACAACGATTGTTGCCCCGTCTCTCCCTCTCATTTTTTAGCACGCCAAAGCGTGTTTTCATTAAGCAGAAAGAGTTTTTACGAATACAACCAGACATGAAAGGTAACCAAGGTTACCTCCCTGAACCTACCAACTACTGGATCTAGAGGAATGAGATTACATTGTAACAAACTTGCGACACATACCAGAAGCTGAGAGGAATCAGCGGTGCGCCGAGGCGCCTACCTCATCCTCCAAACCGTCGAGGTTGAGGTCCAACATGGCCACCTCGAAACCTCCCGCCAAGAGCTTACTCAGGCATTGCTGCTTGCGCCCCGTCATGTCCCCCCTGAACGCCACATTGAACTGGGTGACAATGTCAGCCGGCACGACGTCTTCGTGTACATGGACTCCGAGCTTCCGCAGCAGAATCTTTTGCGCCTGTATCGTCGCGTTGGGCTGCCGAGGCTTGGCCGCCAGACGACCGCTACACCGCAGCGAAACCGGTGTCTCGGAGCGCCTTACCGTTGGCCGCTTGATGATGGGAGTTGCGATCGGCAGACAGACATCCGCCTCTAGTCTTTCCTGCACAGATCGGCCGACTTCGACCTCGCCAGCAGAGGATGGGACACTACCAAGCCCCTCTGTCCCGACCGTCTCTAACCCCGAGCGCGGAGCAGCACCGAAGACTGCAGGACAGGTGGCGTAGCGTCCTCCTCGGCCACCTCCGACGCTTCGCCGCGGCAGCTGGGTCACTGCGAGGCGGCGGCGGGGCCGGCACTTCCTGGTCCTCTAGAGAGGTAGGTAGTGCAGAAGGCGAGGGTCCGCACCCACGCCCGCCCCTAGTGCAAGAGGGTCTGTGATGTCGATGTTTCCCATGTTTGTTTTTCTTCAGAGGCATGGTGGTGCTGACGATCCGGTCATGAATGAGGGCCCTGGCATCATCCTCGCGGCACCACGTCTCCACGACAGAGGTACGTAGGATCCCGCTGGGCGCCCGCAGCGGCGCGTGGGGGAGGCCAAACAAAGCCTACACCCGCTGAGGCCCACCGAAGGTCAACAACGACCGAGGGCGAAGCTGCCTGTGGCCTGGACGCCCCAAGATCTCCTTGGGCAACGCCACTGCTGTCGTTGTCGTGGGAAGGTGGGCGCGGGTGCGGCCCTAGCTTACCGCACGCAGGGGGGCTGCTGGGGCGGGCGGCAGTGTTGATGCGCCAGGCCGTGTGCGTCGTGCGAGGGCGAGGCGAAGAGGAATGGGTCGGGGAGAGCACCGAGCGGCGACATGATCACCGGCCAGACAGTTGAAACAGAGGCCGACAAGAGAAGGCGACACAGACCGCTGGAGGCGAGGGCGGGGCAAGGAGTGACGACGGCCCCGCTTACGCCTCAGAACCAGAGTGAAGCCCTTGGCGTCAACCAGGGCGTGATGAACACACGCCAGCGAAGAAGTCGGACCCGATGCCTCGTCCGACCAACCCCTGAAACCACTGTTTCTCTTCAAACTAGGCCATCGGCACGACCCAACGCAGCCCAGCCTAGCTCCTCTTCTTCCCCGCGCCCTCACCCGCGCTGGCGAGGGTACTGGCGGGCGCTTCCCCTCCTTCCCAACTCTGATGGGATATAGATTGTCGTCCGTCTGGGGGAGGTAGGGAGGCCCGATGGTGGGAATGGTGGATGGGTGGCTTAGAGTGCGGTTGGCGGTGTAGGGGCGGTCGGGCCGGGTCAAGGCGGGGAACCTCGTCGGAGCCGGAGGAGATGGCGACATAGGAGGACGGTCTCGACGGTGTAGCTCACCGTGGTGGCGGCGACGGAAGCATGGTGGGGAGGGGAAGAAGGGGGGCCGCCGCGGGCACGCGCTGGGCGATCCCTAGCGCACCAGTGGCGGGGGCGGGGGACGACGGGTCGCGCAAGATAGAAGGCATGGGTGTGGGCACGAATTGGGCGCGACCCAATTGGGTGGTTGGACCGATCACCCCAAGTGGGGTGGTCGGCCACTAGTACGCCCCCAAACTTATTCGACCAAAAATGAAGTCTTGAAACACTAATGCACTATTCTGGCCTTTCAATAATATTGATTTGTCTGAGGGACTGTTTTTCTTGTACTATGTGATTTATTTTGACTATTTAGTTGGACTCTTTAACTGTATATCTATACTCAACTATAGAGACCATCTGCCACGTAGATTTGGAGTATACCAATAGTAGTTTTTTCTTGAGAGCTAATTAGAAGTGCAGAGGTAGAATGGCTGAAAGTGAGTGAAACCGACACACTTTGACTTAGAGTTGAATCTAAGGCCCTCCGCAGTGTCAGGAGTGATGCCCAAAAATATAAAGAGAGTGTTTGGACATCACTCCCAACACTAAAGGTAGTAATACTTGGTAGGAGTGAAGCCATGAAAACAGGGGAGTAGTGAATATACATCGGTGTCCAAAGAATGTAGAGGGAGGACATGACAACACTAGAATATAGATTTCTAGTCGACCTCTTCCCTCCCTCCTGGACCGGCCTCTCCTTCCCTACTCGATGGTGCTGGAGGAGGACGTGGCGGCACGGTGGCGTGGTCTTGCGAGTGTACTGGGAGGAAGCGGTATCTTTGATGCTACAGTAGTACAATGTATATAGCGAAGTTTCATTAGTACGGAATTGATATGGAACCACCCATTGTGGATGCTCTAAGCATTATCCTCACTGTTGTAGCGGGCTTATAGATATCAAATCATCATTGATTTAAGAATGAAAGTATTTGAAGTAAATGACGCTTAAATTCCCATGAGTCGAAATAGTTGAAATCATATTCTTCAAGAGGATTCACTTAAAAATTTGGATATGATTGTAACCACCCTCTAGGCCCCAAGAAACCAGACTCACGAAAATCTCTATTCTATGAGATCGCTGATTGCCGCTTAGGGTAGAGCCACCATTGTTGCTAGGGCCCCTCCCCTCTCTTCCTCTCGGGTGGGTCTGTCGTAGATAAGAAGTGGAGGGACTCATCTTTATCCTCCGGTTTTTCTAGTGTGTTAGGGTTGAGTCCAAATAAAAATGGCAACTGCTCCGGTACACCTCTTTTAGAAAATTGCACGAATCTCAAAGCTGCCAATTAAAGAAATTAATTACGTATTTTTCTATTTGATTTGTAGCCTGGGCCATGGTTGGACTTCCCGGAGCCCTGCAGGCCGACGAAGATCACCACGCTGGCCGGCTAGTGCTCGGCCACGATGGCACATACGGCGGATGACGCGGCGTTGTCGGTGACGCTGTCAGCGAGAACCTGCTGGCTGACGGTGCTCTTGATCTATGCTGGCCTGCACGCCGCGGACCGTCTCGAAGCGGACATCGGCCTGCAGGAGCGCGCGCGAGATCTGGTTCACGCAGTCGTCCAGCACCACGGCGAGGAATACTAGCGCCAACATCCGTCGGCCGGTAGAGAAGCAGCGCGAGGAACACACCGCGACCAGCACCACGGCTACGAATACTAGCGCCAACATCCGTCGGCCAGTAGAGAAGTGGCGCGAGGAATACACCGCGACGCCGACACCAAATGAATTAATGGAACCAAACGGATGGGTTGGACTCCGGGCTGGGTTGGACATGCTATAAGTCCAACCATGACCCAGGCTACAAATCAAATAGAAAATAATTAATTTCTTTAATTAACAGCTTTGAGATTCGTGCAATTTTCTAAAAGAGGTGTACCGGAGCAGTTGCCAATAAAAATTCGGTGAAATCAGATTCAAGGTTACAATGATTTTTTCTACTCTGATTGCCACTACGAGATCACCCTAGCAGTCATCGATTTCATCGACGGCCGCGCCTCTTGTGACTTGTGAGAACGGCGACTCCGGATCAATTTGTCGACGAAGCACTGAACCAAGCACGTGATCGATCGATCGATGCAAATGCGAATGCTACAAGTGTAGTCACAGATGCAAACCATCAACGCGTTCACCGAGTAGTTTACTGAAATGCTTACCTGTAAAGAATTTCCTTGTCTAGTTTAACGTGGCACGCAACCACGTAACCGTTGACTTGAGCGACCTTTTGAACATGGATTTGTTCAGTTCAGATAATAATATATACTTGTATCTTGATAACTAATATGGCATTGACTGATCAACGTCACTAATCACCGCTTAAACCAATGAAATGCACTGCTAATCAACACTCAAACTAACGCCCTGCAAATCAATGCGCCATGAGCAGCACCCTCGCCGTTGCAGCGGCCCTGCAGCTGATCACTCTCGGCTCGCTTCTCCGACTGCCACTACGCGCCGGAGCGGCTCGCGGGGACATCCTCACCAGGAACGACGGCGCCATCGCCGTTGAGGACCACGCCATCGACTTTTTGGTCTCCCCGGACGGCACGTTTGCGTGTGGCTTCTACAAATTGTCCTCCACAGTGTTCACCGGCTCTCGTCAAGGGATGACATCCAATTGATTTTCGTCAGCTGAATATATTCTTTGTTGCCATCACACAGTTGTAGTGCATTATTATTACTCCGAACAAGACCTGTAAAAAAGTTTTAGGTTGTCATTTGTCAAAAACTTCTTCATTAATTCCTTGTAAAGTTGCAAGTTAGCGACTCTCTTTTCCTTTTTGTAATCAAACACAGAGCGTTTTACAAATGAACACGAATCAGTTGTTGTTAGAGGGAAAAATATTGATCTCGTGACTCAAGAGCAAATGCTTTTAAAAACATTACCACTTGCCAACCTTAGATTAACATTAGTATATAGATTTCCAAGGCCCGTCGTAGTGATCATATAACACATATACCAAGATTAACATTAGTATAACAAGACCTTAGATTAAAACTAGTCAACTCTTACCAAGGCCCGTCCTGGCACGTGGCATGCACATGAAGGATTGAAGACCTTGAGGGCATTCTTGTTCGCATCAGCCAGCAGCTCAAACTGCACCTCGGAGTTTCATCAGACTTGTCTGATGCTTTAAAAAAGGCACTGTGCCAACCAACTACCACCACTAAAAGAAAAACTCCGAGGCGATTTGAAAATTTTCTCGGAGTCGAGCAACACTGATGTAAGGAAAATGGATCTCGGCCCATTTTAATTAGGATTTCGGTGTTTGATAAACAACATGATCAAATGTGACTAATATAGTTTCTAGTATTTATTTTACAGTCATACAGGATGGAAACACGACTTGGACGAAGGCAACGGTGATCAATGCCTTAAAGAAACAACTTAGAAGATCAAATGAAGACTTAAAAGATCGAGCAAAGTTCAAGCGTGGAGAGTGGAACCAAGCCGGCACAAGAACAATCACGAAAAACCATCTCAGTACCAATTGGACGCTCACACCGAATGCTACGGTGTGCACCATCGCGTCAGGTGTTGCCGAAGTGCTGCATTCGCGCGGGAAAGAAAGAAGACCGGACGCGTTGCGTGAGGAGGATCGGGCCTTGCCGTGCCAGCCTCAGGTGCACTCCAAAGTGGTTCCAGAGCGCCTCAGTCGTGACCGGACGCGTCCGGTTCAGGCGCACCTGACGCTCCCAGCGTCCGGTGCCGTCATGGGGGCTCCAACGGTCGGCTGCAACGGCTAGTTGGCTTCGTGGTTTAAAAACTCTGAATCTCGTCTGAATCATCATTTGTTAGGACTTTTCGGAGAACCAATCGCGATGCAAAGTAAAGCTGTGGGAATTGGAGCCCAACGGCTATATTATCCATGGGGATTATGAATACCCCTACCCGACCAAAATGAAGGGTGTCAGAGTTGAGGATCATACCAAAGGTGTTGCTACACAATTTTAGTGTTTAGAGAAATATTGTGATCAGCGTAGGTGCCTTGCGAAGGCCTATATTATGGCCGGCCGTAAGTTCTCTGCTCTCATAATAGATTTGTCGGTTTTATTGCTTCACAACATGATCACCCAAATAGCAGGATTCCAGATACGGTATATTATTACAATCCCGCAGCTACATGTAACAGCAGGTACCCCTAGCCTGTGTGGTTATTAAGCTGCGGTTCATATCTCCTTCTGGACATTCTTAAGGTCTGTAGTGAGGTTGACAGATGACCCCAGCTTGACAACGTTGTATATGCGCATGAAGTCGCGGAACTTGACGGTGCGGTAGCACGGCAGCTTGTCCTCGGCGAGGAACTCCTTTGCAGGGCCGATGAGACAGTCTGGGGTGGGCATGATGAATGTGGCCACCGCCGTCCGCGCCTTGGTCGAGCTGGTCACCACGCGGTGCTCAATGCTCTTGAGCAATCCATTGGTCACAACCTACGCGTGCAAGGCGACCAATTGAATGATCTTGGTTGAGGCAATGCAACCATATGCTCCAAAAGTGATCGATAATTAAGATAAAATGAGGACCTCGAGTTGCTGGCCGAAGTTGACGACGAAGGCACCTGGCATGGGCTCGACCTTGACCCACTCTCCCTTGTAGGCGACGTCGAGGCCATAGACAGAGCCCGGGAGGAGCAGGGTGATAAGGTTCCTGTCGCAATGCGGCGGCAGACCAAGCGTCTTCTCCGGGTTCGGGCACTGAGGGTAGTGGTTGATGTTGAGGACGACATCGCCGGCGCTGATGTCTCCCACAAAGTAGTCAGGCCGGATCCCCATGCCCTCGGACAGCAGCTGCAGCAGCTCCATCGCCAGTCCTCTTGTCAGAGTGGTGAAGTGCTCGATGACACCCTTCAGCCTCTGGGGCGTGTGCGGCCAGTCCCCTGGTGCCGTTGCCGACGGGGAAGGGGCAGGCGAGGCGGAGGCAGTCCCGCCAGTACTTCTCCCCGCCGGTCTCGTAGGTCGTGCCGGAGAAGATCCGGTTCGGCTTGTGCCTGTCCTCCGAGTACATGTAGGCCTTGTCCGCCGCCGGCAGCTGGAAGAACTCCTCGCACACCTCCGCCATGTCGCGCATCACCTCCTCAGGGACACCGTGGTTCACCACCTGCACTTGCCATTGTCGTAGGTGTTAGTTACTACTTCTACTTGTCCTACGTGTGCTGTGGCAAAGGCACACAAATCAGTATATGTACTTAGGGATCGCATCAATGCATAATGTCCAATGCTGCTTGGCTGTTTGCTGGTTCGCGGTTTGGATTTGGACCATGCACATCTCTGTCGGGGTTTGAGCGGGCAGTACCAAATCGGCAGTGACGAGGAGGCTCATCTTTGCCGGTTCTAGAACTAACAGGGATCAGATTTTCAGGAAATCCGAAAAACGGGGTAAGAGCAAGTATAATAAGGATGATTAGGCGGGCGTGTTGTTGGACATGTCAGCAAAAAATCTACCTGGCAGAAAGAGAAGGGAAGAGAGAGACGCATGCGGGCGAGTACTGAGTCGCTGGCGTGAGCGGGCGTGTACCAGCTTCTCCGTATTCTATTATTCGCTGCAACTTGCTGCAGTGATTAATAATTTGTGGACCCCACCACTACCCATTATGCATTCACCAGTCCCACCTCTCCACGTCATCTGCTCACACGCCCGCTCACTGCCGTAACTATTAAACTTGCTCTAAAAGAATAGGAAAAAGTATAGTAGGAGAAAACTCATTAGGTAGCCATGCCACTTTATTTGCTCGAGACGCGCGCTTCGAGTGGCCGACGCTCGAACTCCACTTATAAGACACCTGTGACTATTTGGAATATTTGCCCAAGCCATTTAATATTTATCTGATTTTGAAATAAATATTTGAGATGATAATGAATTCAAATAAAAAAGTTTTCAACTACAAAGTTTTAGTTTTTTGAGATTTACAACTTTAGATTTGGTTATTTCTCCATCCGAGATCATTTGAAGAATTTGAAATGCAGCCATAGATTTACTTGCGTAGATAATTTTTATATGAGAAAGTTGTTAACTACAAAGTTGCATAACCTTTCGAGATCTACAACTTTATTTTTTGGTTGTTTCTCCATGTTAGATCCTTTCCTATCACTACACACTCACTTATGACTTTAGAGCATATATAGACTCCTTTCATATTAACTCTCTAAAATCTTGTGATGCATATATTTGGACATCAAAATCATCTATGTTTGAATTGCAAAAAATGTACATCCCCTGAGTACTACAACTTTGGTATAATATTAGTCTCCATTAGACATTATATGCGAAAGTTATGAAGTTTTTCTTATAGATTAACACTATCGCTTCAAGCGACAAACTGGCGGTGATAGTATCATTGCTGGTTCTAAACAAAAATGGTAATGATGACCCAATAATATTACTGCCGGTTCATTGCTAAAACAGCCAGTGATATGAACCGACAACGATGACCTCAATTTCATCACCGGTTGGTCCTATCACTACAGGTTGCTAAGAACCGGCAGTGAAGCTTAATTTTTGCACTAGTGATCGATGCATGCATCTTACCAGGAAGAAGCCGAACTCCATGCCGGCCTCAAGGATGGCATTGCGGACCTTGTCGCGGCTGAGGGACATGTCTATCACTGGCAGGCGGGAGGCGGTGGCGGAGATGGCCTGCGGCAGCTGCTCACGAAAGAAGACCGAGCAGTCCATGGGCAGCGCCTGGGACGGGGCTAAGTGGAGCATATTCTCCATGGATGAAACCGGGCGGGGGAGCGAGGATCTGGTGCAGAACACAGGTCTTTTTTTTCCCCCCCGGCTCCAGAAATGGTAGCAACCAAGAAACACGCTAGTGTAGCTATACCTTTCGTATCTGTGTACTTGCTCACTGTACCTGTTCCCCATATTCATGGTTGCTCTAGCTTTTATAGGCACGGGTGGAGAGGCTGCGGCGATCGATTTTTTTTTTCTTTTTTATATATATAAACTTGGGTGATGATCTATTGGCGGCAAGAAGTTTGCCGCTTTTTATAGGCAAGAAGTTTGCCGCTTTGTCCAAATCAGGGCATGCTCAAACAAGAGATTTGCTATCAAACTGAATCCAGGCTATCCCGCTTAAATGACACACCATCTCCTTTTAATCTTCATGTAAAAACTATCAACATCATCGCCACGCCACTAAGCACAGTGACTATTTTCAATTTATTATTATTGTAATATAAGACATCACTTTTCTTTAAGGAATAGTCGTCGCTTGAAATGAAGCTTTCGTTCAGGTAACATGTGTGGTGGTCAATCTTGCTTCAACATTCATGTATATTGAGTGTGTGAAAGCTATCTACATCATCGCAATACAGTTCTATTCTCAACTTATTATTATTGTAATATAAGATTCTTTAGCTTTGTCTGATTTACATGCAAGGAGTAGTATAGTATACTAGTAAATTAGTAGGATACACATACACGCATGCTATCCTATCCTAATGAGCTAATGTGGAGGAGTTCGTTGTCTCTGCGAGTGACAATATGAAAGTTGCCGCTAAACCAAGCTAGCCCATGCCACCGTCCTGTCATACTTTTATTATGAACCTTGAATGCAAAACTCCGAATTGAGGGTTTAATCTGGCCGTTAGATATTCATGTGAAGGCTCACAATTGTCGCTTGAACATATATATGCTATTTTTTAAAAAAATTCCTGAAAAATAGCAAATCCTATATAATATTCACCTCATGCTATTTATTTTATAGTTCTATAGGTGAAATATTAATTAACTCGATCTAATATGGAGATATTTTCTTAGATTCTTCAATTAGCTTTGTCTGATTTACATGCAAGGTGTAGTATAGTATACCAGTAAATTAGTTAGATACACATATACACGCATGCTATGCTATCCTGATAAGCTAATGTGGACGACTCTGCGAGTGACAACATGAAAGTTGCCGCTAAACCAAGCTAGCTCATGCCACCGTCCGGTCCTAGCTTTTATTATGAATCTTGAATGCAAAACTCCAAATTGAGGGTTTCTATATTGCTTCTTTGGATGCTTGGGGCCAGATTAGCCTAGGTACGTGTTGGGAAATCCTTCTCATGAGTGGGTTATTGAGGAGAAAGTAAATTCTCTATGAACAGACCCACGTGTCATAGGTGCAATATAAGTTTTGGACCAAACTAGTATGCATCTAGTGTTATTCCTCTTGGAGTGCAAGAGAAGGAATGGTAAGCCCTCGGATCCCATCGTAGCAAGCATTCAGAACAGACCCTGCCGCGACGTGAGAGAGGGAAGAGAGAAACCAGAGAGAGAAGAAAATGAGAGGGAGAGAGTGAGATCAGAGAGGAGATCTTGCAGTAGATCAAGGGGGTGTAAGGTCCTAGATGGCTAGAGGGGGGTGAATAGCCTATAAAAATTTCTACAAACTCAATTTAACAAACCGATTAGTATAACAACAAGCGTAATCGCGCGGTTTGCACTAGCTCTATTGTTTTGCAAGCCTCTAGTGACAATTCTAACTATGTGCTATGATCTCTATATCAATCAAAGGCTATGTCACTACTCTAACTAGTGAGCAATCCTAAATATGGTCCTTTGGCTAGCAAGAACAACTACACAAGCAAAGCTAGCTCTCTACACAATATAAGCTAGGAGAAAGTAAATGCAAGGGATCAAGCTTGTTATACCGACTTGTAGAGGCAATGAACCAATCACCGTGAAGAGGATGAGCAATCAATCACAATATGATGATGAGCCAATCACCGAGACAAAGACACGTCGATGTGTTGACCCGGAGTTCACTTGTACACCGACAAGCTAGTCTCGGTTGTGCCGACCAACACAAGGATGATGCTTGAGCTAGGCGGTGCACTTGCTAGCCCCAAGCCACCACTCACAAGTGAGGTACCCAAAGCACGAGCAATGTATTCCTTGCACTTTGTCTTCCGGACGCAGGAGTGCGTAATCCTCTCACAAATCACGGAGGTGGCCAAGAACAATCACCTTCTCTTGCTAACGCCTCCACCAATTCACCAAGCCGGCTAGGAGCGGTGTCTCCAAGAGAAACAAGAAACCAACCGGCTCACAACGATCCCCAAGTGCCTCTAGATGCAAGAACTCGATGCAAATGCACTTGGATCACCTCTTCTCTCAAGAATGAAGCTCACAAGCAAGAATGAGAGAGAGGGAGAGTTGTTGCTCAGCTCTAGAATGTTAGGAGTGATTCAAATGACCAAGAGGGTGAGCCATGGCCGGCCAAGCATGTATATATAGCCCCCATCACGAAATCAAACCGTTGGGGGGTAAAACACGCTCTCTGCAGGCTGACCGGACGCGCCGACCGGACTCACCAGTGAGTCCGGTCGATGGGTCCGGTCGCGGGTCCGGTCACACCGGACAAGCCGCCCTGGCCCACTGCCGACACCCATCGCATGCGTCCGTCGATGGGTTCCGATGGAATGCGTCGGTCGAGTTCCAACCGAGACCACGAAAAACATGCTCTGGAACTTTGATCGGAAGCACCGACCGGACCGTTCGGTCGGATTCGCCTGCTTCCGGTCGAGAGTCCAGTCACCGGGTCCGGTCGCCTCTGAGCTACGAATTTCCGTCGTTGTGTTGTCGTTTCTTCGCCTTTGCTCCAAACCGACTTCCGTCACTTGATTCTTGTTGCCGACACATCGAAGAACACCTCAACACCATGTGTTAGCATTTTGAAACAATTCTCGTCAAGTATGGAGTTAGCTCTTTAGGTTAGAATGCATGCATATGAATTTTGAACCTAAAGGCACATGAGGGACCGATACGTGCGATAAGTTTCCCCTCTTAATAGTAACGGCTTATCGATCCTATAATCACTCACACCCTCTATGGTGTCTTGAGTGTAAAATCAAAAGGCCCTATGGTTATACCTTTGCCTTGAGCCAGTTGATCTCCAAACTTCATCAAGTTGGGACGCTTGATCATCTTTTGGATCACCTCGATCCATCCTCCATGATCACCATGCTCCAATCTTGACCCGACCAATCTCCAATCTAGTCAAACACTTAGCATCGAGATTAGTCCTTAGGTGTCACTAATTATCCAAAACCAAACTAGAGATCTTCGGGGGGGATTCGTCTATAAGGTTGTGAATCTTCATATCCACAACCTTGTTGCCTCTAATCTGAGTTCTACCGTCCTTTGGTGAGGTTTTTCATCCTCTCTTGTACCAGCCCCAAATCTTGTTGTTGAGAGCCAAGATCGGTCGGTATCTTGATGTATGAGTGCCTCTAGTGGTGTCTAGAAATGAACTTGTTATAATCCCACAAACATATAGTGGAAGAAGATTTGGCTAGCTTGGTCCCGTGGTTTTACCCGGTTGTGTTTTGCCACCTAGCCCGCATCCGCCGCATGATACCCAACAAGATGAACAAAACCCCCCCTACTACCAAAACTATATGCGCCGCATGACACCCGGTTAGGTAAAAAAACAAGGCATCCCGATACTAGGCTATACATGCCGCGACGACATTAAACGAAGTAACACGACATGTCAGAACTTACAAGCAACTTGGAGGTCGATGGATCGAATGAGTCGCCTCAAGCCGCCCAGACGAACTCAATGACTTCGACTGGACTCAAAGTTGGCAAGAGGCCGGTTGTTTGTATCGATTGTAAATAGGGAAATTCCAATATAGCCGAGGCTTATATTTATACTCAAAGGCGTGACCGCAGTCCTAACGAGAATATGACTCAAAATAATAGAAAATATCTAAAACCAAGGATAACTTGGCCTCCAATCTTTCCTTGCTTGCTTGGAGTTCACATTGCTTCCTTATCGGACGAGGCGTGTGTTGAATCTTTTGATTCCTCTTCGATCCGGAATCCACCAATCTTCCCTTCTCGGGACTCCGGTGCATCGATAAGCTCATTGCCGATAGGTTTGGTGGACGTTAGCTCGGTCGATCGCTAATCCTTTGTGACATTTAGCGCATTCGGTTTGTTGATCACTAATTCTGATTTGATGGCGTCATCATCGAATGCCCGATCCCTTCTTCATTCAATCTCGTTTACTTGAATCGGTGATGCGCTAGGCTGCAATCGGGCGTCCTCTGAGCTCCTCGAGGCCCAGGTGATCTTGATATAATCCAATATCCAACTATATGGATATTATGATTACGGTTATCTATAAGATCCCCAAATTCTGGATCATTGAAATAGCCTTTACATAAATATGGATAGACTAGTTTGTAATAGTCTTTGAATAGACATTTATTGGTCAATGCCATTAATCATTTTGGCATTGTATTGTACAAGGCTAGACATGAATGTGCATAGCTTGGCAGAATGATATATCACATAATGAAGTTATGTGGTCAAAAGGTTATTATCTACAAAGGTAGTGCATCTTGTGTTGTTTAGATGGAGACAAGTTATACTTATTGCAATATTTTACATTAAAATGGTTCTGTTCCATAGGTTATATGGACATATGAACATACGCAAACTATGTATTGTGATAACCTCAAAGAGATATTCATGGAGTCTATCATACTCCACATTTGTTATGTGTTGAGTACATCGGTATGAAAGGTTTGCAAGTTCTATCATACTCCACACTTGTTATGTGTTGAGTACATCAGTATGAAAGGTTAGCAAGTTTCAAGGGAGAGTCTCTTGTCTCTCTGAATAATAACTTGTTGAAAACATCATATTGCACTCTTTTTCTTTATATGAGTTTTTTCCTTTAGGGTTTCTCATATAAAGCTTTTAATGAGGCAATATCGAAAGAAGATTATGTCATATCATCCATTTTTCCTATGGGGTTTTTGGTGGATGATATTGCGACATATGATGCATTGTACTCTTTTCTTTATTTGAGTTTTCCTTTCGAGGTTTCTCATATAAAGTTTTTGATGAGGCAATGCTATATAAAGTTATATGCTATATCATCAAGTTTTTCCCCATCGGGGGTTTTTGGAAGATGATATTCAGGCATATTGACCGTATGGTCGGGGTGCTTTTGGACTAAGACTTTGAGCTTATCTCAAGTGGTCTAACAACATTGGTGATTGTATATCACGGCGTTTCTCCTTATTTTTCCCATTGAGTTTTAAGGAGTTTTACCGATATACCGGTGCTACTTTGGATTTTTCCCATAGAGAGTTTTCCAAAGATTCTCCTCACATTTTTCCAAAAAGTTTTTGTGAGAAGTTGTCATATTATCTATTTTTTCCCTAAAGGGGTTTTTAAGGATAATATTATATATGACATATTGATCTTTGATGTATTATTTTTTTAGACTGTCTTTAGGGTCACCTAAAGGGTCTATATACATTGGGAGTTATATATATATCATGGTTGTTCTCCTTATTTTTTGCACTGAGTTTTAAGGAGTTTTGCCTAGTATATCGATATACTTTGGTTTTTCTCATAGGGTTTTCCAATGATTCAAGACTATGACCGACAAATATACAACGGTGCTTACACAAGATTAAATGGAGCCTATACAAGATCAATTGATCTAGGGAGAGTGTTAGGATAATTCCTAGCAACTGCTAACGACGGTTAAGGATTAGGCCCTTTCGGTAGGTAGCTTCAGGGGCAAGATACCCCTTCGGTCATGCCTGTTGGCATTGTATATATACATTTGTACTGTTCATCAATGCAATACAGAGAATCATTTTCATCTCTCTCTAACATCAGCTACTCAAAAAGTGTCCAGTTCCTTTATTTGGTGGACACCTGTCAATCTCGTAATGAACACCACCACAAAAACATGTCTAGTTTTCCTTTGATGGACAAGTAGATCTTGTAACGTCCAGCACAACACAAAAAAATTTCTAGTGAAAAACAGATTTAGAGCAACTCTAATGACCTAAAGATAAGGCAATGACCACGATGGCACTGTTTGTAGCGTCTTAGTCCTTGTATTGTTTCAATCTAAGCGCACGTTGTGATTTTCATGCTAGCTTCTTGATGTGCTATGGGCAATGGTCAAGGTACGTAGCATGGTTCTCAACCTCGCAGTTGGCCAATCTATAGTCAAGTAATTCCCATGCGAGATTAAACATTCATTCCACATATTTATAGTGGTTGTTTGGATTTATTTGATTTAATTAAATATAAATAATAGACCAAAGTAAAATTAAATTCAACGGTTCCTGCTGCCAAGGAACTTATTTACATTTGAATACAAATGGCTATGATTGCTTTCCTTGTAGACATGCGTTGCTTATCAGGGGTATAGTACCGCCGCTTGACTTTGTCAAGCTGTATGACTAAACTCAAATTCATTCATACTCAAACCAGTGTTTGAACTGAAATAATTAAAGTTGGATACCATGTATAGGACAAATTAATGTGCTTGAGTTAGAACATTAAGATAACGAGATGTAAAGATGTATCACACAAATCATTATAGCTATATTTGTCCTTGACAAATATAACCTTTCTTTTTACATAATTCTATTGTATACCACTCAAAAACACATTTTTTTTTTTGCCACACGTGTTTTGCTAATCCACCGTTATTCCGTTGCTTGGGTTCGAGCAGCTATCACTCATAGTGTTTTGGTACAACTAGGAATGGCTTAAAGGTTAACATGAGCCCAAGACATTGGACCACATTCAGAATGAAGAACAACATGTGATCCCCTGCATAATCAATGAATTAAAAGTCTTCTCTTAGCATTCGGAAACACGAACATAAAAACATAGTTTATACAATACGCATGATAAAAAACATTAATAAAATAGGTACTGGGCTAGTACCTAAAAGAAGCAAAGTAACTTAAAAAAAAAATACCTGGAAAGAAGGCAGCATCTTGGCGTTTTTGGGTCCATGAGAATCTACATTAAAAGAACTCATCAGTCAATTTTTTTTTAATGCATGGTGCACAGGATTATGGACCTAACATCGACTTCTGCTATTAGACAAACAAGGTACTAATAACACACTTAAATATGATGTGTACCGATCAATTTGACTTGCCTCTTGAAGATATTGTACGTACTATAATGTTTGGCATATTATATTCAACAATTTATGTTTTGGTGGAACAGACATTAATTCATCTATATTGAAAGTATATCAGGATGTTACATGTGGGGACAATACTCACAAACCGCCTGCTCCTGCTGGACCAATAGCCTTAAAAAGGACATCGCAGTCACCGCTATGCCATTTGCGGCACCTCTTTGATGTTGTGGCTGTTTTAGGAGGTCAATGTATTAGCTAAAATTTGTAGCATTTGAAACATAAAACTCAGGTAAATCAATATATATGTGATACTCACCACAGCATAGTTCTGCAGAAGTGAGTTGCCTGTCAGGATAGTCATCTGTTCACATTCGTCAAAGGTGTAGCATTAACAAAAGATGATATTCTAGCTAATTAAAGATTAGGATATTGTATAGATTTATAGTTTTTTCATGACCATAGAAAAATTAGTTTGAAGCAATTCTTGAATGACCAACTATTGATTGGAAGAACACAATGTAAGTATATATTTATTTGTAGTCAGTATAAGTTATAAATACATAATGTTAGCATAATACAAAAGAATATGTGTCGGAACTTACCCCAAGAGCAGCTTTCAAAATAGTACCAAAATAAATAGCTAGTCCAAGTTTCAATCCTGATAGGTGTGTCATGAAGGGAAAAGCGGCAATGAGTGGTATGGATAGGGCCTACATTTTACATATGGAAGAAAGGCAATAATTAGTGGATAGGAGCGATGCAAGTTTCTATTTTTCAAGTTATTATTAGGCACCCACAGATGCAGCACGACATGAGTTTACACATCCGAGATATTTGTGGACCGGTCTATAGATGAACATTTGATAGACAATAAGTCCAACACCTAGAACAAAAAAGAATGCAAAATTAATAATATCCAAAGATTAGCAAAATAGTACTTCTTACATTATAGATTGTAAGTTGTTTTGTCCTTTATAGATACATAATAAAAATTTTTGTATCTAGCTAGACATTATGTATACCTAGATACACATATAGTAGCAAAATTTATATATATACCTACAAAAGATAGAATGGCTTGCAATTTGGAATGAAGACAGTCGTAAACAACGTCTCATAGAAGTTATAGTAAGAAATATTTAAATTTTAAAAGAACATACCTGAAATTGCAAGAACTTGACCAATTTCCTTGGAAGAAAAGCTTAGACCACCATACTTTCTATCACTTACGGTCCACAAGGAAAGTATCTGTTTTATTTTAACAAAGATGCAACAGGGATTTTCATTTTTTGTGGATTGATTCATATGCTAGATTGAGGGTAAATCAACATATATATATTATAATAATTACCTCAGTGTATGCAGTGTCATGAAGTGTGAAAACACAGTACGCAATGATGGAAGACATCAATGGCAAGTTCTTATATAGACTCTTGTCTTGGTGTATGTCTTCTGTTTGCGGAGTCCTTGAATCTCGGACATTTCTACTTCATTGTCTTGATGTATATTCTTGTGCTTATGGAGTGTCTCCTATTAACAAATATCGAAAAATTATTGTTTCTTCTCAATCATAACATAGTAGTTTATTATCCCACAAAAACAATAGCGCAACACTAGTATACAAATGGTTTTCACTAATGCCACATATTTTTTCACTGGCAATACATAAAAGTAGATGCCAATATAGTCCATATGGCCAAGAAACACTAATAGAAATTAAATTATTCTAGTGCTAGTGGTGATCCTTATACCATGATCCCTGGTACAAATGCTCTAATTTTTTAATGGAAGTTGACTTAACCTACCGTTAGTAGAATTAGATAGTTTCACTAGTGGTAGCTCATGTCAACTGCCAATACAAATAACCTATTTTTAGAGACAACTAACTTAAAACTACTGCCACTAGAAATCAATTTCAATCTAGTTTTCACTAGCGGTAGCTCATGTCAACTGCCAATACAAATAACCTATTTTTTAGAGACAACTAACTTAAAACTACTGCCACTAGAAATCAATTTCAATCTAGTTGTGGTCGCTTAAGATAAGCGCCACTAGAAATATCATCCAAATTACACCATATAAAATTCATAACTTTCATATGAAATCGTAAAAAAAAAATGTTATATCAAAATTGTAGAGCTAGAACAGATCTACAATTATAGTTGAAAACTTTTTCATTTGAAAAACATTTAATTGGGTTCCCAAATATTCAATACAAATTCTTAGTTCTATTTATAAACAACAATTCAAAATGACATGGATATAAAATCGGTAACTACATATTAAATCATCGGGCCATTTGCAAGACTGCCCTTGTTTTTGAGGTCAATTGCTCGTTTGCCCTCTTTTATAAACTTTGCATGTTTGCCCCTATTTTTAGTCTTCCGGTTACATGGTTGTGCCTCAAAACCTGCAATTTGAGCTCAAAAACAGGGAAACAAAGGGGCAACCATGCAATTGGAAGACTAAAAAAGGGGCAAACATGCAAAGTTTAAAAAATGAGGGCAAACGAGCAATTGGACTTTAAGACAAGGGCAGTCTAGCAATTATCCCTAAATCATATGAAGACATATGCTACATCAAACCTGTAGGGTCAATGAGATCTACATCTTTGCCATTGAAAATGTTTTCATTTGTAATCATTTGGGTTCCCAAGCATTCATGAAATTTTCTCATGTCAATTTGTAAAAACGATTTTGAAAATGACATGAATGTAAAATCAATATTTTTTTTATATAAAGTTGGATGAGGATAAATGTTATACCAAAATTGTAGAGCTCAAAGAGATCTATAACTTTGTTGCTGAAAGTATTTGCATTTGAAGTTATTTAGGTGCCCAAATATTCATTAAAAGTTCTTAGCGCTATTTTAAAAACATATTTTTTTTTGTAAATGGTTTTAAGAAGCGGTTCCTTAAGTCAACCATCTCTGGAATAATTTATTTATGCAATATGCTTAAGAAAACCGCCATTACAAATAACTTATGTGCATAGAGCAAAAGAAATGATTTTCATAGCACTATGTGTAGTGCGATGGTAAGGAAGGATCGTGTCATGGCCGAGGAAGCATTAGTCAAAGTTATTTCCATGAGCAACAAGAAATAAATATTATATTATTTTATCCTGTTACATTTTCTCTATTTTGTGTTTCCTTGTCAACAAGAAACAAATTAGTGATTTTGTTTGCTTACTCTAAAATGTTGCTCCAAGGATAAGCCTCCTAATTTCAAGTATATTGACAACGGTTAGCTAGCATATTGCAGCTATAGTTGTCTCATATATGGGATTTAATTAATGGCATTAGTTAGATAAAAACCTAAAAAAGGTTCTAATGGCTGATAAAAAGACCCTTAAAAAGTTGGAGGCAAAAATGGAGTTATCTAAGTTCATTCACTCAAAAGGGGCACTCTTCTTTAGATTATAGAAATTGCATATGAAAATGATGAAATGACTTATTATTCAAAAGAATATAGGAGCACGTATCACATACCGGTAGCCATATGCAGCTTACTAGAACCACAGCAGAAAAGATGGAAATACTTAGGCATGGCAGGAGATAGGGGAAACCTTGGAAAAGCAAATATAGTCAGATCCATGAATTTAGCTTGAATTTGTAAAAATCTTAATCTCATTTCTTAAACAACTGTGTACCTCTCAAAAATTGATTTCTCAGAGAATATGTTTGGATACTGCCGTGTAGGCTGACATGCGAAGGAGAATAAATTGTCAAGGTTTGATTACAAACTAATAAATAGAAAATTCAAATAATAAGTATAACTCCATCAAAAACAAATAATGTTTAGGGGTTGCCCTTAGTCAATCAATCATTCCAAATTTTGACTAGAAATACGTTTCACATATGTTGAATGAATTTTGGAAGTCCTCGTATAGGCAGATTTATCTTAAAAGATAATTTCAAAATAGTGTATGTTTATTATATTTTATATATTGTAGTAAAAAGTAAAGATCAAAGAGTAATTGTTGACTTCAGATTACCAATTATTTTTGCATGTACTACCTGTGCTAAGTAGCCTCCAATGGATGGGCCAACAATAAGACCTAAGCCCCAAGCAGTGCTTACCTGTATTCAGTTATTAAGCTCAACTCCAGCAATGAGATGAATGGATTTGCTGCTTCCTATATATATGGTTTAGAAGTATGGATTGTATTTTACTTACAATTGATAACCCAAGAGCATGGTGTTCCGGTCGACAAATCTCGATTGAGTAAGCCTGCCAAAATAAGAGTCATAACAAAGCATATTTATAGAATTTAAAACTAGTTGCCGTAGCATAAAAGGCCATTTCTCATCCTACCTTTATTGGTGCAAGCATGCCATTGAGAGCACCTAGAAGAAATCTTGTGCTAATTGCCATCCAGTATTTCACACTTAGTCCAAATAGAGTGTTGAATATGACCCTGAAAAACGTTCAAGACAAAAGAAAAAAAAAAAACCATTTTGGCGTTACATAGTTTATAGTATTAAGAAAGCTGCTAGAGTGGCTTCGGCTGTCCTTTTAAGACCGCCACTATAGTTTTTTTTTTCCTTTCATCGTCTAATACAAAATACAGCAAAACTTTTGTCGTTCTTTCAAAAAAAAAAAAGAGAAAAATTATATATACTCACACTGAAGCAACTGAAAATATAATGATTGGCTTTCTTCCGATACGATCAGCCACTACACCCCAGAAGAGCGAGGCCAAAAATCGACCAATAAAGTAAGATGCACCTATGGAATACAAACAGTAGTCATTATATCGCCGTATGTTTCTAGGTCTAAGTGTGCTTGCTGAAACAAGAACTGTAGCATTACGTTTTTTTTTGTTTGACATTTGAATGACTCAGAGAGCTGTAACCCTCTTACCAAGAAAACCAGCGTACAGTCCAATATCTTGTTCTGTTTTGGCCACATGCAGATCTTGGATCTATAATATTATTGTGTCACGAAGAGAAGCACAACTTAGTTACATATTATTACTCTGTATTGAAAGAAGTTTTGCATTTGGATTCTGATGGTAAAAAGTAAAATTATTCGATTGTCCGCCATATGCCTTTTTCTAAAACAAATATATGCAGAAATAGCTTCCTTTAATATTTTGTGAACAAATATAACGGAATGTGGGACACATGTTTGACTAACCCCCACTGGGTCTACGTAGTTGTGGATAATGACAACATGAATAAAAACTATGTTTATTCATCATAATAAAAATGTTTAAAGTCCAGATCAACCTACCATGAAGTATAAGAAGGGAAACAGGGACGATATTGGCAAAGCTGAAAAGGAACATATTGTCAATGTAAGGAAACATCACGTGTATATATGGGCAAATATTTTCATGCAATTAGTATACCAAATAAATGTTTATTAGTCACGATACATGTAAGCATTACTATACAATACTAATAGCTTGATGCTATCATGGATATTGTATATAGAGTTTATTTAAATATACTAATCCTATGATCTTAATATTACTAATTTCAGGCCTCCAAAGTTTTGAATAAAAGAAAAACATAGAAATTCTCACAAAAAAAACATAAATGTAAGATCAAAAATTGAAAACCAACTATAGAATCATAATGTTGTCAGAGTTTATATATCTTATTAGGTTCCAACTTAATGCATATTGATGGCCCATATATAGAATTTCTAGAGTAATTGGTGGAATTATCATAACCGAAAATAAATCATATACTAATATCTAAGCGTAGTATTATATGTTGAGGAGTAAAGGATGATGGTTTATCATAGATGTTTTGATGAAGCAAAACACACTTGTCTTCATATTGGGTTCAAGAAGAGTGACTCCTTCAATTTCAATAATATAATGTAGCTAGGGATCCAGAGATGCGAGACATGCAAGGGAAGGGATCATGGGTAGGCATAGTCGAAGTAGTATAGTGTGTCAGAGGAGCTGAGGGAGATCGATCGAGGGCAGTGTGTATCTAGTTATGATCGCCAGAGAGAGAAGTCCAGCAACAAATAAAGCGCTAGCTACCTAGCATCCCCCTACATGTAAGCCGATCGAGGCAGGGTATAACAATGGTTGGCAAGTACCAGAGGCAATGGTGGTGACGGCAACGAAGAAGAGCTCCTTGTAGGGGATGCCCTTGTTGCTCGCCTTCTTCCGGTCCATGGCGCATCCCGGACATCCATCGACGTACAATGCTGCCGGCGGCGTCGGGGACACCTCCTCACCCATCCAAATAGATCTTAGCTCGCCTACACTGCTCTCTCGAGCTTATTAACTTGGTGGTTTACGTACCACGCACCCACCGTATTAAGGCGTGGTCTGGTAGGTTTTATACACACACACACACACACTCATTGACACATATTGCTGCTATTATTATATATATTGTTGCTAAGTTTCTTCCGTCCAGGTGAATTGATGATGGCGACGATCACACTGTAGCTAGTCAGCCATGCATGAGCTGAGGCATTGCATTCGTACATGGGCCCATGGGCGGCATGCATGCATGCTGCCGGCCGCTTTTGCACCTGGAGTGGACGAAGTAGCTAGTTTGTAGTTTTGATCTAGCTCTCCTGCGCAAATCACTGCATGCCGGCGTTTCTGGTTTCTCCATGCAGGGAGTACATAGAATAGTATAACACGCGTACATACTTGAAGAGAAGCAGCAGCATATATACATCAGCATGATTACCTAGCTATGTGGCTGGTTTAGCTTGGATGGGCAGGTAATATCACCATATATCATAACTAGTATGATTTAGATGTGTGTCAGCGCTGACGGAAGCTATGTATAAACGGAGTCAAACTCTGACACATCAGGCACATTATATTGCAAAAATCATTGATCGATATACGGAGGCAACATGAAACGTGCCGTTCGACGATCAATCGCTCACCACACATATGCATGCATTGCTAATCGCGATCGTTCTCGATCGCGTGATGATCACTAACCACATTAGAGGAAATTAAATGAGAGAAACAGATGCTACCCTAGCTATAGTACTACTAACGAAGCTGCTATGTAAACAAGTCTATGGTCTGGGCGGCACGAGTGTCACTATCGACCTAGCCACTGATGATTGAGATTGGATTGAAATGGACATAATTTGATGGCCTTTAGTTTAATTATTTCCAAAATGTTAAGCACACCATGGATCTGCAGGATAGCTCGGCGCACCCCGGCCCTGCACTGGATCAAGGTCTACCAGCATCTAGAATATACCTCGAACCTAGTAATATATAACTCAGCTAAAATGTTGTCCTAACTAGCTTTTATACTACCACTTGTAGTTATCGTTGTGGGCGGAGCTATTCATAGGTGGACTCAGGTTTTGGGTCGAAAACATTTTGACAAAAAAAAAATACACCTACTCAGAACAAGACCCCAACCCACCACAAGCCCACAGCCCGGCCGTCGGTACAGCAACACATCTTGACTCTTTTTTGAAGAAAAGCATGACTCTTAGCTTGTTGCTGCTTTGCGCCGCCGTACCGTCGTGGCTCACCTCATTTGTAAGTAGTACTACCGTAAGGCCCAACAAATTGCCATAACGGAATGGACGCCGGCCACCGGATCAAGGTCTGTTTAGTTGAGGGCTAACAGTGGTAAGGTTGGTGAATGTAATGGACCAATTAAAACCGAGTGAGAAGCTGCCTTTCGTCCACTCCCAACCATACCAAAATCACCCCCACCAAGCCTCTGTGTCTAACACCCAAGATGGAGTGTTTGTTAAACCACCCAAAGCCCCACCTTTTTTTTTTAGGAAATCACAAAGCTTTTCATTCATTCATATCACAATTACAATCCACGGCCGCTAATTGGATCAGCCAGTCCGGGACATCATCTAACCAAAACAAAGAACGTACAGTAGAAGATACAGTCAGCGGCACAAACATGAGTGACGAGTTTGCATCCCTACGTACCCAAATTATTCTAAAATCAATAAAACTTTTACCAAGCTCTGTAATATCAAAGCAAAGGCCACGGATGCTTGATGTTTGCGCTGATGGCTGCTGAAGAAGAGAAGCTAAGCCTTGGCAATCGAC
Organism: Hyparrhenia diplandra; assembly: GCA_015847255.1. NCBI lineage: Eukaryota > Viridiplantae > Streptophyta > Magnoliopsida > Poales > Poaceae > Hyparrhenia > Hyparrhenia diplandra. The sequence goes on from JADLZK010009492.1 coordinate 456,921, forward strand.
CTCGAGCACCACCCGTTGCACTCCAAGTTCCACGGCCGGTTCAGTCCTTCATATGCTGCCAACGCCTCCACCGTCGGTGCATCAGGCACCCCATCGAACCACCGTGCAGCTGCTCCAACCACCTTCGCATCCGCATCCCGTATGACTACACCGGCTTGCCCCGTGCAGGTGTTTTTATCAAATCCTGCATCAGTATTAAGCTTGGTCCACCCCCTCCTCCGGCCGACTCGGCTGCGAGCGATTTTGTTTTCGGTTGCACCACACTCAACGGCGCCAAGTCTTCCATGAGTTTAGATATGAACCTTGCCGTCGCACTAGGCTCCCCATACCTTCCGGCCATGCCGGCGAGCATTTCTTCCGTCCAGATTGCCCAAGCACCACAGCCGCCACATTATTAGCACATAACTGCGGGTTGAGCACATCGGTAGACCATGAGCTCGGGTGTAGATGGGGCACCGAGATTCCCATCGGGTCCTTTACCGCAAGCCAAAATCTCCTCGCCACCGGGACAGGAAGAACACATGATATATCGACTCCTCCGGTCTCCGCACACTTCCACGAAACTTTCTTTCTCAATATGTCTCCTCTTGAGTTCAGCTTTTGATGGCAGAGAGTTGTGGATCACTCGCCACCGAACACTCTAATCTGGGGGGAACATCCATCTTCCAAAGAGTCTTCGAGAAGTGACATTCCCGAGCAAGATGTTTATCTGTTGATGCCATCGCTATAGCGATCTGTTCCTTCTTCAAGAGTTTGTACTGATCTCACGAATAAGCGTCGTGCTTCTCTAGCGCCCAAGCTACGATATCTTCATTCAGGCGTAGACTCGGTTTGATCTTTAGTACCTCGATGCTTCTAGTGCCATAAAATTCCTCTTGACGGCCTCCTCATCCCGGCTTCTTGTCCCCGGAATGAATAGGTCACGGACTTCGCGCCGCATCGGCCGAGGCAATCGGACTAACAGTTTGAGTGAACCCATCCCGGGATCCAATTCTCATCCCATACATCAACATCACTGGGCCAATTCTTCTTATGATACCCTTGGACAGCACGTCCGTCCATGAAGGATCGCCCGCCACGTGGCGAACTTCTTCTCTTCTTAGTCGCGGAAAGGAAATCACAATTAGGGAAATATTTTCCTTTCGGGACTTTAGCACAAAGAGAGTCGGCCGTGTAATTAGCCTCCATCCTTGCTTCCCCAACAGGGCCTTGTTGAGCAGAGAAAAATCTCTCGAACCCCATCCCTCCGTCACCCTTTGATCGAGTTAGTTTTTCCCGGCATTGCCAATGTAGCTTATGATTATCAAGAGAGCTACCCCACCAATAATTTGACACCGCCGATGTTAACTTTTTGGCGGATCGCTGGTGGCATCTTAAAACATGACATGGGATATGTAGGGACCATTGCACATTTGCCTTTAGCAAAGCACCTCCCTTTTGCCACAGCTCAAATTTCTTTCTCGCCCATCCTCCAATCATACCCCAAACCCTTCACGGTATATATTTAAAAGCATCTCCCGACCCTCTTTCAGCTGAAGTAGGCAGCCCCAAGTACTTTTAAGCCTAAAGCTTGGGTTGAAATTTGCAAAGTCTCATGTACAACTTCCTTGATTTCTTATTGACAATTAAGTTTGAAGAAAACAACAGATTTATTTTTATTCACAAATTTGTCGACCCCGATTGTAATCCTCAAGGATGGTTGCCACTCTTTTCGGCTCCTTTTTTTGATGCTTGAGTGAAAATGAGACAATCTTTGCGAAAGAGAAGATGAGACACCCATGGACTGTGCACGCTAACTCTAACTCCTCTTGAAACATATTGTGGCCCAATTAAGCCCTTTGGCATACTCGACAATCCCTCTACACATAGTAAGACGGTAGGGTGAGATCGGGTCCCCCCGCCTAATTCCTCTCGAAGGTTGGAAGCTCTGTATAAACCCCATTGACTCGAACAACAAAAGACAGCGAGGTCACACACTTCATAATCCGAGAGCACCAAGATTCCGAAAAGCCCAAAGCCCTCATCATTGCTTCTAGATAATTCCACTCTACCCGATCATAAGCCTTGGCCATATCAAGCTTGACTGCACAGACTACCGGACTTGCCTTTTTGTTTCTCGGGTAGTGGATGCACTCATATGCAATTAGTACATTGTCCGTGATCAAAGCGGCCGGGACAAATGCACTTTGTTCAAGCTGAAATCACATCTTCGAATAAAGGCGAGTCGATTGGCCATAGTCTTGGAACATATCTTATAGAGCACGTTATACGAGAGATATAGGGCGGTCTTGTGATAATTCTTGCGGGTTACATACCTTCGAATTAGAACAAGTAAAGTTCACAATTCATCTCCATTGGCAATTCACCCCCATTGAGGAAGGGACGACACGCCGACACCACACTTCGGTTTGATCAGCTCCTAATGAGTTTGATAGAAACCGCATTAAAGCCATCCACCCGGGCGATTTACTCGGAGCCATACGAAATAGGGCAGTCTCCACCTCCTTTTTAGAAGGGTTTCTCAAGTATCTCACACATTTCCTCTATAATCTTGTGAGGGACATGATTACAAACCACTTCCGGGCGTAAATCTTCTTTGCGCTGAAAATAGCAGTTGATAGAACTCACTCGCCAACCTCACCAAGTTTTCACGATCACTAAATACATTGCCATTAGCGTCGGTTAGGCTACTGATTCGGTTTGCTCGCGTGCGTGCTCTCGCTTTTGCTTAGAAGAACTCCGTATTTCGATCGCCATCACGGAGCCATGCTATACGAGATCTTTGTCTCTCCATAACTTCTTCTTTGGCCAAAACATTCGACCGGACTTCGTCATGATAGATCGTTCACGATCCGTTGGCCCCTGCATACGGCCGAGCCACTTCTTTCCACCTCAAGCTCTTTTCTTAATTGTTTTACTTGCTCTTTTCATTGAACCAAACACTTGTCGATCCCAAGTTTTTGAGAGGATTGCAGGTTTGTGAGAGAAGACATGACCGCTTCAAAGCGCCACCCCCGGGCCGGATCCCAAGGCGTATTAATGAATTCCATATACTCACCGTGGGCTTTCCACATGTTCTCGTACGGAAAGGTTTAGACTTTTTCCTTCTATGCACCCCGCCATCTGTCATGCCCCACTTTTAATGGGTCGTTAATTACACGTATTAGTGCTAGGATCAGCGCTAATACGTTTTTATAAGACAAGAGTGGACCTGATTTATTTATAAAAAGTGTCGAAGCTTTTTATTGATAGGATAAATAAGGTCTTACATAAGTGACTCGAGGGTCACTATCTTAGAGGTTACACAACGGTGGATAAACCTAAGCCATCTTTGTGGCTAATTATTTATTTATCGTGAGTCCGCTCACGGTAGCATAGTGGCTCCTATCATGTCACACCCACAAGCAACTTGAGCGTAGTCGAAACCCTAGTGTCAACATCCCGGTCGTAGCAACTCTAAAGGCGTAAACGTCTAATCATCCTGCATTGCCTTATCGTGGTCATCGTAGCGAAGTCCCCATCTGGGCCTAACTTTGGAAAATTAACAACGGGTGAGTACAAAAAGTACTCGGCAAGTCCACACACGGGGGTTGGTGGTTATTATGGGTTTGGGCCCTAGCGGGGGAGACTCTAAAAGCTGCTCTCGCTAGTTCGGTTAGCTTAGATAAGATTATCATCAACAACAAGCACAAGCGGTTAGTCAACATTAGTGTGAAAATCTAATCATAGATGATCCAGGCCAAGCATTTGCCCATTCAGGGCGTGGCTATTCAAATAGATTTAAGTAGAACTCTGCAGAGGTTGTACAAATTTCCCCCTGCGATGGATCAGCTCCTTCCATGATCGGTGGTTAGAAAAGATCCAACGAGACCTCATACCGCTTCGGATGCCTCCTAGGTTTTGGTATATCTTCTACCAAAGGTTTCTCGGGTGTTGGAAATGGGAAGGTCACCTAGCATCCCATTAGCACCACGGCTTTCGGGAAGATCACCTAGCATCCGCCAACTTAATAATTAGGTGATAACGATAATAACATTGCGCCAAAAGTTTCACGTGGAGGATCGAAACCACGCCAACCAGGACCATGGGGACTCTTCCCATGTATGCTCCCCGATAGCCCCTTACGCCTACCACCGGCCACCTAGGCATACAATATACCTTGACCCAACGGGGTGTGAGATCAAGTCGCCCCATCCCGGCGTGTGGTACATGCGTGATATCGCACTAGGTAGATGGTCTATGAACCGGTCCTTAGGGAGGCAAGTATCTCTCAGGAACCCTCGGTTCCCAAGTTGTGTTAGCCCACCTCCATGTAGACTAACACCACCCACCTCTTTTGTTGGTCGAGACTCATTTATTGTTACTATATCTTAACTTATAATTAAACATCACTATGAACACATACTCGGTGATAACCTCTCGCACATAGCATCATCATTATTTCAAGCACACAGCTTAGCACATAGCTTATTAATATCTCAAGCACCACGACTCATTAAGCACTTAGCCCACGTAATTGAGGTTATCATCGCATGTGTAAACATTTACTTAGATCAACACATCATATATATATTTATTGCATGGTTAAAGGTTAATTAATTAGGCCATGATTAGGGGAGGTAAGGACTTGCCTTGGTTGTATACGTCGTCGGGCTGCGATATGTAATCGGGGTTGAAATTCTCGATAAAGGTCCTCGTTGGCTACTTCCACGTTCGGCGAGGTTATCGAATAAATATTAGGGCAATTGAATAGCGATAAAAGATACCATGTGATAATGATCGAAATCATTATAAGCGGATAGAAACACGATTTTAGAAAAATACTCGGAAGTGGTTTGACCTAAATCGGAGATTCTGATTGGAAGTTATGATTTTAGAAGTTTAATTCGGATAATAAACCTCGTGGGATTTTTATGTCAATATTTTATTAAGGAAAAATATAATAAAAATCATGACAATTATCTCCACGAGATCTAGTTTATTTTCATATTTTTTCTGGAATTTTTCGATAAAAAAAAAATATACTTATAACCTCCCCATTGTACAAAAGCGGGTGCATGTAGCATTTTACTCGGTTGTACACGCACCGTGTTGCTACCCTTGTGACTGACCGGTAGGTCCCGGTATGACCCACGTGGCTTTGACGGGCCGTGAACGGCAGTGGATGGGATGGGACACTTGGCGTCACCGGGTTGGTCACGCCCGGCGCCGTCTGGGTGGCCGACGGTGGCGTTGTGCCGTCCCGTCTGTTGCCACGGACGGCTCCGCGCTGACTTCCGCTTAAAACGGCTATAAAACAGCCCCAACCTTCTTCTTCCCCACGGGATTTCTCCATTTGTTAGGGTTTTGAGCTTCAAAACCTAAAAACACCCCAATGCAGGGGCGGTTTTGCTCTTGGATTTATTGAAGTTTGGCACCGCAAAGGGGGTAATTCTCCTCTTTCTCTCCATCTTTCTCTCCCTCTCTCCCTCTCTCTCCCTCTCTTTTGCATATGCATGGTCCTCCCTCTCTTTGAGATCTAATTGAATGTGGTGTGTGCTCTCTCTCTCTCCCCTCTCTCCACCCTCTCCCTCCCCTTATTATCTCTCTCCCCCTCTCTCTCCCTCTCTTTTTTGAGATCTAGTTTGGTCTCTCTCTCCTATATCTCTCTCCCCTCTCTCCCCCCCTCCCTCCCTCCTTATCTCTCTCCCCCTCTCTCCCCCTCTCCCTCCCTTATCTCTCTCCCCCCCTCTCTCTCCCTCTCTTTTTGAGATCTAGTGTGGTCTCTCTCTCTCTCCCTATATCTCTCTCCCTCTCTCTCCCCCTCCCTCCCCTTATCTCTCTCCCTCTTTCTCCTCCCCTCTCTCTCCCTCTCATTTTGAGTGTACGTGCTCTCTTTCCCTCTCTCTCTCTCTCTCGTATTATTCCTCTTTTGCACTTAGTTAACTCTCTCTAATCATCGATACCTTGATCTCTAATCATCGATCACTCTCTTTTTCTGGTTTAATTAATTTGAGCGAGGCCGTCTCATGGCGCCGAACGGGGATTGGATGTACGGGCCGAGGATAAGTTTGGATTTTCGTTGATGATGCGAAAGAAGTTTATGCCCGTCGCTTGAAGCATCGAATCGGTCGGGGTTGGAAGAAATGGTGTGCCGTGCTATCGGTGCAAGCATATGTTCTTACACAAGGATGATGTCATGACGGAGCACTTGATACGGTTTGGTTTCATCAGGGAGCCGAGGTACACCGTGTGGAAGTATCATAGGGAAAAAGAACCGAGTGTCGCGGCGGTTCATCTAGAGGACCCTCGCCGACCGCAACGACGGAAACAACGGTGGTGGACGAAGGGCGAGAACAAGTTCCACCATCGGATGGAAGCAGTTGATAATCGTGATTACATCACCGTAAATGAACTGCTTGAAGACATGCCGTAAGACAATGTGGGTGGAGATGATGGTGAGCAAGTAAGAGTTGATGACATGTTGCCCAAGGATGCTGATCTTTTCGAGGATATTGCTAACCTCAAAGATGAAGAAGGCGTGTTGTTTGGCAATCCAAGATGGCTCGAGAATTTTAGGCGGATGAAGCGGTGGCAATTGACCCCTCTACAAAGATGACGGCAAATGTCCGAAGCATTGCACGGTGCTATGTTTTAACCTAACGATGTTGATCTTTGAAGGCTCACCACGGGTGGTCGGAACCACGAGCTTCAATGACTGTTTACGGGTCCTCGGTGACAACCTTTTTTACCCGGGGAATAAGGTGCCCGCCAATACCTATCAGGCGAAGAAGCCGATTCGATCTGCAGGGCGATGAAGCTTAGGAAGTTTCAAGCGTGCCCTAACCATTGTATTCTATAAAGGGGTAACTATGCGGACTTGCACAACCGCCCGCTGATGTGGCGTGAGTCGTTACAAGAGGAATGTTGGTTGTCGTGCCACCGATGAGGAGGACCGTCGAGAGAGGGCCCAAGAAGCGAGAAGGCGGCAAGAAGAAGCCGATGCCTCCTCGAGGATGAGGAAGAAGAGGGTTACACCTAGAGGAAGATCCACGCCCCTATCGGTGTGGTATCTACCCATGCTCGATCGCTGCGTGCAATTTTTGGGAACCCGAGGAGGATGCCAAGGCGATGTCTGGCATGCATCGGCGGAATGCACGAAGGGCGATAGCAAAGCCTGCGACACCCCTCGGATGCCAAAGCGTGGAAGCGCGCATCAATGACATGTTCTCCGAGTTTAGGGGCGAGCCCGAGAACGTAAGGTTCGCATTGAGTACCGATGGGATGAATCCGTTCGAGACCTCGATGAAATGCGCCACGACACACGGCGGTCACCCTCACCATATACAACACGCCTCCCTACGAAAGTGTCTAAAAGCGCCAAATATCTTCTATGGCCATGCTAATTTCGGGCCAAAGCGGCCGGGCAATGATATAGATGTGCTCATTGAGCGGTAATGGAAATGGCGGAGCTGTGGAAAGGGGTCAAGATTATGGATGCGTCCAGAAGAAGAAGTTCACTCTAAAGGCCATGATAATGGCCACCATCGATGATTACCACGCTCTCTTTTCATTGTCGGGCGGATTAAGGGGAAGACAACTTGCACGATTTGCATTGAGAATACCGCTCCATTTACCTTAGTGGATCCCAAAAGATGGTGTATATGAAGCATCGTAAATTCCTCTGCAAAGAAACAGTACGGGGAAACCGATGGATGAGTACTTTGGCCGGTGAGCCGGAGCTGAAACGGAGGAGGAAAAGGGTAAAGTACGGGCCAAAGGTGTTTGAAATGGTGAAGAACATAAACCACGAAGTTCGAAAGAAGAAGAAAGCCGGTGGGCCAAAGGCAAAGAAGAAGCGGAGCGGAACAAAATGGCGGTGGAAGAAGAAGAAGAAGAAGAAGAAGAAGCGAACCCACCCAACGGCACCGCCCAAAGTCCCATTCAAGAAGTAGTCGATTTTCTTCAAGTACCGCCATCTTGGAAGATGCTCCATACACCTCATGCCATCGATAACATGCATCTGAAGAATGTCTTGAGAGCTTGGACGGGATTTTCCTAGACATCAAGTCTAAGGCGAAGGGACGGTGTCAAGTCACGTCGAGGATCTTGCCGACATGGGCATCGGGCCCGAACTTCACTCGACACCCTCGGGGGAATAGCGGAAAAGTCGACCTTCGACCCGCGAGCTACAATCGACCACGGGATGAAAAGAGGGATTTTTGCAAATGGCTCGGGGATGTCAAAGTGCCGGCGGTTTACGTTCCAACATCAAGAGCATTGTATCGATGAAAGACCTCACATTGTCAAACTTCAAGGCCCATGACTGCCATGTCATCTTGGCGATGTTCCTTCCAATTGTGATTAGGTGCATCGGCCCGAGTTCTTGAAGATGGTCGTTACACGCTGTGCTACTTTTTAATCGCATCACGAGAAGGTCATCGCTGAAAAGGACCTCCCGCATTGAAAGAGTTCATCGCGGAGACTATGTGCCGGCTTCGAGATGTGCTTACCACCGTCTTTCTTCGATATTATGCCACACCTCATGATACACATGGTCGATCGGATAGAAGAACTGGGGCCTCTCTACCTGCACGAGATGTAGACAAACGAGCGGTTCATGTCCTCTCTTAACAGATCCGTCCTTAACCGTGCATACCCGAGAGGGCTCTATGATCGAGGCATACACAACACGAGGGAGGCGTTAAGCTGCTGCACTAGATACATCAGGGATGGAAATGCAATTGGCCTACGACCACCACCCGCAGCGGCAGAACCGTGGGGATGGGCTGCGCTGGGAGGAAAGTACGAACCGATATAGACCAAGAAACAATAGAAGAAGCCCATGGCGGCGCTCGAACCAGTTAGTATCAATGGAAACGTGGGTTGAGAAGCATACGGACCTGATTCAAGCAAAGGCTGGCCGGGCGCACGGAGGGGTGGGTACCGAGACAACACCGGATGAATTTCACAACGTGGATCCGAGAAACAGGGGATACCCCTAAACGCGGATCTTGAAGAATCGATGCTTGCATACGGCCCATCTAGCCAAATCATCACATGGCAAGGTTATGACATCAATGGATACGGGTTCCACACGAAAGAAAAGGACAACAAGAGCACGTCACAGAACAGCGGCGTTCGGTATGAGGGCATTGACATGTCCACCAGGAATCTCAAGACATACTATGGGCAAATCCAAGAGATTTGGGAACTTGATTACGGCAAAGGGCTACAAATACCCATTTTCCGGTGCGATTGGGTCAAGTCAGCGGCGGTTGGCGTGGGCGACTTTGGGTTAACCACCGTTATTTCGAAAGCTTTGCCGATGATGAGTGAGTACTGCGCGCAAGTCGCGTGGCCCGGGTAGCCTACTACCCGGTGCCCAAATCGTAGGGGCAAAAAAGCGGTACATGTGGTCGTGGGAGGGAAGCAAAGGATCGTGGGAGCCGATGGAGTCTGAGAGTCTGAAGAGTACAACAACTACGCGAAAATTTATGCTCTTTACCGATCATCCAAACAAGATCAAGGAAGTCGAGACACGCGTGTGGGGAATGTCATTAGAACCAAGACAAAGCCACGGTGCCGCACGGGACGGTTAGAAGAAGACGATTGGCAGCCCGGCAAAAAAATAAGCCGATCCTTTTTGTAATAGAACCAAATATGTAATGGAACCAAATATGTATGTCACGACATTTATGTAATGGAACCAAATATGTAATGGATCACCGCACTTTCTCAAAAGCCCGACTCCCGACTCGATCTACTACATCTTAAAATGGCTCCAAACTTATGAATTAAAGATTGTATTTTTAAATCATGCAAGAACTATTCAAAATTCAAGTTTCACATTTTTTCATGCGTACACGATAATGATAACAACGGCGATGGTGGCCAAGGTGGCGGAAGTTCTCGTCCGAACCCACCCGGAAGAACCGGAAGGAGAAGATGGTGGCAAGACACCCCTCACGGCGGCATTTCGAGAGGACACCTTCTCCTAAGCATGACAAGGGGGCTCGCCGTCCCTCCCACGCCGTTCAAGCGCCCAATGGTCGAGGAGGTTTCGTAAAAATGTGACGGGTATAGCAAAAAATACATGGCTAACTTGTACTATGCATTAATTGGTGGCTAATTAAGTTCAATTCACATGCATAGGATTGTCAACACCGCCTCATAGCGATCGGAAGGACGATGAGGTCGAAATCCCCCCCAAGCGCCGAAGAAGAAGCTATCAAAAGATGAGGAAGTTCTTGCCCCGACCACCAAATACTTAGATGATCTGACATGGCGGAGCTAGCGGAGAAAGAAAAGGTCCTCGGATTGTCTAAGATGAACGGCCGTGGAAGATCGGCATGATAGTAGGTGCGTATATGTATGCTAATCTCAACCAAACTTAGCGGACATATTACGTATGCGTGCGTAGCTAGGTGATGCTAACGTACATCTCCTTCTCTATAGGAGATATGCACCCCATCGGCCGGGGACAATGGTTCGGCCACGCCTGGACTTCTTTGAGCTTGGCAAGTTCATGGTGCCCAAGGGCCGGCTAATCGAGGGCGAGGAGTGGGACACTTTCGCAGTTCCACCGATTATATGAGCATGCAACTTCGGCGAGGGGTGTCGGAGTTTCATTTCGGGGTTCAGTAAAGAGCTCTTTCACTTGGACTTCGATATTTCACGCCAATAGGCTTCGGCGAAATGTGGCGGTTGCTACGGCACAAGGACCTCGACCAATCCATTGTCACACTCTTGGTTGCGTGAGTTTGTTTATGCATTACCCGGCTCGTACACCACTAATTCTAGCACTCCGATCCTATAAATGGCGTGACCACATGTTCTTGCGGGATGCAAGCATTGATAGCGAAACGAAGAATGAGCCAAGCTATTGTATCTATGTCCGCCGTATATAGGCGTGGCGGAAATTTCGCATCTTGGATGGAGAGCGAGAGGAGCGAAGAGCTCGGGGAAGAAGGGCAAGGCCGCACAATATGCACACTATGCACGATTGACCGAACAAAAGGTTAGAGAGATGGCGGACTACATGCGTAAGTGCATGAAGAAGGTCAAATGGGAGGGGTCTCTCATTGCGCCCAACATATCAAGTAAGTCAAAAAGCATACTAGGTTAATTATTCATTACTTTTTATTTTTTGAACACTCGGAATCTATTTCTAATCAAAAATAAAATGGTGTAGCTTTGGCGGTATATGTACAACGGCACACATAGGCCCTTTGGATTACTTGGATAATCTTCCCTCGGGATGGATGTGCCCTTAATTTGGACTCGTTGAATGATGTGCCAAAAGGCCTCTATAAACATTTTGAAGAGGCCCTACAACCGTAAGTCACGACACTTGTATACTATTTCGGACCACAAACTTACGTAAGTCATGACCTTTGTTGGATTTCGTGCAGGGGCTTACAAGGCTTACTTGGCCGACCCGAGTCAATCGATCGGAGGCCCAACATATGCAAAAGAAAACCATAAGGACAAAATGAAGATCGGGCGAGATTATGAGGTATATGTAGCATTACTCTGGTTTGCTCGTCCATATTGAATAGTCTCATTATATTCTAACCATTTTTTACGGTACATATATCGTGCATGCGGTCGGGAAGCGACTGTAGGCACCAACACCGTGGTTTTTATGCACCGTACATTCATTGGTAGCGTGACATGTGCCGTACTACGGCGCGGCGAAGAAGAGAACCACGCCGAGAATATTGGGCCTAAAGGCTTGAGCGACCTTACGTTCAAGAAAGCGGGTTAGCGCCATCCGTAGGGCCGTCGAAGATGTTGTGCTACCTACCAGGCCGCTTCTTCGACCGAGGCGACCTTGCGAGTAAGCGAGCTTGTGGGAACTACGGGACTGGAGAAATAAGTTAGACATGACCGACTATAGGTGGGATGGCCCTTCTTTCGATTAGATGTCATTTGTAAATACTTTGTAACCTAAACTTGATTGATCAATCGATCGTTCGATCGAGTTTGTAAAACGATGGTCACTTTTAAACTCTAAGTGCTTAATTGAATGTCCATGTTAGTTGAATGTCGAATTGTGATACATGTTCAAGATTTATGTCAATATTCTCTTATTTTATTATTTAATATGTGGTTTAAATCATAATTTATAATTTTATAATATTTTCAAATTATTTTTTATTAATCCTGAATTAATTAACGTGGCGGGCATTTAACAAAAACGCCATGGTTAATACATTAACCATGGCGGGCATATAAAGATGACCGCCATGGTTAATCTATTAACCGTGGCGGTTTTTATTAAATAACCGCAGCGGTTAATCGATTTTAGCGTGGTGGACATTTGCCCGCCACGGTTCCGTGACCCCTAGCTGCGTGGCGGTTTCAATGCCCGCCACGCAAAATAAAAAAAAAACGCCCGCGGAAGTTCATTGCGTACTAGTGTCAGCGAGAATAGTATTTTTGAATGCAAGAATTGGACACTTATTAAGAAGGCTAGGATGAAGCTCAATGACCATAGGACTCCAAGGAGATATTGGGCTAACACGATTAACAAAACTTGACATGTGTCCAATTGCATTTTACTTTGAGAATTTTTTTTGAAAATATAAAAACTTCTTATGAGCAACTATTTTTAGATCTTCTGCATTCTTGAGAATCACATGCGGTCCATTGTCTTGAAGTATTTCCTCTATATATAATTACCATCATCTTCATCCCCTTACATCCTCCACCATCATTAATGCCACCAGCTTCGTCCCCCAAATGCCTGGACCATCTCATTTCCACTGGCCTCATCTTCATTAGGCCAACCACCACCAACACCTAAATCTTCATAGACACTAGTAAACAATACTTGTCCATCAAACCCACCTATAAATGCATCGAACTCTTCTTTTTATAGTTCATTCTTCACGTGATGGATCCAAATTACATCACATAATCAAATGTGATCTAATTATGGTCACATCATTCCATCCTATACCATTCTTGCAATGGTTATCAGACAAAGTGTCGGGTACCAATATCGGGGTACCCTAAACACGCGACAAATCGCGGCGAAAACAATAACGACATCCGGCCTAACTCCGCCTTGCATGAGCTCGAAGACGGAGCCACGAGCTCCACCATGCGCGCGACTCTGAAAGTCGCGAGCCGCCCCATGCCTTGCCCAGCGCGCCTTTCGCCGCGGCCTCGGCGCGAGCGACCTCGGGTTTGCTGGACTTTTTTTCCGCCTCGTCTGAGCTCTTACTTCAAGCTCTTTCCGTCTCGTGCGAGCTCTTCCGCAAGACTCTTTCCGTCTCGTCTGAGCTCCTCGTCTGAGCTCTTTTCCGTCTTGTGCGAGCTCTTACGCATGAGCTCTTTCCATATCGTCTGAGCTCTTCCGCCTGAGCTCCTTCCGTCTCGTCACGACTCGGAGCCAGGCAGGACTTAGCTCCACCCTCGCGCCCGTGTGCCCCCCTCCCCCGACTATGAAGTCATGCGAACCGTCGCACCCGTGCCCGTGTACGTGACCTCATGGTCGCGGGGGCTACCTGCCTTGGGCGGCCGTGCCCCGCCCAGCGCCGTCTGCAGCATATCTCCTGCGCCGCGACCTCGAGACCATATGGGCCCGTTCAGCCCGCGCCAGCGTGCCACCGCATCCAGCGCGATCTCGCCTCGCTCTCTCCAAACACAAACCGTGCGGCACATCTCACTCGTGCGACCACGGGCTTGGGAACACGCTGAACTCACGAGCTTCGGGGAGCTCGCGCTCTATCCGGACGAACGTGGCGACGCCCCACGACTTCGCTGCGACCTCGGAGCTCGAGTCGCGCGGAACTCGGCTCGGGGCTCGCGCTCCCATCGGATGAAACCAGCGAGGAGATCGCCTAACTTATCTCCGACCTACGGCGTGGGCTGAGGCTGAGCGAAGATTCTGGCTTTCGCAAGTCTCGGGACCACGTGCGGGCAGACCGCACATCCCAAGGGATCGGGAGGAAGTCAATCTACGACACCCTATCTAAGGGTTTTCGAGTACCGTAGCTATGCGGCGCCGCCGTAGCCACGGCGGCTGCTTGAATACCGCAGATACGACGTGTCGACCGGATGCGAATCCGCCTCCGACAACCGCTACAGGACAACCACTACGGACAAAGCCGACCTCTTAGCCCGAGCTCTCTGGACACACATTTTTACGCAACATACCGCAATCCCCGGCGGAGGAGACAAAGGAGCGTGCGGCGGATAGGCCGCAATCTACGAGATTTCCGCGCCGCACCCTACGCAATAGATGGATGGGCTGACTCACGCACGTGCGTGCCAAATCGCGAGCGTGCCGACATCCCAGGCGAATTTTATACTTTACCCCCTCTATTTTTGTATTCTTCGCACCTTTAGTCCTTTTCCGGTGGCACCCCCTGTATCCTCCCCTTACGACTATAAAGGAGAGCCTTGGCCACCGGGGAGGGGGGATCGATCTTCATCCCATCGCATTCTCATTCGAAACACACACCACTCCACGAGACTTGGGAGCCGGCCTCCCTCTCTCGACTTGCTTGTATTCACCCCGACACGGCGTTTGAGCTCGACCACATAGTGACTCGACGGAGATCGGACTAGGGAGCCCGATTGCCCGAACTAGTATAAACCCCGTGTCGTGTGTCCCTTGAGCTAAACCATCAAGTCCCACACGAGCCATTCGACCGATTTTATCGTGTCCGTGGTATATCCACCATATTCGACCACGACACAAAGAATTTTGCTTTTGCTTTTGTTTTTGTCTCCATTGAATGCTTCTCTGTGGCCTCAAGAAATACAACCACTTCTTGTTAGAAACCTAAATTCCACCTTAAAGAACCATACATCCATGACTTCCTGTGCTCCATCATTTCCTACAAAATATCAACAAAGCAAAAAACAAAAGGAAAAAGTTAGGTAAAAGAATAATTAATAAACAAAAAGAATATATTAATTAGTATATAACAATATAGTTATGGAAGGCCATTCTTATTCAAAACTATAGATAATATTGTTCAATTCTTTTCATTGTGTTCTTCATCATGCAAGAGATTAAACAACCTAGTTGAAAAACTAATATAATATACCACTAAACTAGTATATTTTACTTTTGTGAATATAAATAAATGATCTCAAAGATATGAATTAGCACCCATTAATATTTCACATGTTATTTTTCATGTAGACTTAATCTCATATAGTAAATAAAAAATAATATGAATGTTCACATTAAAAACTAATCCCAAACCCTGGTTCTAGATCTAGATTTAACAAACCATCTCTCCCTAAAAACTAATAAATAGACCACTAAAATGAAAGCATGGCCAATAAATGGTGGTACAAACTTGTTACCCTACTAAATTTACCCTGTCACCTTCAAAGATTTGATATAAATGCACCCGTAGATTCCACAACCACCATAGAAGAGAGAAAATGAGAACCATAATTACACACTAATCTGCCGCTGAAACATCAAAATGGGGGTTCGGATTGGCATCTACTTACCTTTCAAAGTCTCATCAACCAAAGTAATCAAAACACTAACCTACCTCCCTCAAACTTGTGTTTCTAGGAGGTATCCTCCATTACTAGTCTCTACAACTAAAAAAAGGCAAATGTCATCGTTGGCCTTGCTCTCCCCGGGCTCCCAACCTCCTGCGTGATACAAGGAAACCAGCCCTCACTTTCCCGTCTCCCCTGCACGATCCAAAAGGAAACCAGTGCTCCGTCACTCCCGATCTTCCCCCACCCCCCCACACACACACACCGCCTCAGTCGCCGTTGCGCTGCCGCCGAGGTGCCGTGGGCACCAAACGAGATCCTTTTTGCTTGATGCGTGTCGAGTGGTGCCGGTGAGGCTCGGGGCCCACCCCACCCATCACACGCGTCCCTCATCGACTCATGAAGACGATCGTCGTGCAACCCACATCCCTCGTCCCGCGTCCCATGCCCTTCGGCCCCGTCTTGTACGATTCCCGCCACTCTACTTCCTCCTCAATAGAAAGCAACAACCAGAAAATTGATCAACGATCGAGACACCTCTATAATCTATTTCCTCCTCACAACGATAGTGGAAATTGGGAAGGCCGCAACAGCAGATCATGCATACCAGAACCATTGCAGAAAAGAAGGTCACGCAGGTGCCAGGGTGCAGCTTGCTGGAGGCGGACGGCATGGCCAGCCGGCGGCCACTCAAATCCGTGGAGGGTGCTAAGCTAATGACCAACTAGCAGCTAGCCAGATAGGTCGTCTTCATCAAGAAGTAGGGAAAGATATATATGCTGGAACCACCATTTAGAAGTCCTCACTGAAGTCCAAACTAGAACACTGCAAGCGCATCAATTTCGACATGCACCTGATTATCAGGTTCTGCCTTTCCGATTCATATAAGTAGGCTTAATTCTTACTTGAAGGATAGTGTTGTGTACAGATGCTTCTATCACATTGGATGGAATTGTAAGTTGAAAAGAATCTTGTCTTACTGGGTTTTAGTGGTTGTGCTCAAGTTGTTCGCTCTTTCAAGCTTCTTAGTTTTGCACATTCCGATGTAAATGTATTATTTTATTATGGTATTTTAGTGTTTAGAAATGTTACTTGTACCTACAGCTCAATTCAAAAAAGCAGTTTAGTCAATAATGTTACACGGTTGGTCATATATTTAGTTCTTTTTACACCACTCATTACTAACTTTTTTGATAACAACATGTAACCATGCTTATCATGCTTCTTCATGTGACTACAATGGTCTAAGTGTATATGTACTTGTCTTGGCTTTCTAAACCCTTAACCTATATATAGTTACAGTAAAAATCCTGAGAACGACGGCGACTACTACTAATCATACACATGACAAAGAACCGCCTCTACAAATTTAATCTAGACACGACTCTAACCACCGCTGCCTCTACAAATATGAGTTTTGCTATCTGGCTGTTGAGAGATTTTATTGATTTATATTTGTTGAATTATGAACAATTCATTCTTTGCTTTAGTGGATAGTCTGGTGGTAGGGCTTCACAATCTAGACCAAATATTTATGCAGCTTGTCAGCCATATACACCCGGTAAAAATTTGATAGATTTGAAAGTACCAAATTTGTCGAGAGTTATCTAGTGTCTCCCTACAAAATATTGGCGGGTGACAATATCCACCTCTAAAAATCCTCTTTTTTTTTTACATGTGGCTGCCGACATCTGAAGATTAATTTACAAAGATGAGTAGGGTTGGTGCCGCCTCAGTAAATCATATTCAGAGGTGGCTTGTTTGATTAGGCACTAGCTATAGAAAAAGGGCCTTTTGTCTCTCAAAATTATTTTTATGGCGGTGATTGGGCCTTGAGAAAAATGGACAAGGAGAAGCGATCAAGCGTAGTTCCAAAGCGTAAATGATTGCAAAAAGTTAGTTGTCACGGCCGCCTTGGGGGGGGCGGCGGTACTTGGGGACGGTGGTGGCGTGGCCGGTGGCGGTGCAAGGGCAGCGGGCGCGTCGGGAGAGAGAGAGGGGGCGGTGGCGTGAGTAGGGGAGGCAGGGAAAATATTCTTTATTGCTTGCCCTTAAAAGATTACATCCTCCTTGTTTATATAGCCCTCCTATGTGACTTGTATCTCAAGCAATCTCTAAAGGTTTCCTTATAGATTGGAATACCTTTTACAAGTAAGTCCTTATTCTTTTCCTAATAGGAGATTTCCTTATATAGTGGAATATCCCCTTCACACAAAAAAAAATCATAATCTTATCCTAATCGAACTCTTACTTTAATTACGAAAAAGTCACGGAAAGCAGCGGTGGGCGCGCTGGCATCGCCAGTCCAGGGACGCCACCCCGCCGGGTGTGGGCCCCTTTGGCTGGACCCCCTAGGCCCCATCCTTTAAGGTGTGACATCCCCCTTCTCCGATTGACGTGTCCTCGCCTTTGGATGAAAGTCCACTCTATGACACCTAGGTAAGATCCGGAGTATCCGGCATGATGAGCTCAACACGTAGAACCGATCTCTCGTGCACTAGGTTGGCGAGGACCATGTTCTCCCCAGTGCGTACCAGCCTTGAACTCCATACGGTAGTGAAGGTTGCCGATGTAGTCGTGATAGATGCAGCGATGCACCGCACGTGCTGCTGGTGTTGTGGTCTCTCGGCGGCGCAGAAGGCCCTTGGAATTCCCGGCTTCAAGGTGCTGATGAAGCATGTCACGAGGGGGACTCTCCAGGAACATGAAGCAGTCGTGGGGCGGTGGTGTGGTGAAGACGGGCGTGAGGGCCATATGGTGACGTCTCGGCGAGTTGGAGAAGCCGCAAGGTTCAGATCGTACCATACATAAAGGAGCCGATGTCGAACATGCAGGGTGAGAGCTGGTGTGTCTCCCTGTCGACGTCGTAGTTGATGTAGATGTTGTCGACGATGAAGAACGGGCGATCCATGTTGTCGAGGAAGACAGCGCGAGCGACGCCTACGTAACGGCGCCGCGGCCACACACCGAAAGTAGGATGGTCGCTGGAGCGATCGCCATCGGGGTGCCGTGTATGCGGCGAGAGAGAGGTAGGTTCGTCCCGCGAACCCCACCTGGGAGCAGGGCGTCCAGTAGGTCCGGTAGTAGCGGTGAGGAAGCTGGTAGGTAGAAGCGGCCATCGAAGCGGAGGAAGCCATCCTCCAGCGTCCAAGCCGGAGCAGCGGCGCCCGTGGTGATGTCAAGGGATATCCACCGCTAATGCCGCTCCTCCAAGTGTTGCTTGACGCTTTGGGGCGAAGACACCCGAGAGTAACTCGGTAGGGCCCCTACCAGGCCCCAATAGCTAAATATGGGGGCGAAGCAAAAATACAGCTCAACAGGCCCCTAATAGGGACCCGAAATTTGTTGGGCCAACAAAAATTCACCCACGAACCAACAAATTTGTTGGGTCATCTCGGCCGCCCCCAAGTTCTCCTTGACGGTCCCCACCGCGGTGTTCTCTCCCGACGCCGCCCTGCTCTTCCCCGCGGACGGGCCAGCGGTCTCCCTCGGTGGCCTCCCCTACTCTTCCCGACAAAGATCCCTTGCCATCGGCGAGCTCCACGTCCACCGATTCCCCGGGAGGAACTGCGCATGAGCTCTAGGAGGCCGTCGAGGCACCGGCCTCGACTATGGTCGCACGGTCTCGGGGCGAGCGACGAGGCGTTGGAAGCCATGTCCGGAGGGGATGGAGGAGCACGCGGGCAAATCTAACCACCCGGCCGAGTAGGACTCCCCCCACGGGGCGCGCACTTCGCACCGAGTTCGAGGCGTGGACGGTGGTGGCGGCGTTCGGCCCACGGCGGCGCGCAAGTTGGTTGGTGCTGGCGGGCCTCCACCGCGCCCGGCGTCGCAGCGGTGGCTACGACCTCGCATACCCCCGCCGGTCCCCGGCCGGTACGGAAAGAGGAAGAAGGAAGAGGAAGAAGGGAGAGACAATGACGAAAGTGGGTCCTCTATGTCATTCTCTACGAAATATATTTGGGGGCTAAATTTGGGTGTTACTGGCTGGAGTGGAAGAAAAAATAAAGGCCCCAAAAGTAGGGAGAGCACCCAAATCAAAAACTAGGGGCTCGATTTGGGTGCCACCGGAGTTGCTCGAGGATGTGTCGTAGAGGTCGAGGACGTTGGGCGTGTCTCGGCGCTTGCCTAATCAAACTCTTACTTTAATTACCGAAGAAGTCGCGGAGAGGCAGCGGCCGGGCGGGCGTGTGCACGCCCGGTCCATGGGCGCCCTCCCTACCGGCCGCGGGCCCCTTGGGCCCATCCTTTGGGGTGTGACATTAGTCCTTTTCTTTGTTTCTCCTTTCAAAGGCATGAACAGGTCTTTAATAATTACTTTATATGTATATTTTTAATAGATGGTGACTTAATTAATTAACTTATTCTAAATGTCAATTCCAAAAACGGAAGGAGATTACGAATCTAGAATATACTATTCTCCAGGTTTGTCTCTCCTTTCTCTCGGTAGTAGTAGGGAGGAAAATTAAATATTCGTTTCTGTCGCCTCCGGCTTACGCTTGGTTTTTTTCTTGTTCATGGTGATATGGATATGGCACCAGGTGCTCTCCTCCTGTATGCAGCTATACCCCTAGCCCTAGGGCTAGGCCATTGTCCACTATATATACTAGTGATTTACGCCCATGCGCCATGTGTGTATTGGCCACGCGTGTGTTTTGGATAAATGTATAAAACACAACAACGGAAAACGATGCCAGTACTGCGTTCCACTCCTACACACGCGGATTGTGGCAACAATATATACACAATACAATAGTCTTTAGATTGTGCGTGATAGGCCATCATATTTGGAAAATGAAATAATTTTACCAAAGAATGAATATGACATGCTTTGTCGAGGAGAAATAAGCCCTTCTTACAAAAGATAACAAAGCATATTGTACAAGATGGTACACCATTCTTAATAATTGTCATTGCAAATTTCTATTAAAAGACACAATTTATGTTACGTTTCACGTGAAAAGCACAAGATGCCGATACAACGATGGCAGCGATGATGACACAGTCTTTGCTTCGTGCGATGAATAAGCACGAGTAGGCCATTCAAATGCTAGTCCAATAGCAATGGCAGCTCCTACGATAAATCCAAAGTGATTACAATCCACCGAACATATCAAATGCAGACCGAACAAATTAGGGGAACTCACTAAGGAACTGCTGAGATTTCATCACATCACTAGGTACATGCCCATGTGTTGCTACGGGTACTATATTTCACATGTTCTTATATATGAAAGGAACGACTTACATGCATCATAGTTGGACAATCATTGTTCGTTGAGTACCTAAACACGTTGAGCATAGGAACAGCATAGGAACTATGGTGTAATTTTTTTGGTAATCTAAATTACTGAGAATTGCAATGCTTTTGCTGATCAGAATGTTAATTTATTTCAGGCAATTAATGACTTCTATGTGCTAATGAATGTAGATCTTTTTCTATCTAGTACTCAAACATGTGAATAAAGACATAGTTCACAGGTTTCCTTGTTCACCACCCTGATTCTGCCAATGCACCAATGCCACCTCAGTTATGTACATTTATCTCTATTCTTGTCATGTGTCTAAAGAAGCATATACAAATCATAGCATTAGTCTAAGTTTTAATTCAATTTTATAGCTGATTCTGTAGTTCAGGAAAACAAATCTTGTGTGTAGAATTATATTATGCAGAAGAATAGAAGCTCGACAACGCTTTTTTAGTAGAAATAAATTGGCCAATATAAAAACCCTTGATCATGGTGCAGATTTCTTACAAGACAAGCACCAAACCAAAGTAAATTGAGTTCTCAGTTTCAGGTTACAGGAATATGAGATTGATAAAAAAAACTTCAGTCTCAGATCTCAGTTTCAGGTTTCAGCACCCAAAGTGACACTTGAGTGGGCGCTGTTCACAACTTGATATACCTGTTCCAAGAAATTGCATCTTTGATTGATAGAAATAGAACTAAACAACACATGTCAACTCTTAAGACACTGCAAGAAACTGACAGGATGTCCAATATTCATGTGTGTGAGTTTTCAGACTTTTCAGTAAGCAATTTTCTACTAATCTTTTACCATCTGAATTGATGGAAGCAATTGATTAAAATAGTCCTAGAAACCACTTCCTTTTTACCAAAACATCAAACAAGCAGCAAACATCAAGTCTTCCTTCTCTACTCTTTCTTCAAGAACACAATAACTTCGTCAGTAAGGCAACGCCTCTCTGCACCTGAACAAAACAATATTAGACCAGAAGTAGGAGGTCACGTACCAGTTTTTCTCTCGGCTTACGATCCGCTCTGTTTCCCCCAAATCATATGAAGCATCCACGCTCCACTTGTTTAAGGAGTCTAAGGAGGAATCCGGACGCCACCTTGCTCGTTGAAGAATGTCAGTCACCCACCTTACCGGAGGAGACAATTCAGGGCCACGAACCCACAAAGCTCCAGTGATGGTTGGGGCATCCATGGTGGTGGCGGATCTAAAGCCCAAACCGGTAGCTATTACCATCTGTGAAAAGACATACAGTGGAAAGAAATACATCTGTACAAGCATATTACCATCTTTGTTTTGGCATGGCACATTAATTTGTTACTCTTTTCCGTTTCAAATCCATGGTACTTCTTTTTAGCTGAAAAACAGGGGCAAAGGCAGTGGCCTACAGGCAGATTCAAACAAAGATACATCTGCAATTTTTTATTATCATATTCAAAAGTAAAAGCGACACATAAATCTTAGGCCACAATCATGAAACTAAGCAAGATGTGATATAATAGGCCACCAAAGAGCAAACACTAAGCTGATCCTATTGGAAATCAAGCTCACGCTGATCGAAGTTGAGTAAGACATAAAGTCCATCATGCTTGGTAATATAGTTTACAGAATAGTGGCAGTACTTGATAACAAGAATATAACTCTGAACTTGTTCGGCATCACATTAGTGTAAGACCTTAACGGACAGGGGAAGCTTTCCATACCAATGTCTTTAACTTTCTGAAGCTTTTCATTATTCATTTCTTGAGAATGAAGCTCTATCCTTGATAAAAGCATCAGCATAAGCTGTAGAGACGAAAAAAATGGGGATTTGAGATTCGAGAAGTTAACTGTGAGACCGCTTAAGATATGCCCATACACTTTTAAGTAGGGGAGAGGCATAGAATAGGGTGATGAGATAATTTTAATCCATCTGTACCTTCCAAGCTAAGTCAATGTGTATAGTTGAGGCTGGGCAACTGTTTGGCCATGAGAACCTGTTGGAAAACAGATTGGTGAACCTGAAATACAGAAGACAAATGCTTTTGTCAGTTGTAGATACGACAGGCAACTGAACTGATTTTTTTTGGCATTGAAATAAAATAGACATAATTGACAACAGGGCAGAGGACCTGACATTATATCAAACATCAAAGAACGCAGCTAAGTATTGAAATAAAATAGACACAATTGACAACAGGGCAGAGGACCTGACACTATATCAAACATCAAAGAATGCAGCTAAGAGACTATCGGCAGTGGACAATGTATCTCTGGCAATTCTACACTCATTCCAAAAGAGAACATGTTTTTGTCTGTACTCACTCAAAGAATGCAGCTATGTTTAATGCTGATTTTTCTGCAGGTGGCCCATGGGCATCAGCAAGCACCTAGTCAAAGTCAAGAAACATTAGTTCAGACCTGAGATAGGCACTGGACATAATTTGAAAGATTTTTTTTAGTTGTAATCATCCTAGGGATTGGCCAGAGCAATATACATTCTTTAAAGAAACAATGGCTGCAAACACACCGTAATGATATGGAAGATTTTTTTAAAGCAACAAATACCAATGCTTTGGCCCCTATTTTTTATATGCGCCTTAGAATTCATGCACCAATCTGTATATTAGTTAACATAAGCAATTTAGAAGCATAAACCCTCATGATTATGGAACCAGAGCCTTGCACACATGAATCATGAGGCCAAGAAAGAAGCAGATGGCATGTGAATAGTTATGAACCTAAGTTTGAACAGGCAGTAGTAGGCACGTCAGAGAATTTGAAATCCAATGTGTAGTATGAAAACAAATACAAAAGAAATATATTTAACCATGCAAGGTAGTCATAGCCTAACAAATCAAAGTCAGATAATGACAAACTTTTTTTATGATAAAAATGCCAAGAACATTAACCTGATATGGGAGAAGAAAAACTTCAGTTGACAAACATAATGTGGTTGTACACAAGGATACCATACATACTGACACAAATCTAAGGAATCACACGTATGTTGATGGCACAAAATTCTAGAAACAAGAGTTAAGTGGAACAGATAGTTATCGTGTAGCAGCTTCCTTCACAACCTACAGCTATAATAACGACTACACTTTCGTTACTCAAAGACGAAGAATATATAGAACATGTACGGAGGAAATTCTATATTTCCTACAGCTCTTCATCTACAGTTTTGCAATTGGAAGTAGCTTTACAACATGTCTGTTAGTGTTATTTGCACAGGCTAAATAACATCTATTTTGATATGTTTTAAATAGCTCTCTTGTAAGGAGTTTGTTACATAGCTTGAGACTGGAGGCAACCATAGGAGCAATTTAGAATGGTTGACTCTATTTGAAACACACATCTTCATAGTAGCTTCTCAAATGAAGAGTTCATCAAATAGATGAGCTTCAGCCATGAACACAATGGTGTCACCTTACTCAGTTAGGGACGGTAGCTCAAAGACCATCAGATCCTAAATTGTACTGGATTTTACTAAGCACGCACTATTATTGCTAGGCCCGCTGTTTTACGACAAAACTACAGCCGTACCCTCCCCATTGCTTATAGAATAACCAGGCTTCACTGCAGCGTCATTATTATAAGAGGACATTAACTACAGTTTGAAGTAACACGTGGATCAGTTTGGCTCCAGCGAAAAATTTGTGCTATCCATTGTCCACAAAGAATCATTAAATATTTATCTTAAGATGGAAGAAATTACCTTAGGCCTTAGATACCCATGAACCTAGAATGTTGCAACTGGACCGAAATCCATCTTAACATCCCAAAGCTGTAATAGTAGACAAAGTACAGGTAAGAGAAAGGAACACATGAAACAAATTTTACAGTGATAATCTTACTCATGAACCTTTTGCGTGCCCAACTGGAAACTGGAGATGCATGCTATGTAGATTGTAGAGCTTTACTAATCACACATAGTTGTCTGATGGGCATAGAAATAAAGCTCATAAAAGAATGAATACTTTTAACTCAAGAAAGGTATCAATAAAGAACATTAGCTCGTGCTAGTCAATGACCAATTGAACAAAAGTAAAGTGGCTGCTAACATACAGGGAATGCATAAGTCATGTAGTTGTCATAGGCATGGTAAAACCTGAAAGGAATGGCAGTATATCAATACCAGAACATATTCAAACATGGCAATATTACTGGTAAGGCCAAGCTTCCCAGACATGCCTTAACGCAAAGGCCACCCCTGTCACACAAGCACCGGATCTTGATAGCAGAAACAATACAAAAGTTAGCACCTTTAATGTGGCTAGGATATGTTGGATCCTTTCATCAGGCGTGTTCGATGCCCTAGAATCTGATTGACAACACTAAATGTGCCAGGCTATCACATATCACTGTAAATAGCATCGATGATCCATGAAGATAGATTTCGTGAGAGGGTATGCGATGCAACAGTGCTCTTTGGAATCATAAAACTGAAGATGTCAAATTAACCACACCTTCTACAGCCTCTTGGTCTTTAATAACATCAATCCGAAAAACTTTAAAGTAAACTCATTCAGAACAAGCTAATCAAGGAAGAGAGAACAAAAGAATGTCAAAACGATAGTGGTAAGCTCAAAAGTGCTAC
This sequence comes from Hyparrhenia diplandra, assembly GCA_015847255.1. Lineage (NCBI taxonomy): Eukaryota > Viridiplantae > Streptophyta > Magnoliopsida > Poales > Poaceae > Hyparrhenia > Hyparrhenia diplandra. Next base: position 482,224 of record JADLZK010009492.1, read on the forward strand.
CAGATTTTCCAACCACGCTGGCCTAGAACTTTTGATCCGAGGTGTGTCACCCCAATCGTAGGCCAAAGACACGTGAGCTCGAAATGTTAACATTTGAATCCCACAAACCAAAATGAAGGCAAAGGTTGCTGAGATAACAGACTACCAAAACTTGAGGTGTGAATTTTATTTTCAACAATGAAACAGGTTCATCCATCAGCCAACTCAACAGTACAAGATAATAGTGATGTATGACCAGTCAGTAGCATGGTTATTTGATAAACTCAGCAGCCACCCAAATCTAAATGTATAGTGTTAGCTGCCATGAATATAGGAATGCTAACCACAATGGTAGCAACTGCAAATATAAGCATGGCAGGGGCAGGTTGTAGACCTTTTATTAGCATGTATCTGACCAAAATTTAAATAAACTTGAGAGGTAGGTACTCTTTCAGATGCAAGATAAACTGGAAGACATAAAATTGGAAGATAAACCAAAGCTGTCTTCTCAAAATTGAAATAAACTTGAGAAGCAAGATAAGCTGAGCATCGCTGATTTTGTATGTCCTCACATGTAGGGCAAAAGCTCTTTTAGCAAATAATCAACATAAATTACTTACCAGCTAGGCATCTGTATTTTTTACCATAATTTTTTGACCATAAATTATGTAGCAGCCAGGCATATGAATTTAGTAGGCATGCACCAACAAAGGAAACAGATACAACTAAACAGTGCAGTGTACTAAAAAAATCAAACAAATCTCATACCAAGGGACTAAACAGGAGAACAATAAATCTAGGGACAAATCGCCTCAAGATTAGTAGCCATCCCAGGAGAGGTTAGAAGGAACAGGGGGAAGGGACGAAACCGAGTTAGGGAACAACGGAGCAGCCAGGAGCAGATCGCGTCGCGCGGCCCGCCGAGACGACGCGAAGCAGGAGGAGGAAGAGGAGGGTGGCCGCAGGCACCACGCCGCGCGCACCATCATCGCCGCCCTGCTCGCGTTGGGCAAGAGAAGAAACCATGGTTAGGGCTAGGGTTGAGACCGCGCCGGTGACGAGGTGGGAGGCAGGCGAGGGAGGGCGGAGGAAGAGGACAGTGGGAGAGGAAGGAGAGAGTAGAGGAGTGGGGAGGGGGAGGCACGAGCGGAGGCGGAGGCGGCGGCGGCGGTTGCAAGAGCCACGGGAGGAACACGGAGACGAGGTGGAGGCGTGATTTTTTTTTTTTTTTTTTTTTTTTTTTTTTTTACGGCAGGAGCTGTATATATTGGTAGGTGACTGGGGGTGTTTTGCATACCACCGAACCGCTCATCACGAATCAGACGGCCAGGGGAAAAACTGATGGCGTGGATGCCCTGGCCAACGGTTTACTCCACACCAAATATTACTTTTAAATCTCCCTCGTGCTCTGTTCATTCCGCCTTGTCATTGCTCGTGTTTTGCAGTCGAGCTTCTCGATCTCTGTACACACACATATAGCTAGAGATCGAGCAAACAACAACAGAGAGCTCAAAAGATGGCCGACCTGACCCAAGGCGCTGTGGCCTCGCTGCTGGGCGTGCTCACGACGGCGGTCAAGAAGGAGGCGGAACTTCAGAAAGCCGTAGAGCGCGACATCCAGTTCATCAAAGATGAGATGGACAGCATGAACGGCTTCCTCCTCCACCTGACAAAGTCCGGGAACGAGCACGACGACCAGCAGCGCGCGTGGATGAAGCAGATTCGCGACATCGCCTACGCCTCCCAGGACTGCATCGAGCTCTACAACCTCTACGGCATGACCCCGCCGTGCAACAGCCCCTCGAGCTTCGTGGACTTCCTCCCCAACTACGTGCGCGGGAAGATAGAGCGCCACAAGCTCGCCAAGAAGATCAAGGAGCTCAAGGAGCGGGTGAAGGACGTGGGCGAGAGGCGGGAGCGCTACGGCGTCACCGTCCCGTTCACGGAGCCCAAGAGGAGGACGGACGCCGGGAATGCTGCCGGCGACGACGTGAAGACGACGATGAACGAGGCAAGAGGAGAGTTCCTTGAAGCCTTACGAGAAGACGAGGAGGAGTCCTCTGATGATGGGAAAAAGGACGAGGTGGCCGCTGCAGGTCTCTCGTCGCCTTCCATCTATATCTCCACTGTGCTGAGGAGATGGATACCTCGGCCACCATTTGATCACGCCATCCGCAAGCTTGCGCCTGAGCTTGCACCCCACGCTCGCAAGATACGTGGAGCCCTCCTCAAGCACAAGGCTGAAGGCGTGAGGAAGAAGAAGCACGATGATCGACGGCTCCATGACTCCTTCGTCGTCTGCATGGAGATGGTCCTCCGTGCTCTTCACGCTTTTCCTCAGAGCCGTGTGGGCAACGAGGATGAGCTGAACAAGCTCATGGAGGCCATGGACAGCAGCACCGCCGCCGACCTTCCCAAGCGCGTGCTGACCTTCTGCTACAGCGAGCTGACCACGGAAGAGAAGAGCTGCCTGCAGTACCTGGCTGCCTTCCGGCAAGAAACAAGCATCAGCCGGACAAGCTTGGTCCGGCGCTGCACAGCCGAACGCCTCGTGGGCGACGACAAGGAGCACCAGCTAACCGTGGAGCAGAGGGCCGAGAGCTGCTTCGAGGAGCTTCTGTTCCGGGGATTCCTCGCCCCCGGTGCCATTGGCGCCGCCGGGAAAGTCAAGAGCTGCCATTTCAGGAGTGAATCGGTCAAGGAATTCATCGTCGACATGTGCAAGGCGGAGAACTTTGTGGGCGGCGGCCTGCCAGTTCACCTTCGGATCCAGAATGAAATTCGTACTGCGGCATTGGAACACCAGGCCAAGCAGCAGCAGCGTGGTGATGAGCTGCCACGGATATGCATGCCACTGGCACTGGCGGCAGGCAATACGCAGAGGCAAAGTGATCCCATCAACAAGATGCTAGGAGATCTGTCCCAACTCCCAAAAAGCTATCGTCTCAACGTCATGGATCTGGGAGGCAGCATAGGAATACTCAAGAGGAGCCACCTGGCAAGCATCTGCAAGATCCGGACTCTCAAGTACCTCAGCCTCCGGAATACGGATGTTCGTGGGCTACCCAGCCAACTCCAGGAGCTCCGTCTGCTGGAGACACTGGACATTCGGCAAACCAATATAGGAGTAGGACGACATGGCTCCCGCTCCCAAGCACTCCTTCCACGCAGCCTCAAGCATCTTCTAGCTGGCAACGTCGACTCCCAGGGTGACGCCCCCAACGCCACCGTGAGGATCCCTGACAGTGTCAGGGAAATGGTGGACCTGGAGGTTCGTAACTGTTATTTTCCCATTTCCCAACTAAGTAGTGTAGCTCTGAATTCTTACCCATGTCCGCAACGTCGTCCTTCCATCAAGAAAAGAATACAATTTTAATACAGTGTCATGGTTTACTTTCTTATCTTTCATCAATTATATATATAAAAAGTATATACCAATATTTGTGATACCAAATTACTATTATTTGATTAATTTTATTACTTTGGAGCCACAAATGTAGATAGTATTCACTAGAAATTTAGTGAAACATAGCACGCAACACATAGTTGCATTCTTTCTTAGAGGTAGTACCAACCTAGCTCCTATCTGTGATCTGAACCTAGCTCCTATCTGTGATCTAAAGCAATGAATGAAGGGAAAAGAACACCATCTAATTTGGGGGCTTATTTTGCCTATGGGTCATTGTCATGGTTTTGACTCCTCCCCAGGCCCCACTCCTATATTGACAGCTGATTGTGTTAGCAGTCAAAGTATAGGTTTTCGACATGGTTTAGCTTCTTATGACTAGGGGTCATCCCTGCAATATTAGTTGTGTCTATGGTATGCGGCTCCCTACATACGTGCTTTAAACATGTTTAGTTGTTGTATCTAGTGGCCGTTGCAAGGGTTTTGACTATGGTTTGCCATCCTTCTCAGTTGGCAGTTTGTTATGTTGAAGGGTCGTTCTAAGGATTTTGACTATGGTTTGACTTCCTAATAAGTTAGCATCTTGTTGCGTTCATGTTTCACTATAGGGGTTTTGACTATGGTTTGGCCTTGCCCCACCCCAATTCCCCATTAGCAATTTGGTTACGTTTAGGTGTCACACACCAGTTATTGTTCCTATGACTATTTTTTGCGCCTCACACCCACAAGTTGTCAACCGCTTTGTTTAATGGTTGCTTCTGCGGTTATGATCGCTATATTAACATTTTGCCCCTCTCCTAATTTAATTTGTAGGTTGTTGTGATTAGGGCCTCCCGTAGGGTTTTCACTGTGGTTTTCCTCTAGTTTGGAACTTGGTATTAGGATCACTATGTAGGTTTATCTGGTTTTTGCCCTCTAACTTGCATCTTCTTGTGTCTAGAGTTCACTATGGTTGCCCCACCAAACCTAGTTTGTAGTTTGTTGTGGTTTAGAGTTGATACAAGGTTTGTGCCTATAATTCATCCCCTCCCATTAGGTAGTTGTGATTTGGAGTCTAAACATTTGGGTATGTCTATGGTTTTCCTCTCCTTCCCCATACCCTGGTTTGCATCTTGTTGTATTTATGGATTGCTGAAAGGGTAGTGCTTTGACTATGGTTTGTCCGTTGGTTGTCAGTTTGTTTTGTTTAGAGGTTGCATCAGGTGTTGTGACTATGGTTTTCCCTTGGTTTGCATCTTAATGGTTTAGGGGTTACTGCAAGGGTTTTGTCTATGATTTGCCCTCTCTCCGAATTTTAGTCTTTTGCAGTTTCGGGTTTCTTCAGGTGTTGAGAGTAAGGATTATGATAGTTTTTCCTTCATCTCAAAGTTAGTGACTTGTGTTATTTAGGGGTCACAACTATATATGGTTTATACCCCTCCCAATACTCCAAATGCTTGTTGTGACTTAGGACTGATACATAGGTTGTGTCCATGGTTTGGCACCCTAGTCATAGGTTGTTGTGATTTGGGTTCGCATCACGGTTGGAACTATGGGTTGACCTGTCTCCTAGGTTTTCATCTTAGTTGTGTTTAGGTGATGCTACAAGGGTTTTGACTATGCTTTCTCATCACATCCTCCATTTCACAGCTTTAGGGGTTGCAATATGAGTATGACTATGGTTTACAACTCCAATTAGTAGTTTGTTTTGTACTTTTGTTTAAGGGTGTTTGTTAATAACTGCTTCTTTCTAGAAAACTTAAACATGGATCATATATATATTTTGTAATAAACTCTACACTACTAGGATCGAGTAGAATCCCGATCAAAATTGAAAATGTAGAAAAAATCACTTAGGATATGGTTCAGTAAACACTATTCCATTTCAATTCCTAAGTCTCTAGATATGTATGTACTGCATATTTGATATGGGAACAATTCCAGCAGATCAAATAATTAAACTTATTAACCTCTTAACAGATACTGGCCCATGTCAGAGTTTGCCACCGCCGCGAGCTCAGAAAAGTTGAGAATCTGACCAAGCTAAGGAAGCTTGGTGTTGTATTCGTCCAGGGAAACGAAGACGGCATGATGAAGGATTTGCTCCCGGGCCGTCGGCAGTCTGAGCGGATGCTTGCACTCCCTGTCGGTGAGGATGGAAAGACCACCCCTCAGTGGCTGGCTTGCTCTTGACGGCGACATTTCGTCACCTTCTCCTTCCAATCTCGTGAGCCTAAGGATAGACGGCTTGAGGACCTCTGGATTGCCTACATGGGTCGAAAAGACTCTACAAGCTTCGAGAAGATCACACGTGTAATACAACGCTAATCGGGGAAGCCGGGCGCCCTCGGTGAACTCCCGGCCTTTGGTTCCGCCTCGGGGCTCGCCACAAGTCATACAATGGAAGAGAGCTCGCCTTCTCAGAAACCGGTGGGTTCCCGTCACTCAAGTTTCTCGTAATTGAGAACGTTCGCCGCCACCGAGCTCACCTTCCAAGTCGACTTCGCGAAAAAGCTTGAGAAGATCGCCCCGTCATCGGCGGACCACACCTCCGATGACGCCCCTAGTTGCGACCATCACACGGTTTCCGTGGTCCGGAGTCGAGAACCCCGCCCAAGCTGAGAGAGGTGGTGCTCAAAGGCCCCGCGAGAGCAAAGATCCTTCCACCTTGACCAAAGACATTGCAAAGCACCCCAACCACCCGCTTCATCACTTATGGCCACTAACTTGCACGTACCACCTACCGCGGATGATCGACTCCATCTCTCGTGATTATCCTTCCTTGCATGTGTATCTTATCGCTATATATATAATGCACGGCCTAGCTAGGTTCATGCATGTGTGTCTTATCATCTATTCCTAGTAACTCAAATAAGGCCTAGCTATCTATCGATACAAGGTCATAGATGGCTACCTAGCTGTGAACATACATGTCATTCTGCATGCGCATTCAAATTGAATTTGTGTGCCTCTATATGTACATATATATATCGAAAGTGTGTGGAGGCGCAACAAAGCTCGATGTTGGGTTTCGGTGTTGTTGCATGAAACAAGACCTCACAATATACCGTTTCAATTTATAATTTTATAGACATGTCATCGCATTTAATTGCGACATGGAATTGAGATCGATTAATGTTTGGGTTTCATAGGGCTATGCAATTGCGATCAGAACTCGCAAAATGATGCGGTGATTATCGGTCACGTCAACTCAACCCGCGTCGCTCTCGAGGGCGGCTCGGGCGGGCTCCCTTCCCGCCGCCACCCACCTTCTCGGGGCGAGCTCTCCGGCCGCCGCCGCTGCCCCTGGTGGCGGCAGCCGGCCCTCCCTCCCTCCGCTAGCTCCTCCCCGCCCTCTCCCCTCTCCGGTCCCCCCTCTCCGACCCAACCCTAACCTCGTCTAGCCAGGTGCTTCGACGTCCGACGTCCGGCGGCAGTGGCCGGATCGGGCCTTCCCTTGCCGGATCTAGCACGTGGTGGCGCCCTACCCCCTTCCCGGGCGCCCGGCGGCCCGTCGTTCGGGCGGTTGCGGTGGCGGCCGGCGTGCTCCTTGCTCCTCCGGCGGTTCACCGGGAAGCCTTGGCGGGTGGGGGCTGCGCCTCTCTCGGTGTAGGGGTAGGCGGCGGGGGAGGCCGATCCGCGCCCCTTGGCCGGATCCGGCGGTGCCCCCCACCCACCCACCCACCTCACCCCCTCCACATGTTCTCCTTCGGTGGCCGGGCGTTCTCGGGCGGCGGCAGCGGCCGAATCGGCCTCGGCGGCATTGCTCGGGCCTCCCGCGTGGGCGGATCGGCACTCCGGTTGGTGTTGCAGCCCGCGTGCGCCATCCCGCACCATGATGGTGTGGACAATGCCTCTGGCTGTGCGTCGTTGACGCCGTGGTGGCGTGGATGACGTCGTCTTGCTCTTCTCGCGCATCGGCAACATCATGGTGGTGAGGTTGATGTCTTTCAAGTGGGCGCATCAACCCCCCTTGTTCGTCCGCATTTGGGAAGGTGCCCTTTACCGGCGCCGCATGCACTGTGGTCGGTCTGGTCTCCGCCGCGCTTGGGGAATTGGTGCCATGGAGAAAGCCTTACCCATTTTTTGGGTCGATGGCGTCGGCTTTGGGCGCCGTTCACTTCCACTCGGAAGGGTCCATCGAAAAGGCCCTTTCCCCGTCCCCGTGGAGGCCGGTGTTGGTTGTCGTCGCGGTGCCTTTTGCGCGCTTATTGCTTTGCTCTTCACTCGGTTTGTCCTGTTGATGGTTGTCATTTGTAGTTGCCATTTCGGTGCTCCTTGTCCGTGGTCCCGGGACTCGTGACTCGGAGGGTGTCTTCATGTCGGCGCCTCGTCCGTGGTCCTCCTAAGTGACTCGGAGGGGTATCTTCATGTCGATGCTTCTTGCCCGCGGTCCCAGGCCTCAATGACTTCGGAGGAGCACTTGATTCCACAGTTCTTACGGGCTTCGACGCCACCGGCTTTCTTGGTGTTGAGTTTTCTTCGTTTTAGGCTTGGTTTTTGCGGGTTGTTAGGTGGAGGGTCTCCCGCCCCTCGCGTTTCTTGCTTTCGTTTGTGTTTCAGGAGTTCGTTGGTAATCCATGGATTACCTGCGTACCATTTGTATCAACTATGTATAGGTCTATTGACCATTCCCTTTTGCTTAATGAAAACGGGCTATATTCGATCGCAAAAAAAAAAAAAAAAAAAAGTGCTATGCAACCACATGTATATATTTTAATTCATTGGCGATCCACAAACTTGTTTGGAAGTGTAGGTGTCAAAATCCCAAGACGCTAATTTTTGTCTCCCTGAAGCTGTAACAAGGTCTCATCTATGTCCCAACGGCTATTTACCTGACCGAACATTTTAGGTGACATTTTTCTAAGGTGACAAGCCCTAGTATGCAATTAATATGCTGCTAAAACTATATTATTGTTTTAGCATCTTAACTATCTCAAATAGAAAAACTCAAAATTAGAAAGTTGTAGATCACATTGAGTATTAGGGTTTTCATATAAAAATCATCTTTATCCAAAGTCCTATGGAAAGAAACAATTTTTCTAAGGTGGAGGCTTGGCATAGATAAATGCCCATTGGGACCTAAATGTGACACATTATAATTTTAGGAATTTTTAAGACTTTGAGGACCTAGATAACATCTGCAGAAATCTTTGAAGATCCATGGTAAATTTCAGGAAATCATTACTACATAAACCGTTTTTTTAGGGTGACATGTTCGGGAACGCCACTCCTCTTGAATCCAAAGGCATGCGACGAAAGCTACTCTCTTGTTTGCCCAATTAGGATAGGAGCCGAGGACAAGATATATTCTACAACTAATCTCTTGTTTACCAAGCTTTTTAGTTAATATTATTAGCATTTATGTATCTAAATAAATATATTAAAAAATATATATTCTATAACTAATCTAATGATACTTATTTTGTATCATGAATTTTTTTAATTTTTTATGTAAATTTAGTATGTTATTTTTTAGATTACACAGTACAATGCAAACATTCAACACACACGCATACACTCACCCCGATGAACACCTTCGAAGAACTGTTTGACTTCTAAAAAAGAATTGCATTCGTTTGTGTACAAAAGAGAGTAGCATCACCATACTACGTACTCACCAAGCCCGCTTTGCCCATTTGAGTGTGACGTAAAAAAACTTTTTTTTTAGATTACACAAAGTACTACACTGCAGACACTCAACACGTACGCACACTCATCTCTATGAACACACGTATGCAAACCCTACCCTATGAGCACCTTCAAGAACCGAGCCGACAAACTAACCTACGAGAAAATCCGTTATACCTCTCCTTAATTGAGCTGAAAAAACTCCTTACATGTCAAGTTCTTTGTCATCCTTCTTAAAAAAAGATTCTCTTCTTATACCTTCCCAGATGGAATGCCTTGCGATCAAACTATTCGATTCTCACGCTTTTCTATGCTTCTTCCTAACTAGTATTCGACATCTCCCACTTTTCTGAGTGAAGTTCTACTCCCTTGTTTTTCACATTGCAGTACATGTAGTGGGAGCAACATGCTATCCTCACAAAGGGTCCTGTTTGGTTGGTGACGCGGATGACTTGCGCAGCAAGAAAAAAGTGTTGCCTCGAGAGTTACCTCGAAAATTTGATAAAATCTACCCCGCCGCACAAGTAAAAGAGATAGTCTGTTTGGTTGGAAGCATGTGCCTAAGAAATTTAATAAAGAGAGAGAATATTTTTCTTCTATATAATCTTACTTAACACCATTTCATTAATAATAAACACAACTAATAAAGAAAAAAAATAAAGCAAATGCTTTTATTAATCAACAAATAAGAAAAACAAAAATAATTTTAAAAAATATCATGTCTCTCATTTCATAGAGTGTACCAACAAACAATGCATCTTTAACTATATGAGTTTTCTCGGTAAAATAAATAGAGAATTGTTTCTAGTAAAAAACATCTATAATTATCTCTAATAAATAATTAGCTTTATTTTAAATTAGCTAAAAATAGAAATAAATAATTATTAGTATCAAATTGAATCAATAATGGACAAATTGAATCAATAATAATGGTATACGTTTGTGCCATAATAAAATAACTAATGTACGTCAGCCTTACTTAAGGAGCTTATAAAATAGCTAAAGCAATCGTATCAGTCACTGGAGTAGTACTAGTCCAGGCAAATAAGCAGCGGGAGCCAGGCGACCATTTTTCAACGCCTGGTGCTCGGCCGACGATGCCTGGGCCAGGCAACCCACCAGGTCTCCATCCAAACGAGATCCAGTCAGCTCCCAGGCAAGCTACAGGCGAGGCAAAATCTTTCGGGGTTCAAACCAAACAAGCCCATACAACATCATATAAAAAAATGATTCAACATGAAACGTTTATTTGACCTCGCAGCACATCAATGTCTCCTCCCAACAGAGCAAGGTGCTGAGAAAAATTTCCGAAGATGAATTGTTCTACTCATATCAGTATTGTAACTGAAAAACAACTTCCCTCATTCGAAACAGAGATTATCCAGACAGCTCCCGAGCTTGTCAAAGCTGTGATAAATGGTGCATTCGCACAAAAGGATACTGAAAATAAAAACCCCGCGACGTTGGCCTAAGTGTAAGATTTGAAGAAACCCAAACAAGGGATTTTTGTAGATGTCATGTCATGCTTAGCCTGAAGAACGGACAATTCATCACGACAGGGCTTTCTGCACCTCAGCAGTCACTTCCTTTGGTGGTTTCTCTGCGGGCAGGTTCACCACTAAGCCCTTCTTGGAGTAATAGTCAATCACCTGGACAAGCCAATTGTTTTCAAATTATTAGGAATGGTATTGATTAAAAAAATTACATCACTAAGTACAGAGAATAGACGCATTGACTGTCATGACAACCCAGAAGACTTATGCAACCACAAAAAACATATATGAGTGGAGCATCAGAACTATAAAGGACATTAAAAATGCACATCCAAATGGCCCATCAAATTGTTGAACTTTATGCAGCCCTATGACATAATTGATGATATAAATATAAACATTTAAATGGATGGACATCATCGATGAACAAATGTGAGATAAGCCAAATTTACTCTTAAACAATAGAACAAAATTTTAGAGGTAAGACATTAACATCACTTTAATATAAACATATATAGTGGTACAGGATATTTTTTCAGGAACATAATTCTGTTAAAGAATAACATACAGGTTCAGTTTGTTTGTGGAAGGCTTCAAGCCTTGACTTCAAGACCTCAGCTGTGTCATCTTTCCTTTGAATCAATGGCTCTCCAGTTACCTTTGTGAAAATAAAGAGCAAACAAACAAACAACAGAAGACAATCACTTAGTTTAATGCCAACTGGAAAAAAAAAAAGAAAATATATTTAGTATGAGAAGAATTTAAAATCACAAGTGCACAAATATATTCTGGATCACATCACATAAATTTTCGATATTAATAGTTGAATACAAGAGAAGACAGAAGTGCATTCAATAATGCAGCTTTTTTCTTGCTGCAAAAAGATAGCAATAACTGTAGAACTCAACTATGTGCATTTTCCTTGAGGGAGAAACAGGGAAAGAAAAAGGGTGCACCATCACTTAAATTAACCAGTACATCATCCAAGAAGAAATAATAGCATCCATAAGCAGATTCAGACCATAATAGTATGCCAATATTCACACAGTCATAAGTTTCAAGATCCGATTACTCTAATTTATTATCTAACAGATTGGAAAAGTTATGCCACAAGTAGCTGATTGGGAAAATTGAACAATTTACACAGCAGAGTATTGAATCAATCCACACTAAGACTAGAAGACAGTACAAACAATACAAATAAGATCATGCAAAGATTTATAAGCAGATAAACTAGATGTTGTACTCAACTTACATCATCAACTCCTGGAGACTTTGGAGGTGCAAATTTTGTATGGTGCGTCCTACCACTGGCGAGTGGATCCAGCGACCAGTAATCCGTTCTTCCAATATAGCATCATCAATGGCAAAGTTCAGGACCTTGTCAACATTTGCACCTTGCTTTGCCAGCATCTCATCAAGCTGCACAGAACGTTCAAAAATTCAGTGAGGGGAAATAATACTAATTCAAATATCCTGTAACAATATGTTATATGAATACTTCTTCATGCTGGTGTATTGATCAAGTATATGACCTTTTTGTGCTTGAGTGACAGTTCTAGGGAAAGCCATCAAGAATGAAACCTTTCTGACATGAGGGTTTCTTCATAGCTTCATCAATAATCCCCACAACCAAGTCATCTGAAACAAGCTCTCCCTAAAAGAGGAAGGCAGCATACAACGGAGTCAAAAAGAACGTTTTCATGCTGGTTAGCATTTTTAGTATAAGTTTTGGTCTGTTAAAACTACCTTATTCATAGCTTCTTTTGCTTTGATACCTAGAGGTGTCTTGGCCGCCACAGCAGCCCTCAGCATATCACCAGTGGCTAAATGGCACAGGCAATATTCATCTTTAATAATGGGAGACTGAGTTCCCTTTCCAGAGCCAGGTGGGCCTACAAGATTTGTAGAAAAGGTGTCAAATTCTCCAAATCAAGAGCACTATATATATATAATAGACATAAAAACTAAAAATGTTGTGAATAAGGAAACAAAAGATTATAATAGTGTTGTGATTATTGCTCTCCATAAAAAGCACTATGATCTTATACCACCCGACACAATAGTGCTCTCTTTCATCCTGACTACCAATACCAGAAAATATGTCAAACCAAATAGCATGACAACAAACAAAGCCACAATGAAAAGCAAGAAACCATACAACAGACAGCATTTGTTTCAATTTACTTGTCTTGAATCTCACAGTAAGCAGATCAATTTTTCAGATGTAAATGTACAGTCATTAGCAACAAAAAAGTAAAACAATAATTTCATAAGGGAGTTCACCTCAGTGTTACAAAAATATGGACGACAATACATACTCAATGGAACCAATGAAAAGTCAAATAAACAAAATAAAAGGCATAACAGAGCATCACCCTTTACTTTGCGTGCACAATGGGGCAGCCCCATCTTATCTTAATGTCATGAAGAAAAGGCTTCCCACATCAGGCCAAGCTGACCAAGATTAATTTTTGATAATCCTTGAAGAATTATAAAATTATGCCAAAAAACACCAGAACCGAACAGCACAGAGCTAATAGACTAGCGCATGATTAATTTCTCTTGCTATTCAACTAGTGAATCCTTCCAGCTGTTAGAAAACTGTAGACAATCCCCACGAATGCGGCATGAGAAATAGGGGGATAGCCAAGATTTCACGGGAAAGGAGAGAACTTTCCGCGGATCCAGAGAACCAACGGCGGCAAGCCGCGATTTCCCCCGTCCCCACGGCACCAGGAACCGTGGCAGGGATCCACCGAACGCCGTTAACGGGGAGGAAGAAGGGGAAAGGGGAGGGGTCTCCCGTACCGATGAGGATGAGGCGCTTGTCGGGCTTGGAGCTGCACTTCATGCGGCGGAGCAGCTCGTGCATCAGATCCAGCGACGGCACGTCCTCCAGATTCGCCGCCATCTCCGCCGCCGCCACAACGGGAAGAGCGCTCCACTCGAGCCTTGCAGGTGCAGGTGTAGCAGGTTCTGACTCTCCTCGATCGGCTGGGTCGGGTGACCCGGATGGGTCCGACCCCTTTTGCATTGTTTGGATGAGGAGTGACTGGGGATGGGTTCGACCGGGGAATATTCCCTCCAAATTTGGGTCGACTCCGTCCGCTTAAAATGCTGCGCGAACGGGCCGTCCTCCGTTCACGGAGAGCGGGTTCGTTCGTGCGGGCGGCTTTCCCGGCCTTGAACTGCATCTCAGCGGCGGGCTCTCCAAGTAGCGGACGACTTCACCGTGGCGTGGACAACCGCCCCTCCCTTCCCGAGCGCGGGCGGCCTCCATCCCTTCCCGGGGCTGGCGGGCGGTCTCCCCTCCCTTCCGGCGCTCGGTGCCAGGAGATGCCCGCCGCGGATGGCCTTCCGGCGGAAGTGGAGCGGCGCTTCGGTGGAGGCGGAGATGGAGTGGCGCCGGTGGCGGCCGGGTAGGAGCGGCGCAGGGAGGGCACGCGGCCGCCGATTCGCCGGCAGGAGGAGGCGACGACTCATCGCGGCCGGCCTCCCCTGACCCCACGGTCGCGGGCCTCCCTCCCCTACCCGGCTCCTACCCGAGCCGCCACGGAGCGCCACTCCATCTCCGCCACCGAGCGCCGCCTCCATCTCCGCCGGAGAGAGGCCATCCGTGCGATACCGCGGCACCGAGCGCCGGAAGGGAGGGGGAGACCGTCCGCCGTCCGGAAGAAAGGAAGGCTGTCCGCGCGGCGCCTGGAAGGGGAGGGGCGGCCGTCCACGCGCCGATGCGGAAGCCGTCGCTGGGAGATCGCAGGAGATGCAGCGCCTGGGCCCTGCGAACCCGCGTTGCAAACGGGACGGCTCCGCCGATTTGGCGGATGGAGTCGACCGCAGACCGAGGGAATATTTTCGCCGGGTCGAACCCATCCCCGCCACTCCCCCATCCAAACAACGAAAAGGGGGTCCGACCCATCCGGTTGGTGAAATTCACCCAACCAAAGCAGGCGACAAGGGTCCCGATCCAAAGTGTTAGAAATAACGGATTCCGTCGCTCGGGTTCCCATCCCCGCAACCAAACAACGGATGGAGCCACTCCGTCCCCAAAATCAAGATTGCAACCAAACACTAAACGGAGCGGCTCCATCCAAAAAAACGAGGGTCGGAGCCATCCCAACCCGGTGATCCCGCATCCAAACACACGGTTAGCGAAGTTTGCCCAAAAATAGATGTTTTTTTAAACTCACCAAGGGTGAGGGCATTCACGAAGGCGGACTCTACCATAGAGTCTAAAACTATTTATTACCTCAAGGCAACGTGGTCTTGGAGTCCAAATAAGACTTGGAGTCTTGTTTTTCTCCCTCCCTCTTCTATAAATGTGTTGCCACATCAGCTTATATCACCAAGTGCAATAAATATGATGGTAATAAATATGATTAGACTCTATGATAGAGTGATTGTGAGTGCTCTAAGGCTTCGCTTTCTAGCTTCACCAGCTCAACAATGGTACTGGTTAATACAAATCTCGAGCAAAATTATATTGAATATATTTCTTTTGAATAAAGATCTATTTGTCCAAGATGTGATGCGTGTGGAAAGACAAATGTCTTTCTTAAATTCACTCTAAATCAACAATTTAAATATAAAAACATTTCTCGTATACAATAATTTTCCTAATATCTTGTGTGCACTAGAGATCCAATTATGTTCACTAGTTTTGGCTAACCAGAAATCCAATTATTAGAGATATAATTAAAAAAAATATTAGACAATTTTACTAAAATATCTATTTCTATCGATTAGTCTGGTTGGTTGCCATTAAAACGTTTTTTAATGATGGATTTGGTTGGAACAAAGGTAGGTAAGGATGGTACCGATGCATCAAACTCGGAGGGAATGGTTTGGCTAAACAGACATGTGTATGCATAGATCATGATGTGTGTTTGGTTTTGCTAGTAGTAGGTGGCTACCTACCGTGGTAGTGCCATGTATCATTTTCAGCTATATTTTTTCTGGTCCCTCTGGATTTGCATGCAAGTTTGCATCTGAACGATTTATCCCCAGCGTCACATTGTATATCTAACTCCACCTGGGCAAGTTCTATCCCATTTTACTAATAAGCATGCATAAGAGTAGCAGCTTGATGAGTATCTCAGCATATTTCAATTTCACGTAATATAAATTTCCAATTTTTAACCATTCTTCGGCTCTCCCTGTCAGCCGGTGAAACCCAAGCTCACCGAACAGCTGTAACCACCAACTCCAAGGTTTGGTGGACACCTAATCAACCTACAATTTCCATGCATGTGCCGGCAAAAGGCAGCATCGTCGAAGAATTTTTCCTTGGTGTCTCCGCAACGACATTCAACGGCGGCATCTTCCTAAGCTCGCTCTGACTGACTCCTAAACTTTTTTTTTTTCTCATGATTCGTGATATGTACGTACCATTATACTAGAAGCAGTCTCAACGGAAGAGTTTCTGAAACATATGCAGGGAGCTCCACGCGGTTCCACGCGGCACCTGCTACAGCAAGGGTCGGCGACTGAGCGCAGCGGAGCAGTAGATCCGAGCGGAGGAGGATGGAAAAAGACCGGTTTCTCCCCAAACACACACGAGGCCGTTTCCTCATGCATCGCACACGAGTCGGTCGGAGGAAACAATTTCTCTAATTTTCTTCTCTCTCCTTAATAAATTTTTTCGGGAACAGTTTTTCTAGTTTTCTTCTCTCTCCTTAATAAATTTATTGTCACATCATCAATTTGCTTAAGGCACTCGCAACCCATGCTCTACTATAGGTCCAAAGACATTAATGACGGTCAATTCGGCGTTAAGACTCGGATCTACTAATTAATGTATTTGGACCCTACAAAGTAATTAAACGAAGTCAATTTGCGTCGAAGTCTTATCATTAAGGGCACTTTCGAAGCTGACAAAGACGTGAGTCGTGACAAGACTTCGAGTCTTATTTTTTTCTCCTTCTTTCCTCAATAAATGACCCGCCATATCAGCAAATTGCTTACGTATCACTTTGTAATTAATATCTTAATACACCATTGGGACTGTGTGTACATCTAGTGAATGACGGATCCAGGATTAAAAGTTAGCATGCACGGAAATAATTCACATACGGTCATTTAATAATATACCTTTAAATCCATTTAAGTATATTTCACTACTACAATATTCTTATTGGCGTGCCACAAAAAAAAATCTTATTGGCGGTTTTGGGTTTTCATATGCGGGAAAAGCAACCGCCTCCATCAAAAGATGCCGGTCAATGCAGACTACTGCGAAAATAAATTTAAAGAAAAAAAGAAGAAGAAAAGCCCATACACCGAGCTCGGGCCCGGATGATCCGGGCCTCCTCGTGCCCGCCGCGACTGCCGTCGTCGTTGTTGCATGGGTCCACCAGTGGTGGCGGCTGCCATGGGCCGCATGGATTTGGTGGTAGAGGCCTATGCCG
This sequence comes from Hyparrhenia diplandra, assembly GCA_015847255.1. Lineage (NCBI taxonomy): Eukaryota > Viridiplantae > Streptophyta > Magnoliopsida > Poales > Poaceae > Hyparrhenia > Hyparrhenia diplandra. The sequence goes on from JADLZK010009492.1 coordinate 499,122, forward strand.
AGGGAGGAGCCGGTGCTACCGAATCTAGTGGTGGAGGCTGCTGCTGAAAGAGATGGTCGACGTTTGCATTTGTGATTCGCCTACTCGTTGTCGAATCTAGCCTCCCCGATCAAAATCTGGCCTCCATGTCGTATCATTCATTGGTGCCCCTGGTGCTCCTCGCACATATTGGCAACTCAGCTCAATCAACACCACACATTGAGACTTGAGGTCCCGGCCTCTCTCTCTCTCACCTAGCTTGTATTCCCCTACTACGAGCACTTCGGTGCAGATACACGACTCCATCCCCCTAACTGGACTAGGGCCAATGCGCAACAATTTACTCATCGGTAATAGAACCGCCAGTTCAAAACACCGACAATAGGTATAGGGGTTTAAACTAATGAGTTCCACAAGTTTTGGTGTTCTCACTTGTTTTACAGGGGATAAATGGTTTTTCCATGATATAAAAGCATCTCAAATGATAGATTAGAGTGCACCATTATGAAGGGTTGGTCAAGACGATCAAAAAGCAGACATACCATTTGCTATATTCGAGTCCAAAATCAAAAGATATCAATTTCACATCAAAACCTCTACTAGAAGACTCTACAAGACACGAAGACTACCCAATGAAGCTTGGGCCAAAATCCCACAAGGGAAGCTCGGTCATGCTCCTCCTTAGGCTCGGCCGTCTTGACGACCCTAGAGCACTGTTGGCAACTTGCTTCGTAGGTCGGTTTCTAAGACTTATAGATTGCATCTTGACCATTAATCAAGGTCGGTTTGATCCAAGGGCTCTCGTGCATCCTATGCCCTTATATAAGAAAGACGCATGACCGCTAGGATATTCATTCAATTCATTATTCAATCGGCATAGACCCTGAGCCTTCTCTAATTCTAAAACTAGATGTAGAACTAGAAGCCCTAGAATAAAGTTGAAGAGCCAAGCATCAAGTTGTGATATTAGTTTTGTAGTCTCCAAGAGAGATTAGAGCTATCCTCATTTAGGGATTTAGAGTGTGGGTGAAGGGAAGAGTTGGAGGGCGACGGGCTTTGTTGATGTCTCCTCCACGGCTTGTACCTCAGGGATCAAGTTCCATATGGGGTTTGCTTCTAAGACTCTATGGTGGATCAACTTCTTATTCGAGTAAGTAACATTGTTCTTATTGTTCTTAAGGTTTACAACTCTTGTTTGAGTACTTTTTAATCTATAGGACCCTATAGATTAGAGGAGTAGATGTAGATTTAAGCGTGGTGCTTAGACAAAGGTTGCTTGTGGATGCACCCTACCTTCTGGATCGGTGGTAACTAACAGGGTGACCTCCTATCCCATTAATTCTATGTAGCCCACCTCCCACTGGATAGGACTAGCAGGGCCAGTTGCTTATATTAAGGATTGCACTCTATGCTAGTGTTTTTCCTTACAAATAATGTTCCCATAAAAAAAATAATAGCGTAGCTTGAGAGGGTAAGAACTAGACAACCATAATGATCTCCTTTACCTCTATATCCTCTCAAGATCTTGATAGCTACTAGGGGATTAAGTTACGACCACGAGTCACTCTGCCTCCATTCTTTTCGGTGGATACGATATTTAAAACCCTCCTCCCAAGTGAAGTGCTACATTGATATCCATGCACTTGTAGATTATTTCTCTTTGATCATTTTGTAGGCATAACAAATACCACCAAGCATTTCTTGCGCCATTACCAGGGATGAGATTAACTCCATTCCTAGTAGTGACGTTAGGAATGTCAACAAGCATTATTGGCATAGTTACCGGGGAGAACAGTTGTTGAGAGAACTTTGAGTGCAGCTTACTCTTGTATGTATACTTTTACACTTTTATTTTTTTCTATCTTCTTGTTCAATCCTATCTTTGTGGGATCCTTGGATTCCACACCTATCTATCAATATGCTACACCCATAAGCATAGGTTTTAGGCCACTAGAATCTTTAGGGTTTATCCCAACACCTGAAATCTCATGTTTGGTTTTGTCGATTGATGCTACCTCTTTATGATAATCATCTACTCTAAGTGTGCTTATGAGATAGGATAGCATGGATGGTGTGGAGCTACATGATCATGAACATGGACTATGGTGATGGACATGATGGATCATCAAGCTTGCTCGTTGGAAAAGCAAAGACCCGGAGATCAAGGCAAAGGTATACTTGATAGGTCTTTCACTTTTGGTGATCAAGACACTATAGAGAGTGTGATCACATTTTGTATAGATAGTCGACTATCAAGAGAGCAATTCAATGGCTAATCCGCATTTCAAGTGCCTCTAGGTTCATTGTGACTTGCATATGCATTTAGAATCTAGTGCACTAACTTCGCCTTTGAAATTGATTGAGAAATTTCTAACACACATACACATGGAGACGTACACTTGGTGGTGTTGGCACATTTGCAAAGACGTTTTTTGAGAAAAATTAGATGCCCATTTTCTATTGTGTGGGATGCAATTTTTCGGAGAAATCTTGCTAACCCTCGTGCTCAAGTTGGTATACTTGTTGGGTAGCAAGTTGTAGTGAAAGCAACGATGCGGCGACGATCTGAATCTTCGCCGCGCCGCGCGCCGGTGGCTGCGGCGTCGACGCCGCCCCTACGCCCGGCTGGCGTGGTGGCGTGGCTCTTGCCCCGAGATCGTGGCATCGGCCCGGAGGCGGCGTCCGGTGGTTGCATGTCGACGCCCGGGGTTTCAACCCCCAACATCGGTGCATGCTAAAGGGTCATCTCGCGTGCATGCATGGCGTCGGACGCCGCGGCATGCGGTCCGGCGCGCTACGGGCTGGTGAGTCCGGTGTGCACTCGCGTGGGGTTGACCGCCCGCGGCGCGCCGATCGCGGAAGGTGTGTCGTCGGGCGCGCGGCTCCTCGGGCCGAACATCGATCGACGCGTCCGGCGCTCCGGGGGCGGGCGTGTCCGGCGCATCGATTGTTGTTTTCACCCCTAACGGCTCTATTTCTTTGGGGGCTTATAAATAGAGGTGTGGCCGGTCCTTTGGGACCTCTCTTGCACATTTGGTAATTCTAACATCCTCTTCTTGGTAGAGAAAACTCCCTCCTCTCTCTCCCTTGCTTGATTGTGAATCGTTGGTGAGATTGAGTAAGATATTGAGTGAGATATTCAAGTGCATATTGCGTGATTATTGCATCAAGAGGCACTTGTTCTTGAAAGGAGCCGTGGGATTCTTATTTCTTTTGAGAATTTGCTTTCGAGTTCCCTAGCGGCTTGGAGTTGGTGGTGGTGTTTGAGCTCGATCGGTGATTGTTCGAGGCTACAGGTGGATTTGTGAGGGGTCTCGAGCCTTCCCCGCGGAAGATTCACGAAAGGCATCGTTAGTGGATTGCTCATGGATTGTGGATCCCCATCTCATGAGTGATTCTTCTGGGCTCCCTCGAAAGTGATTTGGCACCAACCATTTGCTTATGAATCATCAAGTGGGTGCATCGCTAGAACACGGGGACTAGCGTCCGGCAAGCACGTGAACCTCTGGGAAAAATCATCATGTCAGCGTGATTTGCTCGTTCGAGATTTCTTCTTGACATCGTGATTGGCTTCAACCCCTTATCTACTCGATGGTATTGTATTCTAGCTCATCCTCGCTTTTACTTAGCTTATCTTGATTGTTTTAACTCTAGTGTTAGAATTGCTTAGTGTATCTTGATCACCTAGGAGTATCTTAGTGACATAGCAATTGTGTGTAATTAGGGATACTAGAATTGATAGGTGGCTTGCATAGCTAGTTGAAGCTTCACTAAATTCGTTGCGTCGTCTTCTTCTCTAACTATCTTGTCTTAGTGTTGTTGTAGAAATTTTTATTAGGCTATTCACCCCTCCCTCTAGCCATTTGGGACCTCTCAACACCCCGCTATGAGCTATGCCTATGGTTGATTGAAATGATCATGAAACAACCATTTCCTTCATCTCCACAAGTTCGAGTGACTAACTCTACATAGATGGCATGTTCAATGAAACCATCCATTGGAAGAATTTTCCCTTCTCTAAAAAGGAAGAGCTAGCGTACAACCAAACCCAAAGGATGAAGCAAGAAGCTTGGAGAACCAAATGTTCTACCTTTTGGATAGACTTACACTCCCCATAGTTAACCTCGGAATCTAGATCATATCCTTTGGTCTCATCCTAGGAATGTTGTGAGCATGACCATCATGCAGCTACTAGAGGAACTTTTTCTCTCTTTTTTCTCAAGCAAGGTTAGTCATTGACAAACTCGTGAGTGGAATTCCTATGCTAGCATTCTTTGTGAACACCCAAAGGGGAAAAAGCCTAAAGTAAAAAAGGAATCATCCTCTAGACAAAGGAGGAAGTTTTGATTGCCAAATCACAATAAGTCCAATCCCAAGAATTAGCTACCAATCCCAAACAATCAATACTCCAAAAACCTCCAAGGGAGAAGAAATTCAACGCTTGAAAATCCCTACTTTGTGATGACCTTGGGAAGGGCATAAACTTCGTTTGTATAAAAGACCCTTGAGTATATAATCCAAATCATCTTAAAGGAGAGTCTATTAAATTAGAAAGCATCCATATTTCTATAACGGACATGGGGAAAATATCAAGGATAGCATATCTAATGATATCATAGAAGGAAAGCAAAGTTATCAAGAAGTTGTCTTCTCGCTTCTATGTTCGAGATTAGACAACTCATCCGAACCCATATTTAACCTCATCCTTGACCCCCAATGAATCCTTGTGTGCTCTTTTTCTTGAGTCTCCTTATGATCCTAGAAATCTCGAGAATAGAAACCATGAAGGATCTCGGGAAGACCAAAAAGAGCATTGTCAATGGTGGAGAACATTAAGGAGCATGGAAGCTACTTCATGATCACTTCATCCAATCCATGCTCATTTCAAACCAAACTCTGAATCGGTTACTCCCTTTAATCTTGCCACATACGAGATCTCTAACCCCCTCATGCTTCATATTCATAACGGTTTGGAAAGGGTGGTCGTAGACGTATATCTTCATCATAAATATTGCAGATCTTGTTGGCTTGAATCTTGAGACTAGTATTGGAGAGGAAACCACTTCATCATCTTGAATCATAATTTCAAGGTTTCCCTAGGACAAGCTTTTTGTCGTAAAACAAGCACTCTAGGTAAATAGCATAAATGTTCATCTTTTATAATACCCTTATGAAATGAGCATAGATATATAATTGTGAGAATATTCCTTGAGGGTATTTTTGTCACTAACCATTCTAGGCTTGGAGCAAAAGAACGGAGGATGACAATGTAAGGTGTATCCAACCAATTATTATGCATAGAAACATCTCTTGCAATGTTGCTACATTAACTTGGTTATCTCGTACCTTTAAGACATGCTCAAATTGCTAACAACAATAATGATGCTTTTTTTTTATCTCCACTTGAGTAAATCTCTATAATGCTTTTATGTTTTGAGTCTACCATAGTATGCTTTGGTTTAGAAGTCTTGCAAGGGGTATTTCTAAAGGCTTTTTAAATTAAGTGTGGTGCTTAGGTTACATAGCCTTCCTTAATATGATTAGGCATGGAGTCTAGTTTGGTTATTGAATTAAAAATTACATGTGGACATTGGTATATTTTGTTAGACTAACCCTTGTATAAATAACAACACTCAATCACATGGGGAGCTCTTGAGATGAACTCACACTAGAGATAAAAGCAAGACATATGAACTCTAACACCTTGAACAAGAAAGACACACCTCATAGGTAAAAGAATTCCCTATGAACAAAGAGGAAGAAGAGGAGTGCCATAAACAAAATCTACAATCAAAAGCACTCACTCAAGGATGATTGATCCATGGAGAAAGAATACCAAATCCACTAAAGATGATCCGGGCATGCTCTTCCTCCTTGCATGCCCTCGTCACTCCACTTGCTGGTTTGCAATCTCTCTATTCACTATTGCTCTATTTCTATAAGTTTGAATGATTCTCGATGCATGAGAATGAAACTTAAGACAAAGTAAGATCGATCCTTTAGAAGAAGTAATGGTGAATACTAAAACATGAGATAAATGGACTATGCTAAAATGTTCAACTAAACTTTTTTATAGCATAGAAAGTGACATTTAGCTCTTTGACAACACTATCCTTATTATTACTTGTATATTCCTTTGAGTATGTGTTGTCCACTAATGTTGCGAGGAATAAAACAATGAGAGAAAAAAAAAGGTCCTAGCATAATTTAAAGAACAAGAAAAGAAAGGACAATGCAACAAAGGAGATAAGTTGGGAACAAGATACACAAGAAACCGAACAAGAAAAACTTCAAGAAGGAGAGGACCACCACAAGGTGTTAGAGTGACATCATGCTCCAATAATGAAGTTAACATCTTGAGATAAGTTGCCATTATTTATAAAGCTTTTCCTTAATTATGGCATGCTCCTAAACAAAAGAATCAAACATGATAGGGTTATCAACCATATTTGATCCAACAGGATTAACTCCACATGTTAAGTTCTTTAATTGTTCCTAACACCACTCTCTTGTTCTCATAGTCCTATCATGTAAGCTAAAATGTTGCACATGCTACTTTGGAAAATGATAAGTAAGTAATCATAAAAAACAATATACCTAGATAGACAATCCTTCCATGAGCTAAGCAATTTGATTCTTTCTATCAAAATATCTTAATTACAACATTCATGCTCGATCTTATGATCTTATCACCCAAGTTAGGATTAAGTAAAGCATATAAAACATCAACTTTGTCTTGTTCAATGTGCTTGAGGTTAGATAAAGAATGAACAAAGTTAAGGTTACGTCTTGTGTTCAAAATATTTTAAATTGCACTCTTTGCTAGTGTCTTTCATTATGAATAATGTCCCCATAAGTAATAGCATAGCTTGCAAGTGTAAGAACTAGACAACCATAGTGATCTAATTTACCTTTGTATCCTCTCAAGTTTTTGATAGTTACTTAGAGATTAAGAGATTCTGACCTCGAGTCACTCTCTCACCTCCCTATGGATATGATATTTAAAACCCTTGGCACGATGGTAAGAGAGTGAGAGAGACAAGCTCGGAGCGTGGTTGAGATGCGAGAGGTTGGGAGGAGTGAGATGAAACTCTATGTCTCCACTAAGTGTGATATCGAACCAAGATGGGCTGCCTATGCTTCATCAAAGTAACAAGTGCCCCTCTAAAAAGAGCCTTCATTTTCACAAAGAAAACCTCTTAGATAGGCCCACCTCTTGTAAATCGATTTTAGAGACAAGCGGTGATTACCACCTCCATAAAATGAATACATCAATCTCGAGAAAATCCTCGGGTAGTTGGACTACCACCTCGATTAATGTTTGTGCGGTGTCTCATAAAATCATGTTATAGTGTTTTTAGTCTATTAAATATTTTATATATTGTTTTAAACCTACATTTAGACCATTTAATTGGCTGAAAATATATGACCTATTTAGCATTTAGTACTTGTGCACACGCAAAAATATGGCGATAACAACAAGTCAACTAAAATACTCCCAAGTAAAAGCGGTAATAGTTGTTTTCTTACGTCGGGACACGTTCATTCGTCGGGACTGGCGCGGTACTAGGCGGCGCTGCGACCGGTCGCATTCCATCTCGTGCTATCGTTTCAGACGGGCGTTGCGGTCCGCCATTTCCGCCCCTCCCTTGCTTCTTCCTCCACGTCTCGGCATAGCGCTCGTACTCCGGCCCGCGACCATGGTCGCATCCACGGCCGACAACGATGTGAGCTCCCCACCCTAGCGGCCTCCTCTCCCATACGGTAAGATCCAATCAAGCGGTTGATCCTTCCCCCGGCCGCCAAGCGCTCTTCCTAGATGGCGTCTCCTCTCCCTCGACGGACGGCGGGGCATGGCGGACGTCGACACACACTAGATCCCATCCTTCGCCGTGTCCTTTGGTGTTTATTGCGGCCGCGGATCCCCCTTGGCACGGCGCCCTCCCGTGGGGAGCCCCCCGGCACGGGTAGCGTGTCGCTCTCCCTACCCCCCCCCGCATCCCTTTCGGCGACCGAAGCTCCCTCACCCGGTGGCCATAGCGCGCTTTGCCATGCCATGCTTTTTTTCCTTCCCCAAATGTTTCAATTGTTTATTTCAATTGTTTTAGTTGTTTTGGAGGTATGTTTCAATTAAACCATATGTATATTGCAAAAAGTTGATCGAAAGTGTTTCAAATGTTTCGAGACATATATTTCATCTTTTTTTTGAAGGATTTTTCAAGTGTTTCAACTAATTTCAATCGTATGTTTTCAACTGTTTGTTTTTCCGGATGTTTCAAAAAGTAGATCAGTTTGTGTTTTCTAGTGTTTCGAGAAAGGAAGTTTCAAGTGTTTCAACTAGTTTTGGTCGTATGTTTCAAGTATGTCTTTCTAGTGTTTGAGAATGATGTTCGAAGTGTTTCCGGATGTTTTTCTAGTGTTTCAGAATGATGTATTGTGTGCCCCTATCCGCATGGATTCTAGTGTTTTAATTGTTTTTGTTTTTTTATTTTGATTTTGATCCTACGTGCATGGCCGCAGAGCTCCTCTGCTCTTTCTTGAATGATCTCTCGATGAAGCAAACAGAGCGGCAGCGCTGTATTTGCAAGGAACGAACCAGTGCCTCACTTGAATGGACTATATTACACAACTTTGTTTTAGCCAAGCTAGCAAGCAAGGAAGCCAGTTATCTAGCAAGCAACGTAGCTTGGGCCATGCGACTTGTATGGACTAGTACACAACTCTGCTTTAGCCAAGCTAGCAAGCAAAGCAGCTAACTAGAAAGCAAGACAACCAGCTAGCTAGTAGCAGCATGGGCCATGCACGCACGGAGTGGAGAGGGTGGGCCATGGGCCGTAGGCACCAGCGTCCGGACGCACTCACGCGCTGGACGTCTCTGGTGCGCTACTGCCGCCGAAAATGAAACTTTTGAGATTTAGTGCATGGGTACGTAGGGGTGTTTAGTTGGTGAAATATTTTGGGTTGATTTCTTGAAGACTTTTTTGTTTGTATTTGGTAATTATTGTCCTACTATAGACTAACTAAGTTCTCAAAAAGATTCGTCTCGTGACTTTTGGCCAAACTATGCAATTAGTTTTTTTATTTACCTAAATTTAATGCTCTAAAAAAATATGATAAAAGATTCGATGTGATGAAAGAATCAGAAGCACTTTTTGGGTTACTGTAGCAGCAAGTGAACACCCCCTGATCATTAGAAATTAAAAAAAAAAACCTCATGACTTAGATGGAATGATTCAGTTTCCTTCTCTTCAGTCTTCACCATCCGCCTAGGCCCTGGACTCGTGGGCCTCCGGTCATACAGGCGCAATCCAATAGACCCAACGATGGAAATGGATCGGATTTGTATGGAAATAGGCTCCGAATATCACTTTCTACTATATTTTTAAGTCAGATTTGAATGTGGATATTGTCAAATAATACAAAAGAATGTCTTGAATTCAGATTTCTATTTGAATATTTACTCAATTCAACTTAAAGTGCATATTGTTACATAGATGGATAGAATTTGACTCTAATAAGTTGGTCGATAGCCTAAGTAAAATAAAATCAAAGTACACTTTCAATAAATTTTAATATCGAGCGAGCTAATAAGAATGGTACACAAGAAGTAGCCATTTTGTTTTATCTATTTATTTTGTAGTCATAAATTAGTACACAAGTATTAGAATGAAAGGATAATGCATTAGTAACTAAAACATTAGAATGAAACAATCATGAGTGTAGGCTCTGTCCAAACACTCGGGAGATACAAAAAGAATCCCGAGTGCAAGCTTTGTTTGAACACTCGGGGTTCAATTGCTCAAAATTTTCCGGTGTGCACCATGTTTCCCCTAGTGTTGACAGAAAAGACTCGGGAAAAGATAAATTTGTCAGTGGTTTACCTTAGGCACAGAAGTTTCCCGACCTGTCGTCTCTCCCAGTGTGTTGTTTGCCGGCGCTTACCCTTGGGAAGGTATATTTTCTTGTTTTTCCCAAGTGTTTTTGACACTAGGGAACTCCACACAATCTGGTAGAGCCAACATCTAGACAATATCAATATGTTGATTGCAATTCAAATTTGAATGAAAGCTAGGATAGCTAGTTTTCTAAACTTGCTTAAATAAATTCTAAACGTATATGTCCAAAGGTTTCCTAATCTCCACGCGTGACTTTGCATCTATCTCTTTCAAACTTATATTTCCACAAGCGTGATTTTACATCTTCAAACGTTTTCTTAATAATGCTATATGTAAGCAACCAATAAATCAGTTATTATCATTGAACTTGAACTAAAGACCAGGCCAGCACTAGTGACTGAGCACAACTGCCAATCATGACCCAAACCAGACTCCACAGTAGAGAAACAGAGTCATTACGACCGAGAGAGCTCGAGTCGAACAATTTCTACCTCTTGGCAAAGCTCGAGGACTTAAGCTTCATTCCAAGTGGGGGAGAATTTGTCACGAAAGTCGTTTGAGATAAAACTTTTTTCTAGCTAGACAAGAATCTCCTTGAAGGCCTAGGAACCCGAGGCCCAGGAAGGCCAACCCAAAGTACATTGGCGACCAGTGGAAGGCCTAGACGCTTGGACGCGTGAGTGGGCTGCAGCCCTGTAATCGTTATAAGTACTCCCGTGAACGATGGAGAAGGCATCGATGTAATGAAATTCCAAAACTCATCTAATCATTCGTCCGTCCTCGTTACTGTTCTTCTTCTTCTCCACGGCTTGGCTCTCTTCCTCTCTTCCGATTCCCAATGTCTCTCCACCTACCCCCAACTACCCTGCTAGACCACCCACATAACCTTGCATAGTTCCTCTTCATCAAAGAATCACCAAGTCATTGTTCGAGCTGGAGTAGACAATGCGGCTGTGGACGCCAAACTACTAGGAGAGCATCGGAGAGCAGCATGCGTATAGGACACTGGCATTTAAATGGTTCGGTACACCGTTAACTTCTTTGGTCCAGCGACTGTCGTCGTGTCTTGGCGACATGGACTCTAGTATAGTGTAGCAGTACGTACGTGCATGTGACGAGACGCAGCTGAACGCGCGATGGCTGCCGGTGACCTGCCTGCCTGGACGTACGTGTACAAACGGCTTGCCTGGAGTGGTGGAGGACTTGTCTTCATTGGCCCTCAAGCCTACGGATCTCGTCTCTGTCTGCTTGGGAAGCACTACGTACGTGAGGACTCGTCTGATGGACAGCAGAGGAGCAATTGGTTGGTTCGCTCCGTCGTTAAGCCGCATTTGGCCGGTGGCTGCGGCAGGTCAGGCGTGGCTGTCACGCCGCCGCCGTCACCCGGAGGCGATATGCATCAGATCTACTACCAAGAAAAATTCACCACCGGTTGTTAAACTTGGCTGTGAACTTTTAAAGTGCTAACCGTGCTGTCACTAAACTTAGCACAATTGTATTCTTTTGTAAACCAAATAAGTACTCTCTCGGTCCTTTTTCAAGCGTTCTCCATAGTTTTCATTTTAGTTAAACTTTCTTAACTTTAAATATATTTACAGAAAAAAAATATTAGTAACATTTGTAGATGTCTCTCGTTACAGAAAACTAGATAACCGAGCAAAAGGCATCCTTTTGCTGCCCATGTTGGCACCGTTGTCGTTTGGTACATTTTTTTTTTTTAGATAATGGATGATCACTACATCCGAAGATGTATTGGTACATGGAAGACTGTTGCATTGTCGTATGTGCTTTATACAGTAATACTGCAACATTGTGTAGTCAGGAGTACTCTGTTTTCAGTGAAAATATGGGAGGTACTCCTAGTTGAGCTGCTGGTAGAGAATACTCCTTACTCTGCAGTACTAGGCCAACTAAGTTTGTATGATCTTGTACAATACAGTTGTTCATGCAAGAGTAATCTTTTTTTTTTCTAGAACGCGACTTCACGTGTATTTCATTAAGGAGAAGAAAGTGGTCAATAGACCTACAAAAGACAAACACGCCCTACATCACTTCACAGCGAGTTGCCATTAGTGACGGGGTAGAACACAACGAAGGCACCGCAAAGCGGTGGTACACACTGATGTAACTAACTAAGACACTAGTTGTGCGGCCAAAGAGCTAACAGCGCAGCCTGCTAGTCAGGCGTAGCCCACGACGGGTACAACTCGCACATGGCGGCCTTTATGGTGGCCCGCTTAGAGGGGGGAAGCGGCTCCCTGAAGGCGTCGTGGAACTTGTCATTGTAGCTGTTGTCAGGAATGTCCGGCGAGGGAGGCTCCGTCACCGGCCTCCACTTCCTGAGCAAGACCTTCTTGGCCTGAATCTACGGATTTGGGTCACGACGGTGAGACAATGCCGCGATCGCGCACACTTGTAGGATCGATGGAAGCCTAGAGTGGGGGGTTGAATAAGGGGCGACCCCAAAATCGACCTGATAAAACTTAAGCCTTGTCGATCTGACGGAGAAGCGTGACCTTGCTGCCGTATATATGCCAACCTTTGCCGCGTAAACGGCTGCAGGCGAGAGACGAGAATAACCAAAACCGAGGGATCGGGCTGTCGAGGGCCGATAGGGCGCGGCTGCCAAGGACCCCCGAAGCTGACCGCCGCGAGTCACCTGCGAGAGGTGACCGAGGTGAATCTGAGAGATGTAGACTTGAATCTCGTGATTCACACTTGTTCCCTGCACATAAACACTTCACAGAAACTAGCCAAAAATGTGAGTAAAACCCCCAAGACCAAGATAGATCGGACGAAAAACCCTAGCTCACAAGATAAATATGCAAGAATGTAAAGAACACAAGTGACACAAGGATTTATCCCGTGGTTCACCGCCGCCACACAGTCGGGTTACGTCCACGTTGTTGAGGTTGCCACACAAGGCTTAGCTTGCCCACCGGGCTAGCTTTTTTCCCTCGCTCACAAGTCTAGGGAGTTAACCCTAGAGATGTGGGGTAATGTATTCTTTGTTTGTGTGAGGTTACAAACCTCCCAAGGTTGCCACACGAAGGGGGCAAGCTCAAGGGCGACGCCCTAGCCGTCTAGGAGCAAGCTCCAAGAGTAAAGAACCCTAGGGTTCAGGCCAAACGTGAACCAAATGCTCTTTTGAGTGGGGAAGTAGTAGATCCGGTCTCCAATTGAAGTTTTGTTGTTTCCCACAAAAATCCCCTGGTGGGAAGTGAGAGATTGAGTGGGGAGCTCAAGGTGCTTCAATGGAGGTGAGAGAGAGAGCAAGAGATGTGTTCTGGGTCCGCTCGAGGAGGAAGAAGGAATGAGCCATGTGACCGTTGTGGGAGGGGTAGAATAGGTATTTATACCCGGCAGTCCCAACGGTCGGGTTTAAGTGTGGCTTCGCCAAGATCGACACGCCGCAATCGCCAAGATGCCCGCAATCTGTACTGGGCCAACCCGACAAAGAAAAGGTGAGAACATGTTGAAAAGCCGGCCGTGGGTCGGGCTTGGAGTGATGTTTTGTGTCGATTTGAGTTTTAGAGCACTTGGTCCACGTGATACCCGAGAATCCTTGGATCCCTCTTAATAGTGCGGCATTTCCTAAACTCAAGATTCAAAATATGAAATAATTTAAACGCTTTGATCCAGGAAACACCACCAACTAGCTCATTGGATATCTTTGGACCTGTACATCAACTCCACATTTTATTCCCTGCATGTCATCTTCGTAAATCTCATTAGTCCCCTAATTCGGTGGTCATCAACACCAAAACCCACTTAGAGCTTGATTGCACTTACAATCTCCCCCTTTTTGGTGATTGATGACAACCAAATTAGAGCTTACATAAGATGTAAAGTCAAACATAGATTACAAAGACCAAGGATGTAGAAACCTCCCCCTAAATATGTGAAAGAGTTTTGAATTCTCATTGTTGACATAAGAGGTCAATTTCACATAGTTAGGTGTGGTGAGGCCTCCCCCTAAATGTGTGAGTGAGATTTGAATTCTCAAAGTGACATGAAAGTCAAGTCACACATTTAGAAGGTGTGCAAGGCCTCCCCCTACATCCATGGTTGCTGTGGGTTGCTCAACAAGGTGTCATAAAAAAATATCCGTGATGCATATGACAATAGAATTTGATCGAGCACAAAGGGGTGTGCATGCAAGAGCGATGTGGCGGCTGCACCGCGCCCCGCGCCTATCGCCGCGCCTATCAACACGACGAACAACAGACGTAAACACATCCACGGCATACAAGACATGATATATAAACTAAACATGCGGCAGATTATATAAAAACGAGTTTAAGCATCCAAAGACCAAATTCGAGAAATAACAAGTCATAGGTGGTATTATTACATAAAATAGAGTTTCTCTCGAACTCACACCTAACAAGCTACTCTCAAAAGATCTAAACACTGAAGATCAGCTGCTGCATCATCCTCCTCAAAACATCCAGGGCGTCGAAAGGTTTGACCCCTCTCATTTCTTCTAATTTTTCTCCCCTTTGGCGTCAAGCACCAAAAAGATCATAGAAAAGAGAAGAAAGAAAGCGGAGTCACTCCTCACTAGACTCATCTTCTTGACCGGAAGCGGTGTCCTCGTCCTCCTCCTCTCGAAATAACAGCACTAGTCTCGCGCGGAACGGCAGTGGAGCGTCGAGTGGGATCTGGCGAGAGAAGGAACCAAGCAAGTCCGACAAATCCCGACCGAGGCTGGCCGGTAGGCCGACAACTCGGGAGGTCATCTCGAGGTGGTCTAGGGATAGAAGGAGGAACCGGGAGTCCTTGCTTCTCCCCGACACTCTTGAATGCCTGTCTCACCTCCCCTGCGCATCTCATAAGTCTGCTGTGAAGCATATGCGCAGTGCCCAAAGATGGCCTTGATCCATTTCTTCACCTTGGATCGAGACCCACTGTGCCTCCTGGGCCTAGAGCTAGAGGGCTGCTCCATGTCCTCTCTACCCGGTGAAGTGCCTCCCGCGGTGGATGCGCCACTAGTCTTCCCTCCCTCTAGACCATGGGTCTTCTCAATGTTGTAGGTCAGTGTGGAAAGCAAATCCTTAGGATATATCTTCTCTGAGACCCTCTCAATCATGAACATGAGGTAGGGAGCATATGGCAAGTTCCTCCTAGAATCATCCATGGCATTTGCCAGCTGCCTCCAAATGAACTTTCTCACATTGAAAGTCTCATCATTCCTGAAGTGAGCAAGAAGGTTTCTGGCATACCCATTGATGTCTGAGGCTGCCCCATCCTTGGGATCAATGGTGCACCTGCAAAAGTTGTTTATCACATAGAAGAAGTCCTTCAGACCCTTCCTCTTGCCATCAGCATCTCTTGGCTTTGCCCAGCAGTCCTTGATCACCTTGATGTCAACAAGATCAATCTCATGAATATCGTGAAGCGCACGTGATCAGCCCCAAAACCAAGAATCGACAAAATGTGACAAAGTCAACTCTATAGTGCCTCTTGTCGGTCATCCAATGAATGGTGTCGGCTTGCTTATCCCAATGATAAGTGGCATGGAACCGACTCAAGATCTCCTCATTCCAATCATGCTTGAAGGACATGATGTCTGTCAGCTCAAATCTGTCACAAGCCTCAATAGCCTCATTGAAGGCATCCTCTTCTTTCTACGCCATTCTCTCAAAATCAATGTAATGCATTGTGGTGATCTTGCTCTTGGATGAGTGGAAGAGGATAGTCAAGTAGAAGTTTGAGTGAAAAGCCACCCAAAACCTCTCATCAATGCCTTCAGTCTGCTCATCATTGTAGACATTGTAAGCTCTAGCATCTGCTACCTCCCTCTGTTTCCTGAGGTAGCTCACAACTGGTATGGGTGGATCATTTGCAGGAGCTGCCATCTTAAAAACACCCTCCACTGGCACCATATAGCCTGGCTTTGTCATAGATGGACATGTGCTCAGGAGTGCCTTGGTCACCATCGAGCACAATGGTGTACCCATACCGCCGCCGCCGCTTCCTCTTTGAGTCCTCGGTGAGTCCGGTGACCCCGCCACCGCCCTGCTCCTCTCGCTCATTTTCTTTTTCCACGGCCCTCTTTTCTCAACCACCTTGACCCTCATCTTCCTCTTGCCATGGGGATCACCTCCGGGATCCATCTATGCAATTTAAGACATTGATCGAGAAATCGATGTAGATAGAAAGTCAAAAATGATCAAATATATGTGGGAGAAGGTTTGGAACATAAACTTAGGTAGTTTGAGCAAGGCGTCCGGGGTGAAAAGGTGGGTTGCACGGATCGCCCAGCGAGAGGAGGCACTTTGCCGACCGCGTGACCCACTGCTTGGTGTGCAGAAGCATCACGTGCACCGCCTTGCTCCCCCTTGCTCAAACCATCTATTTTTATCTCCCAAACTTTCTCGACTCATCTATTTGACACATTCTCGTATTTCTATTCCAATTTCAGAGATCAAATCACAATTTAGGTGTAAATTGCCCATGGATTGAAAAAGAATATGAATAGACAAGTGAAAGATTTTTCGATATTTGAAATCGATCAATTTCCCATCTCAATTGAGTAGGTGATTTGAGGGATATTTCTTTGTTTGAATCGCTAAGAACTGTCAAGTTCCATTTGGGGGCGGCAATGCCGTGCCCTCCCCCTAAATCACCTAAGTAATTAAAACACGAAATTTATCGATTCCATTCTACCAAATCACTTTCCTAGAGTTCATACATCACTAATCAACACATATCCATGAGAAATTTCAACACCATGCATAGATCGGGCAAGAACTTTCAAGGTTAGGGTTTGGTTACCTTGTAGATTGAGGAGGGGAGAAGAGAAACCGCTCGGAGGAGAGGGAGCGGGGCCGGCCGAGTGTCGGGCGGGGACCGGCGGCGGGCGGCGCTCGCGGCATCGCCGGGGCGCGCGGCAACCGGGAGGCGACATCATCACGGCGGCGGGGGCGGGCGGCGGCCTTCACTCCGCGCGGGAAGGGAGAGAAGTGCGGCGCGTGAGGGAGTTGGGCGGGAGGGAGAGGAAGAAAAAACCGGTCGGGCCGGGGGTAGAAAAGGAAAGAAGAAAAATTTGGCCCAAAAAAGCGGTTCGCGAAACCTAACGCAGTCTGAAACCCTAGGCGCATCGCATTGCCGCCAGGCACCTGCATTGCCATTTGTTTCCTGCATATATATTGGCACTTTTTGACTTATTTCTCCTCAAACTTGATCACAAAGACACCAAAATTCATTGCCGGGACAGATCATCGATCTGAGAACTATGGCATTGAATTTCGGATTAGAATTTGAAATCCTTTTGAAACACAATTTGAAAGTTTTCACAAACTTTTCCTATGTCGATCTAGTGTCTCAAATCAAATTGCATGTGTCTTTGGAATTCAAACCAAGTTACGAGAATCGAGAATGTTTAGCTCACTACGCAAAGCACAAAACCTTGACTCATCGAGAGGCTTGGTGAAGATATCGGCTAGTTGCTTTTCGGTGCTCACATGGCAAATTGCGATATCTCCTTTGAGTTCGTGGTCTCTCAAGAAGTGATGACGGATGTCTATGTGTTTTGTTCTAGAATGTGCTACCGGGTTATTTTGCGAGTTTGATGGCATTCTCGTTGTCACAAAGAAGAGGTATCTTTGTGAAATGACATCCGTAATCCTTTAAGGTCTGCTTCATCCAAAGTAGTTGAGCACAACATGCACCGGCTGCAACATACTCGGCCTCGGCGGTGGAAAGGGCTACACAATTTTGCTTCTTAGAGCTCCAAGACACTAAGGACCGTCCAAGGAATTGACATGTCCCCGAAGTGTTTTTTCTATCTACTTTGCAACCGGCATAGTCAGAATCTGAATAGCCAAGTAGATTGAACTTGGAACCCTTAGGATACCACAAGCCAAGGTTAGGAGTGAGGACTAAGTATCTCAAGATTCTCTTAACAGCCACATTGTGACATTCCTTTGGATTTGCTTGAAAACGAGCACACATACACACACTAAGCATTATGTCCGGCCTAGATGCACAAAGGTAAAGCAAAAGATCCAATCATGGAGCGATATACCTTCATGTCCACTACTGGACCCTCCTCATCAAGATCAAGATGTCCATTGCTTGGCATTGGAGTTTTGATTGGCTTTGCCTTAGCCATATCAAACTTCTTTAGCATGTCATGGGTGTACTTTGTTTGGCAAATGAATGTCCCTTCCTCCATTTGCTTGACTTGAAACCCGAGGAAGTACTTTAGCTCACCCATCATGGACATCTCAAATCTCTTGGTCATTGTCCTACTAAATTGCTCAACATACATATTGTTAGTGCTACCAAATATTATGTCATCGACATATATTTGGCATACAAAGATATCATTGCTAACTTTATGAGTGAAGAGAGTAGGATCAGCTTTGCCTATTTCAAAGCCTTGTTTGAGCAAGAAATCCTTAAGGCATTCATACCATGCTCTAGGTGCTTGCTTAAGCCCATAGAGCGCCTTCGGGAGGTTGTAGACGTGGTTGGGAAACTTGGGGTCTTCAAAACCGGGTGGTCGCTCAACATACACCTCCTCTTGTAGTGGACCATTGAGGAATGCACTCTTGACATCCATTTGGAACAACTTGAAGTCATGATGGGCAGCAAAGGCTAGAAGAATGAATTGCTTCTAGTCTTGCCACCCGTGCATATGTCTCATCAAAGTCCAAGCCCTCTACTTGAGTGAAGCCTTGAGCAACCAATCTTGCCTTGTTTCTTGTCACCAACCCGTCTCATCTTGCTTGTTGCGGAAGACCCCCTTGGTACCAATGATGTTAGTCTTGGGTCTTTCCACCAAGTCCCATACTTGGTTTCTTTCAAAGTTGTTGAGCTCTTCTTGCATGGCCAACACCCAATCGGGATCCTTGAGAGCATCCTCTACTTTCTGCGGTTCCAAAGATGAAACAAACGAGTAATGTTGACAGAAAGCAGCTAGATGAGATCGAGTAGTAACTCCCTTTCGGAGACTCCCAAGGATGTTGTCAACGGGATGATCCCGTTGAATTGTTTGTCGTAGTCGTGGGTGATCAACGCCTTCTGCATGTTCTTATTGATCTTCATCATATTCATCATCAGCTTCAAGAATTGGAGCAAGATCAAGTGGTTGAACAGTGATGCGGGTGGATCGGCTTGTTGCCGAGGTAGGTGGCAAAGCGCTGCGATGATGGTGCAGACCGCCAAGGGGCACTTCCAAAGCAGCGTGTGCTGCACTTGGTCATTGAGTACATCGGCGGAATCTTGTGCAAAGAACAACGGGTGGATCCTCCTCTCCATTAGCTTGATCTTCTTGAGGCCTTATGTCACCTATAGCCAATTGCTTGATTGCCTCACAAGGTGGATCCTCCTTTCCTACAACACTTTGATCAACTTGCTCTACTTGAGAGCCATTAGATTCATCAAATGTCACATCTATAGTGATTTCAACCCTACCGGTGGTTTGGTTGAAAACACGATAGGCATGCTCATTTGACCCATAACCAAGAAGAAAACCTTCATCAACTTTAGGTGCAAATTTAGAGGTTCGGGGCCTTTTTGTTAAGAATGAAACACTTGCACCCAAACACCCTAAAGTATGACACCTTAGGCTTGTTACCGGTTAAGAGCTCATATGAAGTCTTCTTGAGTTTCTTGTGTAGGTAGAGGCGGTTGATGGCATGACACGCGGTGTTGATAGGTTCACACCAAAAGATGTCCAAGTCTTGTATTCATCAAGCATTGTCCTTGCCATCTCTATGAGTGTACGATTCTTCCTCTCTACTACACCATTTTGTTGAGGGGTATATGCAAATTGAAAACTCATGCTTGATGCCTTCTTCATCAAGGTACTCTTCAACTTGGGTGTTCTTGAATTCGGTCCCATTGTCACTTCTTACTTTCTTGACAAGTAGACCAAATTCTCTTTGTGCCCTCTTGATGAAGGTTTTCACCTTCTCTTGTACCTGACACTTATCAAAGATAAAGAAAACCCAAGTGAAGCGGGAGTAATCATCAACAATAACAAGTCCATATTTGTTACCCCCGATGCTAAGGTAGGCCCACCGGTCCAAAGAGATCCATATGTATCAACTCCAATGGTTGAGTAGTGGTCATCACACTCTTTGATGGGTGAGGTGCACCTACTTGCTTCCCGGCTTGGCAAGGTCCACATATCCTGTCTTTGTCAAAATCAACATTTGTTAGTCCAATAATGTGGTTGTCTTTTCTGCTAGTTTGGCCAAGTTCCTCATGCCAACATGTGCTAGACGGCGATGCCATAACCAGCCCATGCTAGATTTTGCCATTATTAGACGGGTCTCAAGCTTAGCTTTACTTTTGTTGAAATCAACTATGTAAAGCTTATTCTTGAGTTTGCCTCAGTAAAGACAACAGAGGAATCCTCCTGCCAAAAGACTTCCACACCAACATCCGTAAAGAGACAATTGTAGCCTTTCTCACACAATTGTGAGACCGACAACAGATTGTATCCCAACGAATCAACATGCAAGACATCGGAAATATCATGTTCGGGGGAGTGATAGCAACTTTACCAAGACCGATCACGCTTCTTACATCATCATTTCCAAACCTTATGTTGTTCCTCTCATCATTGGTTTGGGAATATGATGAAAACATACTCCTTTCTCCGGTCATATGATTTGTATGGCCCACTGTCAAACACCCAACTTGACCCACCGGAGGAGTATGCCTGCAAAACAAGTTTAGTTCACAAGTTTAGGTCCCCTAAGATTCTTGGGACCTTTTACATTAGTCACAAGAACTTTGGGAACCCATATAGAGGTGTTGCAATAAAGTTTTCTTTCACTTTGAAGATCTCTTTGTTACACTAATTGATGGCATCCTTAGGACTAATCTCTCTATGCTAAGTGTTTGATTTAGTTGGAGATTGGTTTTGCCTTTGATTGATGCATGGTGGTCATGTTGGATGGATCGAGATGGTTCAATTGATGATCAAGTGCATGACTTGGAGTGGTTCTTGGATCAAAATGGGCTCAAGGCAAAGGTATATCATAGGGCCATTTTTGATTTTACACTCAAGACACCATAGAGGGTGTGAGTGATTATAGGATCGATTTTTACTATAAAGAGGGGAAAACTAGGGTACAATCGATTCATGTGCCTCTAGGTTCAAAATCATTTGCATGCATTCTAACCTAGAGAGCTAACCTAAACCTAAATTGATTGTGAAAATGCTAACACATGCACATGGTGATGTAACGTGGTGGTGTAATAACATTTGGTGAATTTGTAGGGTTGAGTTGGGTAGATAACTCACCCTCCATCTTTTGCGGGAGGGATTTAGGAAAATGAATGCATATTTTCTATTAGCGGGATGCAAGTTTGGTGAAAACATTAGTCCTAATACACTTTGGTATATTTGTTGGATAGCATGTCGGAGAAAAGACCTAGTGATCGGCGACGAAACGATTTTGCCAAATTTGGGCGTGACAAAAAAGAAACGTGGTGGGGTCAAATGTGACCGGACGTAATAAAAAATACCATTGTAGGTTTTTTACCACCGGACGCGGGGACCGGACTGGACCGGGCCGCATTTATATTTTCCGACCGAAGCGGAAGCAAGGATAAAGACTATGATGGGTGGGCCAAAATCATGTCGGTTGTATCTACTGACTTAATATACCAACTAAACTCCGGAGAGGATAAATATAGTATATGATATGTATGATAATTAATAGCACCCCAACGGTTGGAGTGGTATTATATATATCTAATTATGGTTCTAGGAGGTCTCTTGGTCATTTTGAATCAATCCTAACACCTCTATAGTACTTTAGAGCACTCATCCTCCTTATTCTAATTTGCTTGAGAGCAACCATTCTAGTGAGTTGAGGTGATTCAAGTGCATTTGCTTTGATCATTGCATCTAGTTCTCTTTGAGGATCGAAAGAGCCATGGATTTCTTCAACTCTTGGGGAGCACCACCCCTAGCCGGCTTGGTGATTGGTAAAGGCGTTGGCAAGAGAAGGAGTTTGTTCTTGGCCACCTCCGGTGATTGTGAGACCGTGCATCCCGTCGGGTAACACGAATTGCAAGATAATACATTGCTCGTGTAGGGTGAGTACCTCTCATTTGCTTTGGGTGCGGTAAGCCTAAAGGCATTTGGCTTGGAGTGAGCTCCACATCGACCCACACGTGAGAAGGTCGATCCAACGGAGACGTATCTTGAGTGGTGCTCAAGTGAACCCGGGATAAATCTTTGAGTCTCTACTTGTCTCTTGGTGTCTCTTGGTGATTGGCTTCATTGGCTATATTGTTATTCTTCAAAGATGATTGGATTGACTAGCCTCGACATTGTGGTATAACCCTTCTACACACTCTTGCATTACTTTCCTAGTTAGTGTGCTAGTGTAGCTATTGTAGTCTTGCTTAGTTGCTATGTAAGTTCTTGTTCACCTAGTGGTAAAGTAGTGACTTAGCCTTTGAGTGTGAATTAGAGATCATAGCAACTAGAATTGTCAATAGGAGGGGGACAAGGGGTCTAGTATAAATGGCATTTATCGCCATTTGTTATTCTAACAAGTTTGTCTAGTGTGTTTTGTAGAAAATTTTATTAGGCTATTCACCCCCCTCTAGCCATTTAGGACCTTTCAAATGCCCAAGTACTTTGCAAACACCGGTTTAATTGTTTGCCTTCACTTCAAAGCAAGGATTGAGTCCAACTTGCTTGCTTTTAATTTGATTGATAAAGTGGCCTCTTGGAACAGCCCAGACTAGATTCTTTGACTTACGGACCTTCTTCATAGCCTTTTGGACCATCTTCTTGGGTCTATTCTGAACTAGAGCAGAGTAGGTGACCTTCCCTCTTCTTGATTGCATTGCCGCCCGGTCCTCGCGAGATTAATCTGTAGCGCTTCTAGAGTCAGCTCGGGTTGGCTTGTGTCCAACGCTCGTGCAGGTCTATCTGTACCCTACCGTGCCTTTGCTCAAGAATTTTACACATTCAACACCATTGATCGCTTTCGACCATTGGTTTTGTTTCCATGCTTGTGTCCAAGTCCATCCTTGATTCTTGGATTTCTCCCATCAATGTAGTTGGGCTTCTTTGGAACCTCAACCTTGTTACTCACTGTTTGCTTGTTGGTTTTACCTTCTCTTCTTACCATAGCAGTGAGCCTAGTGATCTCTTTCTCCATTGCTTTCATATTTGCATGGTTAGTGGCATAAGCATCCATATCAATATTATAGCATTTTTCACAACCTTGACTAGTGGAGGGAGTAGAGGTATCCTTTGTGGCTAAGAGATGTGAGTTGCTCTCCCAAAGAATGCTATGTTTGTTTTCAAGCTCTTTGTGCTTGTCTTGCAAGTCACAATATTTTCCATTAAGGGCAACCATAGCCTTCTTTGTGAGAGCATGGTCTCCTTGCTCATTAGCTAGGCTCTTTTGCAAGGAAGCCACCTCACTTCTTTTGCTACAAAGAGCATCCTTGTTATCAATATAGAGCTTTTCAAGTCTATCAAGTTGACCATCTCTAGTTGCTAACTCCGCTTGGGTACTCTCTAAATCCGCCATTAGTTGAGCAAGAAAGCCTCTAGTTTTGGGATCTAGGTTCTTGGTGAGTCTAACATATTCTTCATCATCACTAGATTCATCTTCACTAGAGCTTTCACTAAGATCACTAGATTCATCACTAAAGAGAGGGAGAAGGCTTGGGTTTGGATTTTACCTTCTCATGCTTGGCCATAAGACAAACATGAGTGGAGTCATTTTCTTCCTCATCCTCATCATCTGGTCATGTTGTTGAAGAGCTTGGGTGTAGAGGTTTCTTGCATAGCAAATGTTGCAACATGGGCTTCCTCTTCACTTGTCTCTTTAGTTGAGTCCCACTCATGGCCGATGTGAGCTTCACCCATGTTCCTTCCCTTTCTCTTGTAGTCTTGCTTCTTGTCTTTGCCATTGTCCTTCTTGTACTTGTTGTTCTTGTTCTCATAAGGACAATCGGCAACAAAATGCTCGGTGCTGCCACAGTTGAAGCATGTCCTCTTTTTCTTGTTTGGGAATCTTCGTTTGCACCATCTTGTAGCCATTTGCTTTCATCCCCTTCCCATACTTCTTCATGAATAGGGCCATGTCATCAATCTTCTTGTAATCAGCCCCATCATCTTCATCATCACTTGAGGAAGAGGTTGCATCAATGTTTTCTTGCATCTTCTTCATTTCTTTGTCTTGACTTGAAGATGCTTGCTTGCTGCCCTTGACCTTTGTTGGAGGAGCTTGGCTTGCTTGTCTTGGTTGCCTTGAGAGCCACATCCTTGATCTTGATGCCTTCAAGCTTTGCTTGCAACTCTCCAAGCTTTCTTCTTTCATTTGCTTCCTCTCTTTGCATGTCATGGGTGAGCAGCCTTCCAAGCACATCATTTGGAGTGAACTCTTCAAACTTCTTCTTGTCACGGATCAAGGTGACCACTATGTCATTTCTAGGTGTATATGCTTCAAGCATGATCTTGACAACGGTGTGGTCATCTAGATCCTCATCTCCAAATCCTCTAATCTTGCCAACTAGCACCATCAACCCGATCAAACATTTCTTGGGCCCCTTCTCCATCAAGAATCACAAACGGTTGAGTTTGGCTTTTAGCAAGTCAATCTTGGCTTTTCTCACTTTGTCAACACCTTCATGTGCAAGTACTAGAGTGTCCCAAATTTTCTTTGCTTCATTGACATTCATCACCCTATTGTACTCATTGCCTTCTAGAGCACTTAGGAGGATGCTTGTGGCTTGACCATTGATGTGGGCATTTGCTAGCTCTTCATTTGTTGGCTCCTTGGGGTTCACCGGTGGCTGAAATCCACTCGCACACAACCTCCCAAAGACCGGGGTGAAGAGCGCTAAGATAGGCTCTCATCAAGTGCTTCCACTTGGCATAGTTGGTCCCATCGAAAGCGGGGCAACTTTCCCGCTGGCACATTGATGAAGGACTTCTTATCGCGGTTAGTCAAATAAGAAGAATAGTTGAAGGATATGGCGGTGAACTTATTGTTGTTGACGCTGCTCTCATCCTTCTTCTTTTCTTTCTTCTTCTTCTTGTTGTAGGAGATGTCATCATCTCCATCGTCGGAGCTACTTGATAGCTCACTTGACTCCGCTTCTTCTTCTTGTCTTTGCTTTTCTCTCCGCTGCCCTTCTAGCAGCCCTTGCCTCACGAATCATTCTTCTTTGTTCTCTTCTTTGAAGCTTCTCGGCAAGCTTGATGCTAGCTTGCTCTTCTAGCTTCTTCTTTTCTCGTTCTTGTCTTCTTGCGGTTCGTCTTGCTTCCCTTACGGCTCTTCTCTCGCGATCGGTACCATCACCTTTGATGGTGCTCTCGCTAGCCGTAGAGAGAGAGAGAGCTCTTCGCTGGCCTCCACATCCTCCTCCACGGGGATGGTAGGCTTGCCTCCTCTTCTCGATCCCTCCGGCGCGTCCATACTTCACGCGGTGAAGCGTATACGAAATATCCTAGCTCTGATACCACTTGTAGGATCTGATGGAAGCCTAGAGGGGGTGAATAGGTCGACCCCCAAAATCGACCTGTTAAAACTTAAGCACAATATCAGACAGAGAGAAGCGCGCACCGCGCGTATATATGCATGGCCAGCGCGTAAATCGGCTGCACAAAGACAGAGAATAACCAAACCGAGACCGGGTTTTGTCGTGGCCGATATAGGCGCGGCATCGTGACGCCAAGCGTGCACTACCGTAAGTCACCTCGAGGTGAATTCGAGAGATGTAGACTTGAATCTCGTGATTCACCCTTGTTCCCCGCACACAAACACTTCACAGAAATATAGCCAAAAATGGTGTAAAACCCCTCGCACCAAGATAGATCGGGACTAAAACCCTAGCTCACAAGACAAAATATGCAAGAATGTAAAGAACACTAGTGACACAAGGATTTATCCCGTGGTTCACCGTCGCCACACATGCTGGGTTACCTCCACGTTGTTGAGGTTGCCACACAAGGCTTAGCTTGCCCACCGGCTTGCTTTTTTCCCTCGTTCACAAGTCTAGGAGTTAACCCTAGAGATGTGGGGTAATGTATTGTCGTTTGTGTGAGGTTACAAACCTCCCAAGGTTGCCACACGAAGGGGGCAAGCTCAAGGGCGACGCTTAGCCGTCTAGGAGCAAGCTCCAAGAGTAAAGAACCCTAGGGTTCCGGCCAAACGTGAACCAAATGCTCTTTTGAGTGGGGGAAGAAGTAGATCCGTCTCCAATCGAAGTTTGCTTCTTGTTTCCCTCAAAAATCCCCCTCGGTGGGAAGTGAGAGATTGAGTGGGGAGCTCAAGGTGCTTCAAGGGAGGTGAGAGAGAGAGCAAGAGATGTGTTCCCCGGCCTGCCGCTCGAGGAAGAAGAAGGAATGAGCCGGTGACCGTTGTGGGAGGGGTAGAATAGGTATTTATACCCCCGCAGTCCCAACGGGGGGTTTAAGTGTGGCAATCGCCGCGATTGACACGCGGCAATCGCCCGCATTCAATGCGCTGCTGCCGCGCCAACCCCGACAAAAAGAAAAGGTGAGATTCGGTTGAAAATGCCGGAGTCGGGCTTGGAGTGATGATTTGTGTCTGATTTGAGTTTTAGAGCACTTGGTCCACAGATACCCGAGAATCCTAGGATCCCTCTTAATAGTACGGCATTTCCTAAACTCAAGATTCAAAATATGAAATAATTTAAACACCTTGATCCGGAAACACCACCAACTAGCTCATTGGATATCTTTGGACCTGTACATCAACTCCACATTTTATTCCCTGCATGTCATCTTCGTAAATCTCATTAGTCCCCTAATTCGGTGGTCATCAACACCAAAACCCACTTAGAGCTTGATTGCACTTACAACACTCCATCGGGCACCTGCTGCGGACTGACCCTACGAGAGACACGCCGGATTGGGGTGGACTCAACCAGCGGCTCTTGAAGAGGTAGTTAAGAGAACCGAGGAAGCCCCACAAGGTGGCGGCCGTCCCGGCCAAGCGACGGACTGGTTCCGGCCAGCCAGTCTCGATCTATCGCCAGGGAGGCGCTTGGACCCGTCACCGTACATGGCTAGTTCGCGGCAGGAGGCGTCGGTGTAGTACCCAATGACGCGGCCTCACCGCCACCTCCGACGCATCAGCATCCGCAAAAAGCTGCGCCATACGTAGCGGCGGAGACAAGGGATCCGCCAACACCGGCCCGACCGCCGAAGAGGAAGGCGAGGGCTCGAACGAGGCCGCAAGCTCATCGAGCATCGGGTCCACCCCGGAACAGGGGCTCCAGCCTCGCCCCGGCTTAAGCGCGAGCGGGGAGGCCACAGGAAGCCACCGGTTGGGGCCCAACGGCTTCGACTCAAGAAGATGCCGATGATGGTGCAGGGCATCCCAAGTGCCGGCAGGGCTGCTCCCGAGGCGGCGGCGACGGCGTACGTGGCGAGATGGGGCCGGATGAACCATCGGCCGGCGTGGGCCGTAGCACCATGGCCGCTGGTCAGACCGGCATGCCCGGGGAACGGGTCCCGGCGAGCGGGCGGAGGACAGCTCATCTGCTCGCGAGGCCGAGCGGCCGCTGGCCCCGCATCCGGCACCTTCAACGGCGGCGGCGTGCTGGTGCTCCCCTCGCGGCGGCGGCAGTAGCAGCGCGGGGGAGAGGTACAGAGCGCATGGACATGCTTGTAGGGAGGCAATTGAGTAGCGCCCGACAAGCTCCGGTGGGGCGGGCCGCGAAGCGGTGCGGGGCGACGGTCGGCCGGTGCCGGCTAGCTGCCAAGCAGGGGAGGACCTCTACCAGCCCGTGACGGTCGGGGAAGCGCAGCGGTGGGGTCCCAGCCGCAGGTGAATGAAGTGCGTCGTTGCGCGTCGCGGACCTAGGCGTTGGTGGACGGGACGCGGTTGCCCGGGCCCAAGGGCGGCCCACGACGACATTGCACCCTCCCATACGGATTGTCGGCGGCGAGCGGTGACGGAGCTGTATGGCAGCCCCCGCTACGCGCCCCGCTCACCGGAGATCTTCTTCGCTTGCCGCGGCGATGCGCCATTTGCGCTTCTTCTTGGCGGGGCCGTTGACGGCCCCGGTGCTCCATGCCCGGTGGGCTCGACCGGGCGGGGCACGCGGTGAGGCGTGGATGACGGCAGCACCACCGGGAGTGTCAAAGCCGCACGGAAGGCACACGCCGGGTGGCCTCGGCACCCACCGACACAAGGAGGAGCAATGGGATGGGGGAAGGAGATGGTCCCCAGAGGAGGATCGGAGCCCCATGGGCGGTGGCGGTGGAGGAGGCGGAAGATAGCCACGGGGTTATCTCCCCGAGCTCGTCGTCGAGCAGTCGGACATGTCGACATCAACCCAGCGCCCCCTTGGTCCCGCCGACGGAGGAGGGGAAGAAGGGGCGAGCCTCGCGAGAGGCACATGCCGTGAACTTCGCAGCCCGGATCACACTTCCAACCTCGTCGTCCATCCTCGACACCAGCGCAGCCGATGAAGCCGGTGCCGAACCTATAGGCCCGCACGACAGCGGCGTGGACAGCTACTGCGTCAGCCCACCATGGCCGCCATCCAGCACCCCTGGGGTGCCCTCCACGCAAGGGGTTGTCTAGGAGCCCCGCGAGTCGCCGTGGAGAGGGCGGAGGCGAGATCCGCCCGCTGCCGGAGGAGGTGGGAGGAGCCAGTGGGGAGCGAGGACGCCCGACGGAGGTGGCGGTGATGGCCGGGCTTAACGGGCGGAGGGCGAATTTGGGGGCGAATGGCCCGACTCGGCCCCATCCCGGGGGTGGACGCAGCCTCCCGGCCCGCCCCGAGGCAGGGGGCGCATGGAGCGGCGGTGTTGGGGTGCGGATCCGGCCCCGTGTGCGACGGGCGGCGGGTGGCTCCTCATCCACGCGGGCGCCTCCGCGCGTGGGAGGGGAGCACGACGTGGCGGGGAGGGGGGTGCGCAGCGCCGCACCAGGAGGCCGCCGGCGCCCGGAGATAGGGGCCAGGGGTTGGGAGCGCCCGAATCGCTGGGGGAGCTCACTCTCTCGAGATTTTCCTGTCAGCATGAGTAATCTTCTCAACATTCAGTGCACAACTGCACATAGCATATCTAGCACCTGGCCTTGGCCTCAAGGAGCTCCCAAAATCCTAAATTCCAGACACTATAGTGTCACTGAGAGGAGCTGGTTTTATGGAGCAGAGTAATCCCAAACATCCCTAGGCTAAGCATTATATTGTTGACCATGATACGTTATAATTTTTGTTAGCTTTAGTTTCATGATCAAAATTGATGGTGGCGCAACTTATATATATGTTATCTCCCATAATTTCTAGTTTCAATCTAACCTTAGAATACGAATACATGATATATATGACAGTGTAATATATAGTGTTGGCTACACTAGTAGTCATGTTGCTTAATTAGTATCTAAAGAAAGTATACATTCAGTTATGGTTTTGTGAACAAAAGTAGAGTACACAAGTGAATCACTGTATCATCATTATCACAAGAGAAATTACAGACGCCAAACAAGGGAAACAAATAGAAAGAAGCACACACTGCTCACGGGCTACCTAGTGTACATTGAGAAAGGCCATGCCACCCAAAACAATGCCGGTCGCCATCCACACCGCGGTCCCTCTACCAGCCGCGGCGGCGCTCGTGCTGCTTTCTGGCTCTTCCACCGCTTCGGATGGCTCCGCCACCGCATCGCTTTTCGGGACGCCACCCTTCTGCCCCGCCGGTGCAGCCTGTCCTGGCGCCGGCGCGGACGCAGAAGCCGCCTTGTGGGAGGAACTGCCGAACATCTGCGGGGGCTGCAGCACGTCGTCGACGGAGTAGACGGCGAACGGGAAGCGTGCGAACAGCGTGCTGCTGATGGGCACGTCGACGACGCCAGTGGACACGTTCACCAGGTGGCTCGTCGTGCTGGTGGTCACGTTGACGCTGTACATGCCGCCGGGGCCCGACGCCTCGGTGTGCAGCGGGTTGCTGGCGGTCTGGAACGTCGCGAGGCTGTAGTAGCGGGGCAGGACGTGGTAGAGGAGCAGCTGGATCTGCTCCTGGTCCGTGAGGGCGTTGAGCGTGCCGGGCTTGAGCTTGGTGAAGGCGTCGTCGTTGGGCGCGAAGAAGGTGAGCCCGTCGTACGAGTTGTTGAGCTGGCTCGTGATCTGCTCGGTTATCCGGGTGGTGTTCAGCAGCCGGAGCAGCGTCGTGTATTGCCCGCCATTTTCGAGGATGCTGGTCAGGTTGAGCTCGGGTGCTGTTGGGCTAGGACTAGGGGCCATGTCGGCAGCAGTTGTTGCGGCCATTGCGAAGAGGAAAGCAGGGAGGAAGAAGAGAAGAAGTGGGAGGACAGTGTGGCAGGCCATTAATTTGGAAGGTGTGGAATCGGGGACACTACTCTGGAATGGAAGCGAGGGTACAGAGTGTGGTGCTGCCGTGCCAGTGCCATTGCCGGTGGGTATTTGTAGAAGAGGATCACATGCTTCGCTCCATCGTTACGTGCGGACGTGGGTGGTCCATGGCGGTGAAATTTGACCGGTGCAGGCGTGGCGTGGTTGTCTTGTCACCCCGCCGTCGTTAACCGGAGGCGATTCACAGTCCAGCTGGTCTACCCCTGGTCCCCTGCCAGGCCTTGTCGTCGAGTACGTACTATCATGGAGTATCCACATAGATGCACTGAGAGGTCCAGATAAATGTTACTGTACTAACTAACACGCCTCTCTTTGCATACGACGAAATAACTGATCGATAGAAATGCTGGTTGTCATCTCGACAACGGCAGTACCAGCATGGGTAACAATTTGTTGAAGATTCCATATATGAGTAAAGTTCATGATCGATTCTCAAAAAATGTATGCTATATTGGTTCATAAAGTCCTAAATTTTTAGATTGACCACCAGAATCCGTTGTTTGCCGAAGTGTCAAGAGGTTTGCAGAGCGTAAGGGGCGAGCCCGGGAGCTCACCTGCAGTGTGCACAAGGGTGGCGGCGGCTAGGGTCGGCACGTGATCGCATGTGGCACGTAGGGCTGTGTGGGCGACAGCAGTGACGGGGTGGCGGCTAGGGTATAGAGAGGAGGCTCCAGAGCTTGAAAGATAAGGTTTACAGTATTTCAACTTCTATTCCTTTCTTAATTGCAACGATTACATGATACTAGTATTTATAGTCCCAACGTAACTTACCTAAGCAAACTGTAGGATATCATAAGATTGGATTCTACTTTCCATCAAACAAAGTTTTCCGTATCTTAATAGAATTTCCTAAACTAACTTGGACTCGATATGGTGGAATCAGCAGCGATGCCCACGGTGCTACAACACTTAGGGCGGATCCAATGTGATCTATTTTATGATTATAAGTGCTAACTGTTCATAATTAAGTTATTTGGTGCCTCTAGTTAGCCCTAATGTTAAGATCAGTAAATTAATCAATTGTGCATTTTTAGATTGCAAAATATCCACAGCTATAGAATGACAATATCAATTGTGCAAAATTTCTATCAAGGAATTTCTCAAGTTGTACATCTACTCACAAAATAATAAGCATGGGTACAGCTCAACTGCACTTGGTACCCCCAATTTGATTTAACATCACTACAGGTTCAGAATCATACAACTTGAAATGCTCATTTGACCTTGTAGCACACCAATACCTCCACTCAATTGAGCAAGGTGCTGAGCAAACAGAATAACCATGTATCTTCCTGATTATCATAGCCAGTAACATAGCATTGATGTAACACTGGAACACGGTTTGCCAGGAAATTCTTTCCAAAGATGAATTGCTGTAATCATCTCAGTATTGTTACTTAAAACTCCTCATTTGCAACAGAGATTTATCCAGACAGTTCAAAGCTGTGATAAAACGGCACATTCCCACAAATAAAAACCCCCATGATGTTGGCCTAAGTATAAATTTGGAAGAAATCGAGACAGGGATTTTGGTAACCTGAAGAGTGGACACTTCATCACGAGAGTGCTTTCTGCACCTCAGCAGTCACTTCCTTTGGTGGTTTCTCTGCAGGCAGGTTCACCACTAAACCTTTCTTGGAGTAATAGTCAATCACCTGGACAAGCCAATTATATTCAAATTACGAATAATATTGATCTAAAAAAACACGTCACTAAGTACAGAGAATACACAAATTATCTCATGACATAAGTCAGAACTATGAATAAAAGGGGAGAACCCAGAAGACTTTATGTTCAATAAAAAGCATATAAGAATGGAGCATCAAAACTATAAAAGACATTAAAAATGCACGCCCCACAAGGACCAACAAATTGTTGAACTTTATGCAACACTATGAGATAATTGATGATATAATAATATAAATATCTAAATTCAGCTGTGTACCATCGGTGTATGGTAGGGGCTTGAACTTTGTTCCCTTTATCTAAAATAAGTAAATAAATATCTAAAATGGAGGGGGATCGTCAATGAAGAAAGGTGAGATAAGCCAAATTTACTATTAAATAATAGAACCAAATTTTAGAATACACTAACGTAACTTCAATTTATACACATATGGTACATGACTTTTTTTTTTTCAGGAATATAATTCTGTTAAAGAATAACATACAGGTTCAGTCTGTCCGTGGAAGGCTTCAAGCCTTGACTTCAAGACCTCAGCTGTGTCATCTCTCCTTTGAATCAATGGCTCTCCAGTTATCTTTATGAAAATGAAGAGCAAATAAACAACAAAGGACAATCACACTATAATGCCAACTGGAAAAAAAAAATAGTTTAAGAAGAATTTAAAACCACAAGTGCTCGAATATATTCAGGATAAAAGTGATATAAAATTTCCATAATAATTAATATTCAATACAAGAGAAGGAAGCAGTGTTTCAATTCTTTCTTGATGCAAAAAAAAAATAGCAATAACTCTAGAATTTATCTAAGTGCATTTTCCATGAGCATGGTTTTCCTTGAGGGAGAAACAGGGTGCACCACTGCTTAAACTAACCAAGCAGAAACAATAACATCCAGAAGAAGACTCAGACCATAACAGTATGTCAATATTCACTCAGCCATAATTGTCAAGATAGGATTACTCTAGTTATTATCTAACAGATTTCAAAAGTTATGCCACATGAAACTGATTGGAAAACTTTGAACAAACATACACAGCAAAATATTGAGTCGATCCACACTAAGACTAAGAAAGTAGAAAAAATATAAATAAGACCATGCAAACATAAAATAAGCAGTATTCAACTTACATCATCAACTCCCGGAGCCTTTGCGCAAATTTTGTATGGTAAGTCCTACCACTGGCTGGGTGGATCCAACGACCAGTAATCCGTTCTTCCAATATAGCATCATCAATTGCAAAGTTCAAGACCTTGTCAACATTAACGCCTTGCTTCGCCAACATCTCATCAAGCTATACAGCACGTTCAAAAGGAAAAAGCGAGGGGTAAATTATACTAAATCAAATATAGAATATATAACAATATGATATAGGAATGTTACTTCATGCTGGTGCATTGATGAAGCATATGACCTTCTGTGCCTGAGTAACAGTTCTGGGGAAGCCATCAAGAATGAAACCTTTCTGGCATGAGGGTTTCTTCATAGCTTCATCAATAATGCCCACAACCAAGTCATCTGAAACAAGCTCTCCCTAAAAGAGGAAGGCAGCATACAATGTAACAATGGAGTCACAAAGAACCTTTTCTATGCTGGTTAGCATTTCAATATATATATTTTGGTCTGCTAACAGTACCTTATCCATAGCTTCTTTTGCTTTGATACCTAGAGGTGTCTTGGCCGCCACAGCAGCCCTCAGCATATCACCAGTGGCTAAATGGCACAGGCAATATTCATCCTTAATAATGGGAGACTGAGTTCCCTTTCCAGAGCCAGGTGGGCCTAGAAGATTTTTTTTCAGAAAAGGTGTCAAATTCTCCAAATCAGGAGCGCTATATAATAAGAAGTAAAATTTTAAAATGGTGTGAATGATGAAACAAAATATAATAAAAGTGTTGTGTCTATTGCTCACCAAAAAAACACTATGAACTTATATCTCCCTATACAATATACTATCATCCATCCTGACTACCAGTTTTACATCAAAGCAAATAGCATGACAATAAACAAGGCCACATCTTTTTCACTGCAATGAATGATACACAGATATCCTGCATATTCTCCAAAAAACAAACAAGGCCACAATGAAAAGCAAAGAACCATGTAACAGAAAGCATAAGTTTCTATGTACTTGTCTTGAATGTCACAGTTTAGTACCATTTTGTTAATGCAGATCACTTTTTATGTAGATGCAATCATTAGCAACAAAAAAATAAAAACATAATTGCATAAGGGACTTCACCTCAGTGTCCAACATGGACGACAATACATACTCAATGAAAAGTCAAATAAACAAAACAAAATGACATGAGAGTATCATCTTTACTTGCGTGTACAATGGGGCACCCCCTACTTTTTGTCTTGAAGAAAAGGCTTCCACATCAGGCCAAGCATTTTAAGGAGTAACCACCTTAATTTAAATTCTTTGATGTGCTAACAGCCTGCTAAATTCAGTGCTCTAGGTGCATATTGCACGGGTAATTGCTACCCTTCTTATTATTAATAAAAGCTGGTAACCAATCCGGATCTTCAAAAAACATCGGGCCAAGCTGACTAAGATTATCTCAGTTATATTTTGTGATAGTCCTTGAAGAATTATAAATTTACGACAAAATCACCAAAACCAAACAGCACAACGCAGTAGCGCATGATTAATTTCTATTGCTGTTCAACTAGTGAATCCTTCTAACTGTTAGAAAACTGTAGACAATCCACTCACTGCAAAACAAAGTCATATTGCTTCGCCACGAATGCAGGACGAGAAATAGGGAATAAGCAAGACTTCACGGGAAAGGAGAAAACTTTCGGCAGATCCAGAGCGCCAACGGCGGCAAGCCGCGGTCTTTCCATCGACGTGGCACCAGGAACCGTGACAAGGATCCAGCGAGCGCCGGGGATGAAGAGCAAGAAGCGGGAAGGGGAGGGTCTCCCGTACCGATGAGGATGAGGCGCTTGTCGGGCTTGGAGCTGCACTTCATTCGGCGGAGCAGCTCGTGCATCAGATCCAGTGACGGCACGTCCTCCAGATTCGCCGCCATGTCCGCCGCCGCCGCCGCCGCGCAACGGAAGAGCTCCGACGCTTGCAGTTGCAGCAGGTTTGTTCTGGCTCTCAGCTGGGACGAGTCGGGGGCTTTTCTGGGGCTTTTCTTCATGCAGAGGTGCACAAACGGAACTCTCCAGTATACGCTTTTTGTTCGCTTTTGTTTATTTATTTGTTTATTTTTTGTGAAACTGAAAAAAAAAAACTTAACTTTGATGGTTTTTCTTTTATTAATTAACTCACTAGCAATCAATGAATTAGACGATAATCCCATGCGTTGCTATGGAAATCATGTTGCGTTATATATTAGGAGAAATTATGGAAGGAGAATGGGTCAACAACAGTGTAATACGTTGGTATAGAATTCAAGGGATAAATTCAGATAAACAATGAGTACAATTGTAAGTTGTCGTTTGGATAATGTACCTTTTCTTATTGGGACTCAAAAAGCTCTCTAAAAGTTCTTAGGAAATCAAATAGAAAGACTATTTTAAAATTTTTTGGACTTTTTGTATATATAAGTGCCTCGGAGGGAATTTTTCCACTTATAAGACTTTTTAGAAACAAACAAGATTGTGAAGCATGCATGCTAAACCAAATGGGCACATGAAAGGAAGAACCGATGCGTAGACTTTCGACTCCAGATTTGTAATACTAGTATAATGTCCGTGCTAACATACGGTGACATCTAGGTAACACACGTTAAACAATCATCTACGGCACATGCAAGTGGATATCAATAGAAAGCTCATCCATATAGGAATTACAGTTGGCGAAGGTAGCTAGCTGATCGAGTGCAATGCACTGGGTGATGACGGCGACCTCCTCCTGTGAGACCTTGGTGGTGGCCTCCAGATCCCCAACCGCCCCCGATCGGCAGCGCCACCTAGTCTATCACCGTGAGCACACCCAGAAGCACAAGGACTCGGTGAAAACTAATCCCTAGAAAGCGATTTTACCGGGTCCAACCTGCATACGAGCACACCCAGAAGCACAAGGACTCGGTGAAAACTAATCCCTAGAAAGCGAATGAGGAATTAGGGTTAATCAAGAGTTTGGGTGATTACGGCGACCTCCTCCCGGAGACCTCAACGGCGGCCCACCGCCCCGTCGTCGCGCCTGTTGATCCCGCCGCGGCCTTCATCACGTAGATGGTCGCGATCCCGATGATTATCCCATCCCGCGATCCCGGTCATGGCGGCTGGGCGGTTCCTAGGCCGTCGATTATTTTTATTTTTAGTTTTTGTTCTTGTGGTGAGAAATGTCGCCGCTTCTTTCTATTTTTAGTTTTTGTTTTTCACGGTAGAGATGCGGTGACGGACTTGAACACACTGGTTGGCCTCCACGCGTGATAATGAGCGATCGGAAGTGAGGGTGTAAGACCCTTACACAAATTTTTGATCTCGCCCTCGGTTCGTGGATCCGTTGGTTCTTGATCGTTGGTCCAAAAATAGAAAGAAGTGAGACATTATAGTAGAGATGAAGAAATTAACTTCGAAAGGCAATCAAAATACGCAAGCAGTCGGCTTGATTCTTCATTTGTTCATATGGATAATGGATTTCATTGGCCGGGCCCGGAGTAGTCGACGATGTTTGATTGCCAGCCTTTGGTCCGTGGAAAAAACTCGCTCGACTCATTCGTTAATGGCTCGCTTCGATCTCGACTCATCATTGTATAATGAGTTAGCTTGTTTTGTAATGACCAACGAGCTAGCTCGAGTTGGTTCACAAGTCGCTTAGAGCAAGTATTATGGTAGGCTATAAGCGGCCGACATCTACGTGGAGGAGAGAGAAATGAAGAGAGAGAAGAGGACCGGCGTTTTATGGCCGCCGGCTAAAGTCGACGAAATGGTGCCAGCGTGCTTTGTCATTGGCCGGACCTTCCTGCGCAGTGCATTAAAAACCCGAGGGCCCGCCACCACCCTATGAGCGTTGTAGTCGGCAGCCGGCGGCAACCATAATACTTGCTCATAGGAGCCATACCGAGCCAAGATAATATGTGCCATCCTCGTGCGACCCCACGTGACCACAAACTTGTTGTGTGCCCCGCCCGTCATTTTTTATTTGCCGATCACTCGATCGGGGTTGTGTCGCTTATTGCATGTCGACCTCACACGAACTATTCCGGCATTGGCGTCAACTTCATCGCCACCGTCGCCAAGTACTATGTGCATCTTCTCTGAGCAACAAGGTTGCTACTATGTCGCCTCATCGGGCCACAACACCATCGCTCGTGTGTCCACTACGATTGCATCAGCATCACCATCCCATGTGCATCGACGACTATGTTGCATCTCGCATCGCCGCTTAAGCCATCGCCGACGTGTTCGCTTCGTCTCGCACAAGGTCTCCGCCCTGTTGATCGGGTCTTCCTCATCGAGCTGCCGCTATCCTAGCATTACTTTGCCTAGCTCACCGTCCCACGACGTTGTTGAGCCCCGCTAGTCGATCGTCCGCTCCCTCACTTCTTTTACTTCTTTCAGCACAACCACGGTGGCCGTTATCATTGTCACCATGGTTTGGGCCCTCTACCTTGTACGACAGGTATCGCGACGTGTGACTTCGTCCCCGATGCGTTGTTGGGTCTAGTAAACCCAACCACGCCTCGGTTCAAGCTGCTTGACTGCATCAAATTCGGCATCTACACTACTATTCCCACCTCATCTGCCTCGATTGCGTTGTCGCCTTTCTTCTGCGTCCACAGCGGCCTTCATTGCGTCGACTTTGGGATGACCTGCCCCCACGGCGACTCGCCTCGATGCGCGTCTCTGTCATCATTCGCGCGCCAACTACGCCGACCTCGGTTCGCTCCAACACGACTTCTCCGGACATGGCAACTATCACTACTACGCAGAATTGAACTTGCATGGTGTTTAGAAATCATTTTCCGTGGCGGGCATTTCAAAACCGCCACGAAAATAGGTGGCCTGGCAGCCCCCGGCCAGAGGCAAAACCGCCACGGTTAATCGATTAACCGTGGTGGTCTTTTAAAATAACCACCACGGTTAATCCCCATTAACCGTGGCGGTTTTATTACAATGCCCGCCACGGAAAAGGCTGGGCTATAAATACAGCCCCAACCTTCTTCTTCCCCACGGATTTCGGCCATTTTTAGGGTTTTGAGCTTCAAAACCCTAAAAACACCATTTCTCGGGGAAGGTTTTGCCCTTGGTTTGATTGAAGTTTGGCACCGCTAAGGGGTATTTCTCCTCTTTCTCCCCTCTTTTCTCTCCCCTCTCCCTCTTTCTCTCCCCTCTCTCCCTCTCTCTCTCCCCTCTCTCCCTATGCATGGTCCTCCCTCTCTTTGAGATCTAATTGAATGTGGTTTGTGCTCTCTCTCTTCCCCTCTCTCTCCCCCCTCTCTCTCCCCCTCCCCTCCCCTTATCTCTCCCCCCTCTCTCTCTCCCCTCTCTCTCCCCCTCTCTCTCCCTTTTTTTTGAGATCTAGTTTTGATCTCTCCCTCCCTCTCTCTCCCTCTCAAGCTAGCTCCTCTCCCCTCTCTCCTCTCCTTCTCTCTCTCCCTCCCCCTCTCTCTCCCTCCCCCCCTCTCTCTCTCTCTCCTCTTTCTCCTCCCCCTCTCTCTCCCTCCTCATTTGAGTGTACGTGCTCTCTTTCCCTCTCTCTACTCCCTCTCTCTCTCGTATTCCTCTTTTTGCACTTTAGTTAACTCTCTCTAATCATCGATACTTCGATCTCTAATCATCGACGCTTCTCTTTGCTTTGGTTTAATTAATTTGAGCAGGCCGTCATGGCGCCGAATAGGATTGGATGTATAGGCCGAGGATGAGTTTGATTTCGTTGATGATGTGCGAAAGAAGTTTATGCCCGTCGCAGAAGCATCGAATCAGCCGGGGTTCGAAGTAATGGTGTGCCCGTGCTATCGGTGCAAGCATATGTTCTTACACAAGGATGATGTCGTCGTGGAGCACTTGCTGCGGTATGGTTTCATCAGGAGCCGAGGTACATCGTGGTGGAAGTATCATGGTGAAAAAGAACCGAGTGTCGCGGCCGGTTCATCGAGGACCCCCGCCGACCGCGCAACGACGGAAACAACGGTGGTGGACGAAGGACGAGAACAAGTTGATAATCATGATTACATCACTGTAGATGAACTGCTTGAAGACATGCCAGAAGACAATGCGGGTGGAGATGATGGTGAACAGTCAGTAGTTGATGACATGTCGCCCGAGGATGCTGATCTTTTCGAGGATATTGCTAACCTCAAAGATGAAGATGACATGTTGTTTGGCAATCCAAGATGGCTCGAGAATTTTAGACAGATGAAGCAGGCGGCAATTGACCCTCTCTACAAAGATGACGGCAAATGTCCGAAGCATTGCACGGTGCTACGTTTTAACCTAACGATGTTGATGCTGAAGGATCGCCATGGGTGGTCAGACACGAGCTTCAATGACCTGTTACGGGTCCTCGGTGACACTGTTTTACCCGAGGGGAATAAGGTGCCCGCCAATACCTATCGGGCGAAGAAGCTGATTCGTCCTGTGGCGATGAAGCTTAGGAAGTTTCATGCGTGCCCTAACCATTGCATTCTATACCGGGGTAACTATGCGGACTTGCAGAACTGTCCGCGATGCGGCGATAGTCGTTACAAGAGGAATGCTGGGTGTCGTGCCACCGATGAGGAGGGACCGTCGAGAGGGCCCAAGAAGCAGAAGACGGGCAACAAGAAGCAGATGCCACCTCCTGAGGACGAGGAAGAAGAGGGTTACACCCAGAGGAAGATCCCTGCCCTATCGGTGTGGTACCTACCCGTGCTCGACGCTCGTGCAATTTTTGGGAACCCAGAGGATGCCAAGCTAATGTCCTGGCATGCATCAGCGGAACGCACGAAGGGCGATGGCAAGCTGCGACACCCCTCGGATGCCAAAACGTGGAAACGCATCAATGACATGTTCCCGGAGTTTAGGGACGAGCCCAGGAACGTAAGGTTCGCATTGAGTACTGACGGGATGAATCCGTTCGGAGACCTCAGTAGTTCGCACAGCACCTGGCCGGTCACCCTCACCATATACAACCTGCCTCCCTACGAGTGTGTGAAGCGCAAATATCTTCTACTGGCCATGCTCATTTCCGGACCAAAGCAGCCCGACAATGATATAGATGTGCTCATTGAGCCAGTAATGGAGGAAATGGCGGAACTGTGGAAAGGGGCCAAGATTATGGATGCGTCCGAGAAGAAGAAGTTCACTCTAAAGGCAATGATAATGGCCACCATCAGTGATTACCCTGCTCTCTTTTCATTGTCGGGGCAGATTAAGGGGAAGACAGCTTGCACAGTTTGCATTGAGAATACCTGCTCCACTTACCTTAGCGGATCCCAAAAGACGGTGTACATGAAGCATCGTAAATTCCTCTGCAAAGAACACAGGTACCGGGAAACTTCGATGGATGAGTACTTTGATGGCGAGCCAGAGGCTGAAACGGAGGAGCCGGAAAGGGTAAAGTACGGGCCAAAGGTGTTTGAAATGGTGAAGAACATAAACCACGAGTTCGGAAAGAAGAAGAAAGCCGGTGGGCCAAAGGCAAAGAAGAAGCGGAAGCGGAACAAAACGGCAGTGGAAGAAGAAGAAGAAGAAGCAGAAGCAGAACCCAATCCGGCACCGCCCAAAGTCCCATTCAAGAAGCAGTCGATTTTCTTCAAGCACCTGCCATACTGGAAGATGCTCCATACACCCCATGCCATCGATAACATGCATCTACAGAAGAATGTCTTCGAGAGCTTGGTCGGGATGTTCCTAGATATCAAGACTAAGACGAAGGACGATGTCAAGTCACGTCAGGATCTTGCCGACATGGGCATTAGGCCCGAACTTCACTCGATACCCTCGGGAATAGCGGAAAAGTCAACCTTCCACCACGAGCTACAATCCGACATGGGATGAAAAGAGGGATTTTTGCAAATGGCTCGTGGATGTCAAAGTGCCGATGGTTTTCGTTCCAACATCAAGAGCATTGTATCGATGAAAGACCTCACACTGTCAAACTTCAAGGCCCATGACTGCCATGTCATGCTGATGGTGTTCCTTCCAATTGTGATTAGGTGCATCGGCCTAGAGTTCGTGAAGATGGTCGTTACACGCCTGTGCTACTTTTTTAAACGCATCACAGAGAAGGTCATCGCTGAAAAGGACCTCCCCGCACTGAAAGAGTTCATCGCGGAGACTATATACCAGCTCGAGATGTGCTTACCACCGTCTTTCCTCGATATTATGCCACACCTCATGATACACATGGTCGATCGATAGAAGAACCGGGGCCCTCTACCTGCACGAGATGTGGACGAACGAGCGGTTCATGTCCTCTCTTAACAGATCTGTCCTTAACCGTGCATACCCAGAGGGCTCTATGATCGAGGCATATACAACACAGGAGGCTGTTAACTGCTGCAATAGATACATCCGGGATGGAAATGCAATCGGCCTACCCGACCACCCGCACGAAGGCAGAACCGCGGGGATGGGCTGCGCGGGGAGGAAAGTACGAACCGATATAGACCAAGAAACAATTGAAGAAGCCCATGACAGCGCTCTGAACCAGTTAGTATCAATGGAAACGTGGGTTGAGAAGCATCTGGAGGAAATTCACAGCACGGCTGGCCGGCGCACGGAGGGGTGGGTACTGAGACAACACCAGATGAATTTCATTAACGTGGATCCGCGAACGAGGGGATACCCTAAACGCTGAGATCAAGAATCGATGCTTGCATACGGCCCATCTAGCCAAATCATCACATGGCAAGGTTACGACATCAACGGATACAGGTTCCACACGAAAGAAAAGGACAACAAGAGCGCGTCACAGAACAGCGGCGTTCGGTATGAGGGCATTGACATGGCCACCAAGAAACTCAAGACATACTATGGGCAAATCCAAGAGATTTGGGAACTTGATTATGGCAGAGAGCTACAGATACCCATTTTCCGGTGCCAGTGGGTGAAGCCAACGGCGGTTGACGTGGACGACTTTGGGTTAACCACCGTTCAGCTCGAAAGTACTGCAGATGATGAGTGGGTACTCGCAAGTCGCGTGGCCCAGGTAGCCTACTACCCGGTGCCCCACCCTGGGGCAAAAACACTTACATGCGGTCGTGGGAGGGAAGCAAAGGATCGTGGGAGCCGATGGAGTGCAGAGTCCTGAAGAGTACAACAACTACGCAGAGTTTACGCTCTTTACCGATCATCCAAACAAGATCAAGGAAGTCGAGACACGCGTGTGGGGGAATGTCATCAGGACCAAGACAAAGCCCTGGTGCCGCACGGACGGTCAGAAGAAGACAGTGGCAGCCCCGGCAAAAAAATAAGTCGATCCTTTTGTAATAGAACCAAATATGTAATGGAACCAAATATGTATGTCACGACATTTATGTAATGGAACCAAAATGTATTGAGATCGCCGCACTTGCTCGAAACGCCCCCCGACTTGTCAATTAAAGACTGTATTTTTAAATCATGCAAGAACTATTCAAAATTCAAGTTTCACATTTTTCATGGGTACACATACTCA
Source organism: Hyparrhenia diplandra (assembly GCA_015847255.1). NCBI lineage: Eukaryota > Viridiplantae > Streptophyta > Magnoliopsida > Poales > Poaceae > Hyparrhenia > Hyparrhenia diplandra. The sequence goes on from JADLZK010009492.1 coordinate 541,600, forward strand.
TAGCAAAGGCCACACAAAAAAATTCGAATTTTTTTAATCAACATTTGAATTGATATGAATTTTTCAAATTCATGTTTTGGATCTATTTTGCGTGGCGGTTATTTTACAATGCCCGCCACGGAAAATGATTTTGCGTGGCGGGCTTTGTAAAATAACCGCCACGCAAAATCGCGGCCTATATATATGTGATGTGCATTGCTGGAATTGGCTAAGTCCTCCGGCCGTTCACTTGTGACCCCGAAGGGCCGCCAAAATTTCCTCTCACCGGCGAGCCCCGCGCTCCTCGGTCCTCACCGCCGCCCGGCCACCTCCGCCCCCTCCGGTCCTCCCGCCACGCTGCTCCCTCCTCCCCGTCGTGCTCCACTCGCTGCCGCCGGGCCCAAACCCTAGACACCTTCTCCTAAGCGTGACAAGGGGCTCACCGCCCTCCCACGCCGTTCAAGCGCCCAATGGTCGAGGAGGTTTCAGAAAATGTGACAGGTATAGCAAAAAAAATATGGCTAACTTGTACTAGGCATTAATTGGTGGCTAATGTAGTTCAATTCACATGCATAGGATTCTCAACACCGCCTCAGAGCACTCAGAAGGACGATGAGGTCGAATGCTCCCCCCAAGCGCCGAAGAAGAAGAAGCTATCAAAAGAAGATGAGGAAGTTCTTGCCCTGACCTCCAAATACTTAGATGATTGCGACAGGGCGGAGCTAGCGGAGAGAGAAAAGGACCTCCGATTGGCTAAGCAGAACCCGGGGGCCGTGAAGACCGGCAGTACTAGGTACGTATATGCGTGATAATCTCAACCAAACTTAGCCAGACATCTTACGTATGCGTACGTAGCTAGAAGATGCTAACATACATCTCCTTCTCGTATAGGAATTATATACCCCATCGGCGGGGACAATGGGTCAGCCCGGACCGCCTGTGACTGGTTTGAGCTTGGCAAGTTCATGGTGCCCAAGGGCCCCTAATCGAGGACGAGGAGTGGGACACTTGTAGGTTCCACCGATTATATCAGCATGCAACCGATGGGGGGTGACGGAGTTCCATTTCGTGGTTCCTAAAGAGCTCTTTCACTTGGACGAAGACATTTCACTACCAATAGACTTCGACGAAATGTGGCGGTTGCTACGGCGCCAGGACCTCGACCAATCCGTTGTCACCCTCTATGCTGCGTGAGTTTGTTTATGCATTACCCGCTCGTACACCACTAATTCTAGCTCTCCGATTCTATAATGACGTGACCACATGTGCTTGCAGGATGCAAGCATTGATAGCCCGAACGAAGAATGAGCCAATTTTGTTTCTATATCCAGCGTATATAGACGTGGTTGATTTTTCTCATTACTGGATGGAGAGCCGAGGAGGAACGAAGAGCTCAAGAAGTTGGGCAAGGCCGAACAATATAAACACTTTAAAAGATTGTGCGATGTAAGAGTTAGAGAGATGGCGCGACTACATCCGTAAGTGCATGAAAAGATCAAATCGAGGCCGGTTGTCTCATTGCGGCCCAACATATCAAGTAAGTCAAAAGCAATACTTTTTATTTTTTAAACACTTGGAATCTATTTCTAATCGATAAAATGGTGTAGCATGGCGGTATACAAACAACAAAGACACATTGGCCACCGGATTACTTGGCTAATCTTCCCTCGGGATGGATGTGCCCTTAGGGCCGGACTCGTTGTATGATACGTCAAAAGGCCTCTATAAACATTTTGAAGAGGCCCCCGCATTTGTAAGTCACGACACTTGTATACTATTTCATACCACAAACTTCGTAAGTCATGACACCGTGGGATTTTGCACGGGGCTTACAAGGATTACTTGAAAGACCCCGAGTCATTCGATCGGAGGCAGAGCATACGCAAAGAAAAACATAAGGACCAAATGAAGATCAGGCGAGATTACGAGGTATATGCAGCATTACTCTCGTTTGCTCGTCCATATTGAAGGGTCTCATAATATTCTAACCATTTTCTGGTACATATATCGTGCATGCAGTGCGGTAAGCAGCCTTTTGGCAAAGAACTTTGTGTGGTTTCTATACCTGTACGTTCATAGCCCGCAATGACGTGTACCGTACTACATGGCGCGAGCAGATGAAGAAAACCACACCAGAATTTTGGACGAAAGGGTTGGACGACATTACGCTCAAGAAACTGGTTGGCGCCATCCGTAGGGGCGCCATTGAGGACGTTGTGCTACCTACCGGCCATTTCTTCGACCCTAACAAGCGACCTTGCCAGTAAACGAGGACTTATGGGAACTACGGATTTGGAGAAATAAGCTAGATATGAAGGACTATATGTGGGATGGCCCAGACTTGTAACCTAGCTAAACGTGATTGATCAATCGATCGTTCGATCGAGTTTTGTAAATTCCGATGTGTGTGGTGGTCACTTTTAAACTCTAAGTGCTTTAATTGAATGTCCATGTTAGTTGAATGTTAAATTGTGATGCATGTTTAAGATTTATGTGAATATTCTCTTATTTTATTATTTAATATGTGGTTTAAATCATAATTTATAATTTTATAATATTTTTGAATTATTTTTTATTAATCCTGAATTAATTAACCGTGGCGGTCATATTACAAAAACCGCCATTGTTAATACATTAACCATGGCGGGCACATAAAGATGCCCGCCATGGTAAATCTATTAACCGTGGCGGTTTTTGTTAAACGCCCGCCACGGTTAATCGATTTTCCATGGCGGGCAAGGAGTCCGCCACGGTTAATCGTGACCCTAGCTCCGTGGCGGTTCCTATGCCCGCCACGGAAAATCTAAAATGCCCGCCACGGAAGTTCATTCCTGTAGTAGTGTATGCCCTGAAGCTCTACCTCGACATCAGCACAAAGGTGATTTCTTCTCCCGTCACACTATTTGTGGTGCTCCGACTGTGACTGTGAGGAATGTTTGAGATGTGTGGCCTGCGTATTGTGTTAGGATGTGTAGGTGTGCGGTGGGTCGTGTGGCCTATTGAGCTGGCCAACTAAGTCATGTGTGGCGTTCATGTGTTACTAGACATGTGTGGCTTGCATGCTGTTTGCATCTCTATATGTAACACGGTATTTCCTCTAATCAATCAATCACACATCCATCCATTCATTCTAGTATTTCACCAATTTTATTTCCCTTCGATTGTAGTGTATATTATGTTTCCATATATCTAGAAAAAGCTAAATCAACCTCTATTTTAAAATAGGGAGAAATAGTTAGTAGAAGCATGAAAAATAGGATCAGTTCACCAAATAAAAGATTAGATTTATTATGCATTGCTCTACATATCTTGTATTTGATCAGAACTCATGATCTACACTTAAACGAACTCGAACAACTCACATCTAGCAATGTTGTGTAGTCTAGTTCTTTCTGTTGCAATGCATAGACACGTTTGCTAGCATCAAAAAGTATACTTCTATCACTAACATTGTGGGTTTTAATGTATTTTCCTTCTGGTAAAAAAAATGTATTTTCCTAATGTAGTTTTTTATTTTAGCCAATATTAAATTCTTGTATTTCGATACACTTACAATTTAAAATATAGATCACGACGTACAAGACTAGAAGTGGTACATAACAATTAGTTGGAGCCTTTTCATCTCAAAAAAGAAAAATCGGAAATTTTCGGACAATTTACATGTACCGGCAGCTACACGGCACAACGACATGGACAGGTCATCGGAGTAAGTCGACGGAAAAAAAAAATGGAAACTTCCAGCCAATTTACGCGTACCGAACCGACAGCTACACGGCACAACCATGGATCGGAGTCAAAGTCTACGTACGAAAAAGAAAAAGGAGATAAGCCGCTAGCTGCCTCACAAATTCTCAATGGACTCTCATAGCCATTGCCCTTTCCTGTGCCTTTCAGAAAGAGAAGCAGGGAGAGAACGAGAGGGAAAAGGCAAGAATTGAACAAAGAGTTCAGGATGGAGGAGATGAGATGGGTGCTCTAATCATGAAGTGATTCCTCTCCGCCTCCGTCTGTCCAATACTTGTGGAGGCCGTTCCACGGCCTCGCTGGGACAAGTCCCACTGCTTGGTCTTTTAATACAGTAAGTAGTACTATCTAGTAATTTTTTGTGCCCTGCCTTCATTAATTTATACTTTTTCTATTTCAAATTGTAACTTTTCTAATTATAAACTTTTGTTACTTACCTAGATACATGTTATGTCTACATATATAAAGTGTATCTAAAAAAAGTTAGAACTACTTATAATTTGAAATAGGAGAAGTAACTAAATTCTTCATATACAGTCATTCTAATCTGTGTCATGGTTGTGCTAGTTTTACACACTTGCGGTGGGACAAGATGGTGGACTATAACACGGTGATTGAAACCACTGCCGGGGGCAACCTGGGATCACTCATCACGAAGCTCGCCTCGTCGACGCTTAACAAGTTCTCTGAGATGAAGGCGATCTCCGGCAACATCGACTGGCTGAAAGAGGAGCTGGAGATCCTCCATGCCGTACTCCTCGATCTGTCCAACGAGGAGAATCCTAGCCACCAACAGAAGTTGTGGAAGAACAGGGTCAGGGAGCTGTCCTACGACATGGAGGATGCCATCGACGAGTTCGAGCTGGCATCGAGGAAGAGTCGTGGCATCCGGGGAAGCCGGGCGTCAAATTTCATCGAACGAGAGAAAACCTTTTGGCGGGTGCTGGGTTCGGCATGTGAGACCCCACTCGCGACCCCGCGACCCCCGCCGCCGCCGGCCGCCCCACGCTGCCGTTTGCCTCCCCGCCGCCACCAGCAATAGATCCGTGACCACCGTGGGCGCCCTCTACGCCGCGGATGTCCGCCGCGCCCCCCGACCCAAGCATGAAGGAGATCGAAGGGCGCCCCCGCCCGCCTCGGACGTCGCCGACGCCCTTCGAGGTCGTGGCCGCCGCCGAGCTGCCGGTGGAGAAGGAGGTCCTCCGTCGCCCGATGGCGCCCCCACCCCGCTGCGCCACCCATCATGGACACCGCCGGTGCTACCGCCGCCGCCGCCGATCGCGGGGAGCCACGCCGGAGCGCTCCGGCGACGGCCTAGGGTGGGTTCCCCGGGGCTGCAGATGCCGCCTATGCCGGCCTCCGACAGGCGCTGGAGGCCCCAAGCCACCCTCTTCACCCGCCAATGGCAGCCGCAGGAAGCAAAGCTGCCGACCCGACGCCCGCCACGGCCTTCGTCGACGTCGGCCACCGCCGCGTCCGGACCCGCGCTGGTGGGGATGGTGATGCGGCTGACCGGGGCTCGCCTCGCCGCCAGACGCCGCCCCTTTCTTCCCTCCACGGGCAGATCGAAACGCTGCGATGGAGTGACGTCGTCGGCGACACCGATGAGGATGAAGATGGGGGTGTGGAGGCAGTCCTCCCCTACCTCAACGCAGCTCGTCGGGCCCTCACCACGGCTACGACACATGAGGCGCACCCCATTGCTGCTCCGACCGTCGACTCCGCCGAGGGCGTCGAGTTGGCGGGGAGAGGTGCTGCTGCTGCCGAGGCTGGACCGGCAAGGCGCCATCGTCCGGCGCCACCGCCCGCCGTCGTCGCCGCCGGAGGGGTGCCGCTGCGGTTGCGTGGCGAAGCTTGGCTTGACAGCGGCGGCGGCGGACGCAAGCCGGCAGGGTCCCAACGCCGTGACTGGGCGAATTCCCATCCATCAGCGGCTGGGGCCCAGGCGAAGGGCGACTACCCCGGACGTCGATGGTTGGCAACGCGTACTCCCCCCAAAGACTCGAGCAGTCGGCGCCAAGCACCACGACCATCGCAGCGACGCGGGGTGAGTATCGAGGGACACAAAGACGGCCTGCGGAAGATCCCGCCGGCCTTCGACGGCCGCTGCTTCCGTTGTCTCGGCACTGACCACCGTGTCGCTCAATGCCGGGACCCTGTTCGTTGCCTCAGGTGCATGGGATTCGGGCACATCTCCCGCCACTGTCGCTCGGATCGGCGACAACCCATCTCCACCAAGTTCCGCTCCCGACTCGCCTCCCCACCCCTCAAGCTGGGCCTTCATTCACGGGGGGGTGGCAGCTCGGCTCACATCGCCGACCCCTCTGCCTCCCAGCCTGCCCAGACTCCTGGAGTGGCCGGGGGGTTTGACATCGGGAGAGCTCGACGACGCAAGACTACATCCGCGACGCCGCCCAGCTACACCGACAACGTTGCTGCTGCACACCTTCCTGCTGCGCCAGATCCTATCATGTCGATGCCTCGCGTGGAGACGGATCCCCCGAGATGGGTTGACCCCATGTTGGAGGAGCTTGTCGCGTCGCTTCCAGCTATGTCCCCACATCGTGCACGAGTCACCTACTTGGAGGTTGATGCGCCGTCCACGCTTCCTTCTTCCACAGCTGCAGTGGAGGAGGAGGAGCAGGGGGGGAGGAGCCCATCCCTGCTCCAATCCCCCAGAGACCGGCATCACCCGAGGAGGAGGGGGAGGAGGAGCCCAGACCGGTGTCACCCCCTCCTACCGGGAAGCACGGGGAGGAGAGTGGTCGTTGCGCCCACCCGCTCGAGTGCACGACAAGCGGCTCGACCATCCACGATTCCGGTTGCCGGCGTGCCCAACACAAGCTTAGGCGCGAGCTCTCCTTCATCGACGGAAAGCCGACACTGTCTATGGATGAAGCGGTCACTTCCTGCATTGATATGTACGGGCTCGGCTTCCCAGAGCAGGCGGTCAAGGCCATCCAGAAGGCCTCCTGTATGGAGGACCAGGAGCTTTACAGGTTACTTGTAGCCGTTGCAGCTAAGCCGGGAGCCTAAGCTCCTAGGCTGCTACATGTTGCTTTTAGTGTGTGAGTAATCAACTTTGTATCTAAGCCTCCGAGTCAGCTTTAGGCTGGGTTGGGGGCCGGCGCTTCGCGCCGCCATCGTTGTATGCTACTTCCTTCTTAATATAACAAAGCCGGCTTTGCCGGATCTTTCAAAAAAATTTCATCGAACGCGCTGTTCAGTCCGTTCAGAGCTGCATTGAACGCATCAAAAAATTGCCAAATGATTATGTGATAGCCCACAAAATCCAGTCCCTCAAGAGTCGTGTCGACCTGTCGGAAGAGAGGCACAAGAGACCGAAGACGGGGAGGGAAAGTGAAGGCTCAAGCAACGATACCATTGCTATCCGGGATCTTGCTCAATATGCAGATCCGGATGGCCTTGTCGGCATTGATGCTCCAAGAGAAGACATCATCCGCATGCTTACTCAGGGTCAGGGAGTAGCACCAAGCGCATGGTAGTGGCCATTGTTGATTTGGAGGCCTTGGCAAGACTACTCTTGCCAAACAGGTTTTTGACAAAATTATTGGGGGTTTTACATGCAAGGCATTTGTCCCTGTATCAAGAAACCCAGATATTAACAAGATTCTGACAGATATAATGGTGGATTTCAAGTCATATAACAAGTCGGAAAAGTTGAAGCCGGAAGAGTTGAGACATCTAGATCGACGGCAACTCACAAATATGCTTAGGGAATACATCAAAGAAAAGAGGTACAACCACATCCGTGTTATTTCTTTGGATTGGATGTAGTTTGTATCTCCTTTACGTCATGTTTGGTAGATTTTTCTATGCAAATAGTTTGTCCCACAAAACTTTTCATGGCCTCAACCCTGTGTAGCTTCTCACGGAGATCCATTCCGTAAGAGCATCTCCAACATACTATCTAAATACATTACTTATCTCCAATTTAGATAATGGGGACAAAAAACCAAGGTCCAGCAGCAATAGATTTGTGGGGTACCCAAATCCGTTCTTCCTCTACCTGTTCCTGTTGGGTCTCTCAAACTACACAAATGTTCTCTCTCCTCACTTTTTCTCTCCCCACGCGTCTTCGTCCACTGTGACTTCTTTTGCACGCGATTGCAGTATCGGCGGCGTGACCTCCCTTGGCGACGCAGCCTACTCGGCGTGGCCCCTAGTGGCGGGGCTGCTCCTCCCCTTCCCAGCAAGGCCACTCCTCTCCTCCCCGGCGAGGCCAGTGGCGGATCTAGAAAGACCTCAAAGGGGGGCTAAAAATAATATAAGGGACTTTTAAGTTCTATCAGGTAGGGCTAACTCTATATTTACCCAAGTTCTAAATCTCCGGATATAAGGTTTAGTGGCAGCTTGGTTGATCCGCTATAGCCGCTAATACCCGCTATCATCGCCGCTATTTATCTGCTGAGTGCTGATAACAATCACAGCCTTATCAATCCTCGCCCACACGTTCCCTCTTGAGACATGCACTTTTTATTTATTAGTTTTCTTATTAGTGGCTAAAATGTGGTTCCATTAGCGGCTATATCGGCTATAGTTGCAGCTATAGCCGGAGATTTAAAACTTGGATATTTACATAAATTATATTAGGCTACACATAGTCATTGCTTAAGAGAACTTCCCCGCAGAGGTCGCGTTGTAACCAAAGGGAAAAAGGGAAGAACGTCCAAGGTCATCCTTAATGTGCTCTTCACGTGGTTGATGCACGCTATTATTTGGGCTAAGGTCCAACAATAGATTAACAATTTGTTTTGATGATTTTGAGGCTTTGCTAACTTAATATTGGTCTGGAACCAAATCCATCTGAATGCTTATCAGAGAGGGCATGTTTGGTAAGGCTGAGGCTCATCCAAAAACAACGCAGACCCTGACTGCTCTGAACAAGTGGCTCTCTAAAGGAGTGTGTAATGTGTAATTTTCTATTGGATTGACTAGGCATAGATCTAGCGGGTGCAAACTCTTCTAATTCGGATAAACAAGTAAATCATCCTAGAACATGGACCAGGGAGAGAACAGAGGAAGATAGAGGATGGGAGACAGGTGGAGGCACATGCCAGTGGGCTTCATGGAGGAGGTCGATGGCGAGGATGTAGTGACATCCGGATCAGTGTCCGTCCATGGAAGAAGAACCTGACAGTGGAAGGCATATGCGTCCCACATCCAACAGATTTGAGTACTTTGTTTTAGATAGTGCGACAATGAAATTTGGGTAGTATGCAAATTAGTAGCTACCTAAATTGACATTTAGGTAGTCATATTGAAGGACCGAAAAGGCGCGGGGGGGGGGGTGGGGAGTTGAATAGGAGCCTCGAAAAATTCTTTTCGAATCGACGAGCTTGTGGCTCTCACGTCCCCCACAAAAGCAAAACCACACACGCACACGGAAGATCACGACCTAGGTAACTAGGTGGATGCGCTAGAAGAAGTACTAGACGCGATAGTGGATCTACCGGAAAGGAATCGACACGAGACCGAGCGAAACCAAGGAAAATTAGCACAACACGCAAGTCGACGGATAGTCCGATGACGAAAATTTTCGAGCACAGACTTGTGAAGCAGCACTTCGGCCTTCACTGGAAACTGAGGCTCGGGCTGTCCGGGCCAGGGAATACGGACTGTCCGCAAGCTCGGACGAAACACTGGCGGACTGTTCGCTACCAAGGTCGGACTGTCCCACGGGCACGTAACCGACAACGCCGGACTGTCCGGCAGGGATGCGGACTGCACGCTCGTCATCTTGACCCGATCGACACGGTCCCGCCACGTCCTCTTGCATTCGTCGATGTCCCAGATGTTAGCCACCATGGCTAGCCACCCAGGGATCCGGTCCCTCGGTCCAAGCCTCACGTCCATCCTTAACCTCCGTGGTCCGTCGGCCCGGCACGTACGCCTTGGCCCCTTCACCTTGCCGTCAGCTACCATCATCGAGCTCCACACGTGTACAACACAAACCAAGAGATACGTCTTCGACACACTCCACGTGTGCCGGTGAGCATATCCGAAGCAAAAAAGATAAAGGAAAATAGAAGTAAAATGTTGACCGTTGACAATCACACAACTAAACATATTTGACCTAAATCAACCATGTGTTCGCACATATTTGGATAACACTGCTGGAGATGCTCACTTATGCACCGGCAGAACAATAACGCCCGGGGAACAAACCGCGTCATGTGTTGGAACAATAACGCCGGAACGCGATGTTGTCCACGGCGCGGCGACCACAACGAGATTGGTGGTGATCACGGGAACGACGAAGACGTTCCCGGCGAGATATGTGTCTAACCTAGATGGAAACAAGTTACAATGCTCAAGAATAATTGGCACTGCCCAACACGCAGCTTGTTCACGTTTATTACCTCGGTATTTATACAAGACTCGACACGACTCCGAGTCCCCCACGCCATGGCGACCGGTGAGCGCGACACCGTTTCAACTGCAGAGTCCGTTACGTGCACATCCGTTCGTCATGGCATAGAAGTAACAAACTTCACCTGGATGAGTCCTAAGCTAGCACGCCTTGGCTCAGGCTCTCCATCTGACTGACTCGATCTAGCTAACTAGATTACATAAGGACTCTTAGTATAAGTTTAGCTAACATCCTGCCTACCGTGGCTTTATCAGTTTATTGGCTCCTTGGTGCTGGCACTAAATTGCGTTTCCTTTGGCTTTGCTCCTCGATAAAGATAACTTACTTTGCCATGTCATTGATTGGCTTAGTGACAAACTAATTAATGGCAAGAAGCTACACAACTAGGATGTGCTCACAATCTAGATAGATTGTTTCCTTTTTGGCATCTGAATTAAATATAAGTCTTTAGTAAATATTTATAAATCTTAAAATGTAATAAAAAGGATGTATGCAGGTACTTGGTTGTTGTTGATGATGTATGGAGCGTAGATGCATGGAAATCTATTGAAGCTGCATTATATGACAATAATCTTGGCAGTAGAATAATCGTCACGACGCGCAAGAATGATGTTGCTGAAGAATGCCGCCGTTCTAAAAATGGCGATATCTACAGATTGGACCCTCTTGGTGATGTTGAAGCTGAGAAATTATTTGTAGCGAAGGCCTTTCACCACAAAGGATGCCCTCCTAACCTGGATGAAGTTTGTCGTAAAGTACTGAAAAAATGTGGTGGGTCTCCATTGGCAATTCTAACTCTGTCTGGTTTGTTGGCTAATAAAGAGACACAAGATCAATGGGAATGGGTGCTAGATTCTCTAAGTTATGCAGTTGAAGAGGAGGACTCGGATGTTAGTCTGATGAGGAAGATACTATCATTCAGCTACTTTGATCTTCCCCAGCATCTAAGGACATGCCTATTATATATGAGTGTATTTCCTGAAGATGCTGTGATAAAAAGGAAGCGCTTAGTATACAGATGGATCGCCCAAGGATTCATCTCTACTGAAGGTAGGAGTAAAACTGAAACTGGAGAACACTATTTCAATGAGCTCATCAGCAGATGCTTGGTCCAACCAATGAACATAAAGTACGATGGACGAGCACGTGCCTGCAAAGTTCATGACACAATCTTGGATTTCATCAAGCATAAATCTAAAGAGGAAAACTTGGTCGCATTTCTCGGTGGTGATGCTGAGGAAGGAAGTCAAAAAAACAAGGCCCGGCATTTATCTATCCAGGATTTGGAAAACTTCACAGGGCTGGCAGAAGCAGAACGTGCCCGATCGCTAACTGCTTCTGGAAGCAATGATAAAATGGTGGATTTTTCGAGACTCACTTGTTTGAGAGTTCTAGATTTGGCGGATTTTCATAAATCATATCTATACCGACACCATGACACTGTTATTGATGTATCATGGCTTTTTCACTTGAAGTACTTGGCAACAGGCCATATATTGTCAGAGAGCATAGAAGGGTTCATAAACCTGCAATATTTGGAGACATTGGACCTGCGAGGCTGCATCCTAGGGCAATTTCCCCGTGATATTTATGAACTACAACATTTGGTCCGTCTATTCATTGATACAAATCTCATACTGCCTAGCGGCATTGGAAAAATGAAGGCATTGGAAGAGCTTAAACATATCAACGTGCAGAATTCTTCTCTGGAATTCCTGCAAGAACTAGGCTGCCTAGCCAAGCTGAGGTCAGTTAGCGTCCACTTAGCAGAAGACACAGAAAGAGACCAACAGAAGGACCTAGTTTTGATAAATTCACTTCGTAAATTAGGAATGGACGACAGGAACTATCTTAAATCTCTTACTCTTAATTCTCTCATTGGTGAGTATAATGTGCACTTGGACGATTCTAATGGTCTTTCCTGGCGCGAAGCTCTACTAAATATCAGGGAACTCAAGATGGGCGGTGTCCTCTTGACTAGGGTTCCAGGATGGATGGGCACACTCAATCACCTTGAGAACCTACAATTGTGGATTAATGATATGGGGCAGGAAGATCTGGATATACTCGCTGAGCTGCGCAGGCTACTTTACCTCGTCCTGGATTTTGGTTGCTACCCCGCAGAAGGGCTTACCTTTGGGGGCACCACAACATTCCAGTGTCTGAAATATTTGAGGATTTCCTGTTACACTTGGCAGACGAAGCTAGCCTTTGGATCTCTACCGTGGTTTCAACACCTGCGCATTGACCTTGCGGGAAAGCTCTTCGAACCAGAACCAGATTCTGACGACGAAGAATTTCCACGATCTAGCTTCTTTCTTGACATTGGGAATCTCCACTCGCTGACACGAGTCGATGTCTATATAGTTCGAACGACCATGTCTTGTAAGGATGAACCAGAGGTGGCTGCGAAGATTATTAGGGATGCAGTCAACGCGCTTCCTAACAAACCAAAACTAGAGATTTATGATTGGTAACAGTGCTTCAATAAGGTATGTGACCATACATAGATTTCCAAGACAAGATGAGCAATGTCAGACTCACTTAAATTATTCCAAATTATGCACGGCCTTAGTTTTCATCCTAAGTTAAAATTCTCTAACTTTGACAATGTTTTATATAAAAATGCACAAGCATCTACAACGTGAAATTGGCTTCACTAAATTCTATATGAAATATGTTCTATTTGAATTTGTAGATGTTAATATATTTTATGAAAACTTCATTAAAATTTTAAAAAATTCTCAAACATGAAGTTCTGATAAAAAACAAAGACAACAGAAGTTTTGAAACTTGGCATCTAGAAAGCAATTCTTCTATTACTAAAACTCCAACTGTGTCTAGCGAACACTTCAATTGCGGTTGTCTTAATACTCCTGCATCCCATCATTATTATTAGGCGATCCTCCTCCTTCTATAATAGGGACCAGGTTGTAACATTCATTCAAACTTGTAGATATTAATATCCTTTTTCAGAAAACTTGGCTGCATTAGAGAAATTGACCTAAAAAAATTAAAACGACCTAACTTGGAACAAGAGAAGTAGTAGGTGACTGCAACAAAGACATTAGTTGAGTACATGCATAAGACAAACAATCTGCACATCATTGACTGAATTACTAACACAGGGTGTTTCATTTGGTGCAGTTATGGCTGGGATCGACTATATACATGCATATACATACACTCATCAATTGCTAATTCAGCAATATTTGAGCATGATGGAGGTGTTTTTGGCTGGTGCCTTCTGCCTTGTGGGTCGATCCGGCGTGGTCCGGTCTTGGAAGAACATCGGCCGATTTTCACTATTTCTGGTTTGCTATATATACTATGGTGTGCGTTTCTGTAAGAAGCTTGGAGTTTTCTATGTTTGTATGACTTGTTTCTGTTACCCTGAGTCAGTCGTCGGCATATTATTACTGTGATGAAGCTAAACCTCATATATAGCATGTCGTCTTCTGTCACCTGTACTTGTAGTACCTATATTGGAACATGTGTGCATTCTGTTGTTGCGACCTGTTTGAGACCTTATTCTACATATGGACTTATTATTAAGGATCGATTTCATGTTATTTTAGGAAATTAACGTGTGCATATCTGATCATTATATGACCAATCAGTGAATTTTTTCATAAAGGACGGCAAAAGCTTTGTCGCGATTTCTATTAGACGAAAAAAGAAAAAGACAAGTGTCAGCCAGTTTTTTGATAGGAAACCGGACTAGAAAAACCATACAACTGAGGAGGGTACCCTACTCCACTGCACACCTAGGTACCAAATCAACTCAGCTCAACTCAACACAACTAGCTTCTACTAAGACAACTCAACTAATAGCGAGGTAGATGGAAAGTAAATAATCATGAAGCACCACTCGGTTGGATTGGGCCATCAACACGAGCCTCCATCAAACCCGGCTTGGTCGGATTGGGACATCGACACAAACCAGCACACAGCAACCACCAGGGGCGGAGCCAAGATGAGCCTCGGGGGAGGGCTAATTAGTGAAGAGTTAGCAAAAATCAAGAGATTTAATGGTAAATTTAGCGTCTAAGCTACGATAATTAACACATGATTCAACCTCACAGGGGGGCTGCAGCGGGCAGCCCCCCGTGGATCCGCCCACGGCAACCACCATGAAAAACAAAAACACACAAAGAACAAACGGTACAGCACCACCACCTGGGAAAGGAGCCAAAAGCAAAGCCAACGAGAACTGCGCTGTCGTCACCAACGTTGTGCCACGCCAAAAGTTGTAGCCATTTGCAAGCCCAAGCATTTTGCCTAAACTCCTCCGCCATGGGACTAGCCTCCTCAAGCCACACGCCCAAGGTCGTCGATCCCCCTGCTCCAGCGTTGCGTCAGCAGAAACCCATCGCGGCGCCATTGAAAACCACTGATCCAAGCTACTCGACGTGGGGCCTCGCCTCGCCCACCGCCACAACTCCCACCGCCAAAGGACTCGGATATTCGAAACCGCTTTGAGTAACACCTCCGCCCTGCCATCCTTTGAGATCACCACTTTGCACCTTGTGCGCCAACTCAAAACCTCCAGCACCCATGGGCCCTCTGCACCTTCCCGCCAGCACGGACCACGCACCACCACGGCCTCAACGCATAGGCAACACCACCAACTGATCACCACTACTGCCACAAGCCAAGGCGGGTCTCCAAATGTAACGCCCCCAAGGAGGACACGACGCCAATGGCGCCGTCGTCGCACGTCCACAGGGGACTGGGTTTTCACCCTGAGAACCCTAGCACTCATGTCCATGGCGGTAGCGCGCCTCACCGCCTCCGCAACGCCCTACAAGGGAGAAGCCCGGCACCACTAGAGGCACCACCGCGGCACCACCAACAAGCACCGTCAGCCCCCCCCGCCCGCAAGGCGGGCCGGACCAGTGTCACCGTCGAGGAGGAGGGAGACGACCGCCATCTTGCCGCACACTCGTCGCCGTGCACGGGACGTGTCGATCCCCACCATTTCCGAGCCACCATGCCGCCGAAGAGCGCGACGTCTGAAGGGGCCGCCCGGATCTGGTAGAGTCATCGGCACCCGGCCGCAACCACCGCCCGGCACCGCATCGACCCGTAGCCACTCCCCTGCGCACCCCAGCGGGATGTTGTCGCCACCGAACGCCGGCCCACAGCCACTGTCGGAGGTGACCATGCTGGGCCGCGGCCGCCGCCACCGGCTGCCGGCGCCGGCCGTCGCCCCTCCCGAGCCCTCGCGCCCCAGCCGCGCGGCAAACAGATCCGCCCGGGGCACTGGCCGGATCTTGGGCCACGTGCCTCTGGACGCCGTGAAACAAGCCCCCATGCCGGGCGAGCATCCACCAGCCCGAAGTTGAAGCGGCCGTGCCCGCGCGCTGAAACCGCCGGAGGACTAGGAGCCGACCACACCGCCACCTTCACCATGAGCTGCGCGAGGAGCCCGGCAGATCCGTTCGAGTGGCGGCGCGTGGGAGGTGCCGTGGGAGAGGAGCGGCGGCGAAGTTTTTTCTATCTTTTTTTTTCTTAAATAAAAGTTATTTTTATTTTCCCGGTAGAGGAAGCCTTGAAACCCATCACCTACGAGTTTGAGAGATGATGCTGCGATCCTTTGTGGGTCTGCATGCAATAGATTGTTGTTAATAGAAATTCCCAACACTATTGGCCCTTGGGCTCATTTCCGATCGCTGGCACACCACCACCATTGTGTTTGGCGTAGAATCGGGTAGATGTAAGGGATTGTGCGAGAAGAAAGAGGCCACATTGTATAGTACATTTTACATGAGTTATATATTGAACAACGATGTAAAGCTTATGATTTGAAAAGCTTACCCTGCTTTCCCCTAATGCAAATAAATGACTGGTATAGCTTGCGAAGTTTCTTAACGCTGATTGTCCGCAGCGCTTGCACACTCCACTCAGTCATCCTTCATTCTTGCTTGCCGGGGATGGAGCCAACACTACGGCGGCCCGGGCTCAACGCCCCCCCAAGACTTCCCCACACCCCTCGCCGCGCCGGCCTCCGGAAGTGTCGTGAGCTGCCCAATGTGGGCCCACCTGTCAATGAAGGCGGTGACAAGAGGATAAAGGTGAAACGATTCTTGTGAGCCAGGCAAATAGTGAAGGAAGGCGCCGGGTGACATATTAGTGTTTCATTACATATTGTTGTTTTTACGTTTTCATTATCCCACACTGTCATGTGGGCCATTATTGTCATGGATTGTAAGAGCACATAAGTCTTTGGAAAAAAGACTCTGTATGGTTTGCCTCGCCAACACTGGATAGTGGATCGAAGCAGTGGCGGCGGCGAACTTGGGCGAAATCGGTGGAAGATAATTAGCGGGGAGGAAGAGCGTCGAGTGCCCATCACCCACGCGCCGAGGAAGGACATCTCGATACTAGTCGCCACACCCCCGGCCACGGCGGCGGCGGCGATTGTAGGCGGGTTTGCTAGTCAAGCCTTGATGAGACTCGATTGAGCTCAGTCAAGCCTTCAAAGCAGACACAGATTCCATTGGATACCATGTCTAAGAATTCTGATGATGATAACACAAAGTGGGACAAAGTCATGGACAATTTTAATGATTTATTTGCTCAGATGTCCCATATCAGTGATGTTCAGACATAGGTGAAGACTAAGATGGACATTCATGGAGCTACCAGGGATCAGCACTCCCAGGGACAACACATGATTGCTCAACAGGTCAAAGCTAATGGAGCTGTTCTATCTCAATTAACCTTGAATCGGTTTGATAAAGAGGCTAAATTTGATGAAGAGGGTGCAAGCTCACTGGATTTTCTTTCAAAAATGTGTTTTGCACGTCTTTGCAATTAAGAGAAGTGGGAATAAAGTTACATTGCCCATGTGACCAAACGGCGAGCCACCAATAGCCACACGGGTTAAACACTTACAAACGTCACCGGCTTAAACGGTGGAGCTTAGAGGGGTGTACTAATTGAGGAAACACTTTGCGACTAACACGACACGGATTTTAAGACTCGTGCGATCCCTGGAGCCCCTGACTCGCCAAGTTTCGCTTCCGACGAGCAGCAAGCATGGGAAAGTTCACGCGAATCTCATCCCGCTTAGCAGACGATACCTCAGCACCGAAGAATTGGTGGAACTTGGTGGTGAGTGTGGTGTCTGTATAATTTGTCACTGCATGATCCGCACGCCCCTCCCACCTGTTCAACATCACCCGCTGTGCCTGCTTTACCGGATCAGGGATGCGGTTGGTCGTTTTTGCGGCCATCCAATTACTGCGATGTAGGAACCAGTGGTCATCGTCGACCTTGGAAACCCTTAGGCGAGGCGGAGACAGGATCAAAGGCTCCTCCAGCGGCAGCGTCACGGAGTCGAAGAAGTCTGCCATCGAAGCTGCCGCAGACGCAGAATCCACAGGCGCGGGAGCGCGGGGGGAGTCGGCGAAGGAAGGCCCTCGGTCGAGGTGTCCGCACATGCCTCTAGAGCCTCTGTAACACCCTGGTGTTAAGCATGTCATTAGCATCTGCATTTCATGAGCATAATCATCATTTAGTCATATGCATTCATGCACATGAAATGATAGAGGTCAATTGCATGTTTAAATGTTTTAATTTGCTTGCTATGCTTGGTCTTATCATTTCATGTATGAAATGCTTGCTTAATTAGTTGTTTAATATTTATTTATTCTTGGTAATGTTTATGTGATGTTTTGGAGCAAGATTGATGTTGGTCATGTCTTCTAATTATGTTTTATAATGATAGTTTGACTTGGTTTGACCTGATTTGACCATGATAGTGCTTTGTCTTGTTTTGATTAAAAGTCCTAGCTAGGGTTTTTGCATGTGTGTGCACTCTTCATGAAAAGTGTGAGTAATTTAGTGTAGAACAAAAGGTGTCACATGCTTGTTTCATGATAGTGGGTGGATCAGGTTCGAAACGACGAAAATAGTTTGAATTGAGCCAAAATTAGGGTTTGTTTGACCTTTAGAGTAACCGTGTTTTCGATCGTCGTAGTTTCCAATCTGGGCGAATTAGGAGAAAGTTTGTATAGGTGTTTTGCTCAGAATTTCATGAGGAACATTTTGCTCAACTAGAGTTTTTCCTGAATCGGCACGGATCTTGATGCACAAGGCAAAATAGAGCGATTAGGGTTTGATTTCAGTCTTTAGTGACGCTTGATTTTGGGCCGTCACTGAAAATCCGGCCGGCCTCTCTTGTCTCGACGCGCTGTCACCCGTGCTGCGTGTCGCGCTCCTCCTGCCATCTCTGACCGCGCGCCGCGCCTTCAAGGGGAAGCCAGGGCTGCGCCTTGCTCCCCACTCCACTCTCTCGCTCTCCCTTCTGCCCTACGCGAGCAGCGGTAGGCAGCCGCAGCGCCACCAGTCCATTGCCGGCGCCGCCGCAGCCAAACGTCGCCACTACCGCATCCCTGGCCGCTCCAGCTCGCTCACTGCCTCGCCGTCATCCACTCTACCTCCCCGACCAACCCGTTAGTCGACCCGATCAAAAGAACAACCGGATTCGGCGATTTTCCGTTCGCCGGAAATCCTGACTGCCATGGCCGCCGCCGTGAAAATCCACCTCTAGCGCGCGTCATTCTTCGATTCAGCGTGCACGGAGGTCCGCAAGCTCCTCCCCTACCCCTATGACCGAACTGCAGCTCGTGCTGACGACGACGAGGGCCGGAACGGCGAGTTTCCGCCGTTGTCGTCTCGCCGGAGAACGCCGCCGCGCTCGGCCTCCGTGGCCAGCCGGACTCCGGCCACCTCTCGTCCAACCGTCGCGCGCACCGGGTCTGCCTCATCGTGAGGATGAAGAAGCCCTAGCTGGTTGGGACCGTAGTGGCCCCACTTCGCCGGAACGCGGCCGCTCTGCCGCGGAACCGCCGCCGCGTCGGCATGCACGCCCTCGACCTTCGTCCCTTCGCCGTCCGTGGCCACCAACCCATGGATCCGGTCTTCCTCGACCCCAGGAAGCCCATGCTCGCCTCGCCCGGCCGCCTCGTCGCTAGAGACAGCGAGAATGCCGACGACCGCGCCGCCGCCCGCCGCCTCTCGCCGTCGACCATGCCACCGTCCACCTTAGCCCGTGCCACGACCACCAACGCGTAGGTCTCGACGAGACGAACCCTACGGTACCCCTGGCTCGCCGGAAAGCTCACCGACGGCGGAGATCCCGCCAGTCCAGCGCCGCCCCTGTTTTCGTGTCTATGACGCACGGGCCCCACCTGACAGCAGCATATATCCTTTATATTTTCTGTTTTTCAGAATCTCATGCATGTCTTGTAAATTCCATATCTTGCTCGTTTTAAGTCCTTTTGAGTGAAACCAATTTTGTTGTGCTTGTTATTCTCTGATCTATGATATAAAAATATGAGATGCCATTTGCTGGTAGTTGTTATATTTATTTATATTTATGCTAGTAATTGCCATGTAAATAGATAAATGCATATCTTATTTTTGGTGCATGATAAAATAGTGGTCCCTGTACAAAATGTTCATGTTTTGTGATACATATCATGGGAAAAATATGTTTGACCCTACGTTCTATGGTGGAAATATGATTTTTTGATTTATGTGCTATTTACCATGCTTTCTTAGGAATTCATAGAAAAATAATTAATAGGGTTTTTGCCATGATAAATTTTGTACATGCATTTGTTACTGTTATGAAGCATTTCATGTTCATGGTTAGGCAGTTTCATGTTTTTCATAGTACAAAGTATTTTCATGCATAGATTTATGGCTAGCTTGTCATTTTTGTGTAGGATAGCATATGCATGTTTTTGCTATGAAATTTTTATGGTAGCCCCTGTGATGCCAGTAGCATGCTCCTGTAATTTTTGTAGAATTTCCTGAGGTGTTTATGTATTTATCATATTTATGTTGCATGAAAAACATCCTAGAAATGCATATTTATGATATGGTAATATGTTTTGGTTAGCTTACTATTTGTTCCTAGCATGATTAGGACCTGTTGATATGCTTGGTTTGATAGCCTTGTGCTTTTGGTCAATTTATTAATCCTAGCTTCTATATATTTATAGTGTGCATGTGTAGTGTTTACTTAGGGTTATCATTTCATGTGTATTAGTTTATCTTTTGGCTTGTTCAGTAGGTTTATTTGGTAGATTATGACTTGGTTTGCCTGCTGGTCAAGTTTGGTAAGGTTTGCATAAATAGTTTGCAAGTTATAGTAGTTGCATGTAGCTTGATAGGTTAGAAACAGAGTCTCTGTTTTTGCTATTTTCAAGGATGTAGATGTTAGAATCTGGTCGAGAGTGTATTGAATGTCTTGTAGAGAATTTTGTCAGCTTTCCAACAGTATTTGTTTTTTGCATTTGGAGTTATAGAACTCCCCTGTGTGATTTTTTTTTAGGACAGCATGTTTAGCTGCCATTTTCAGTGTATTAGTGAAATAGGGTGTTTGCTTGATGTAGATTATTAGGGTTTCTTGTGTAGTTATAATTGTGTTTTGCAGAAGAGATATCCACTTACTATTATCATACATCATAATGCATTCATCCATTCCTTGTAAGTCATGTATTCCTTAATAATCACTCTTGCATACACATTCATATTGGATCGAAAGGGCGAGAGCACGAGGAGATCAAGGGAGCGGCGAGGGAGGAGAGGTACACGAGTTAGAAGTGCATCCAAAGGGAGGTTCCAAAAGAAGCGAGGACATGCCGTCAAGCTCTTTGAAGTGCCCAAGGCACCTTCTAACTCTCTTCCGAAGGCAAGCCCCGGTGCATCTTTGCCCTTTCCTATGCTTTCTAACTAAATGTGATTTGCGTCCTTTTAATATGTTGATGCATTAAGTTTAGGAAAGTGGTTGAAACCGTTGATGCACAGATATCCTTGTTGCGGTTGTTATCCTATCCTATTTAGAGGTCTAGGTTATAAATGCTCGGTATGGTGATTCACGATGAGACGGTGATTCCGGTCACTTGAGAGGATGTTTGTGGTTAGTCACATGGGTGACTAACAATTTGCTTCTTGAGAACCTGATTAATAAAACATGTTTAGATTGGATGGATATTGTGGTCTTTCCATCTGATCGATTAAGGACTTACTCTTTGTCGGAATGTGGTCGGAAGTTGAGCGTACCTATTCATATAGTAGGCTCATTTGGGTCGTGAGCCACGGCTCGTGGGAATGTTAGGGGCGGCTTTGCCCGCTTTATCGCTCCTCCTTTGGCGTGGTTGGTTGGGATTGATTGGGCGCAAGAAGATGCGCGCACGGCGTCGCCCCTCGTTGCTGCGCTCACTTGGTGGCCCGAGAAGGAGGGGCTAGCCGGCAAGACCAGAGAGACTTTACGTCCGTAACGTCCTAGGAGTGATCAGGTTTACTCTGATCCAGTAGACCTGGTTTATGACAGGGTATTTGCCAGCTGGTCAGTAATCGATTCGAATCGCCATCTCTCCTGGATAGTGAGAACCCGGGTTGCGTCCACGACATCGTAGTCTTAATATCACAATATATGTTATATTTATCATCTTTGGCGATGTTAAAATAATGATCAAGTTACTTATCTTTGTTATTTATATTCTGAGCATATGATTAATCTTGACTATACAGGATCTATGGTTATGTATAAATAAGTAACCTTTTAACTTGGAAGAATTCAAGTAGTATGTGTAGGCGCACTAATCAACCTTATTTTTCTGAACTTAAATGTGAGTCAGCCAGCTCCAGATAAAGCCAAGCATGATCCTTGGAGTCTTTTCCTTATTTTCTGGTTTCAGACGGGTAAGTCTTGCGGAGTACAATTGAGTACTCACGGGTTATTCCCACTGTTGCAGGTGACTCCGTCTAGCATGTTCTAGCCAGTCTTGTGTGTTGCTGTGGTTGCAGAATAATGACTAGGGCATGGCAGCCTCCATATTTCCCTGTCTCGTGCTATTACAGGGGTGACACTATGTTGGCACTATCTTATTTTAATTCCATTTGTACAACTATTTGGTTTTTGAAAACTACTTGCTTCCGCTTTCGAACTACTTTGTAAACAAATGTGTACATCGCACTCGATAATATATTATAATCTGGTTTAAGATACCTGTGGATTTGAACTACTGAGCTCAACGATCTTGGTTGTATTATTGATGAGTTTGAAACACTCGGAGATTTCCGGAATACCGGGTTTATATGGACTCAAGTGTAGACTGCGATTGCTTCGGTAATTGCGAATTATACTTGATTTCTTATAAATTGGTCGGCTCTGTCACAGCCTCCGCCGTGCCAAGCGCCAACCGCTTCCGATTGGCGTGGTCCGACGAGGCAGGTCCAGCAGGCGGGACATCGTCGTTGAGGGTCACCACCTCCCACGACCTCTCCGACGCCGCAAAGAAAGCTGCGTGAAAAGCTCGACTATACGCTTGGCGGCGAGGGAGGCTCCAACCGCATCGCGGGAGATCACTATGGTAGGCGGGGCGCGATGAGGAGGCTTCATCTAGCATTGGGTCCACCCGAGCGGGAGGCTCGCAAAACGCGCATGGCACTGTCGCGAGCGGGTCGGCGTTGTGGGTGAAGCTCGTGGCGTTGTTGGCCTCCAATATAGGCCCAGCACCTCCCACCAGCTGCAGCTTAGTCGACGTCGATGGGACCGGATAGAGAATCTGTCCGACGAAGAAGGGGGCCGCACGTGGCCAGGGCGCCCTCCCGAGAGCAACACCATGGCTGTCGACGTCGTGGCTCCAACGCATGGCTCGCGAGGGGGCGCCGGGGAGGACGATGGTGTCGATGCTTGCAGCTCCTCGCCCGGTGCCTCGTGCTGAGGCGTAAGAGACAACGGGACGGGGAAGGGAACCGAGCGGCAATGTGATCCCTTGGCGAGACGTTGAAGCAAAGGCCGACCAATGAAGGCGGCACAGGCCACCGCCGCCGGGCGAGGCGAGGCACGACGCCGCCCGCGCCACGCCGCTGAACGAGTGAAGCTATTGGCGTCTATAGTGGTCGGAAGACGCGCCGACGGAGGTAGAGGGCCAGGTCGATGGCGATGCCCCCTCCCAGTGGCGGTGCGATGGTTGCGACCGAGGCGGAGTGTGTGCGGGACGCTGCGTGGCCGGCCGTGGACCCGCTGAAGGAGTGCGGTACCCCGGTAGCCGTAGGCGTTTGTAAGCGGTCGTCGGCGAGATGGGCTTGGCGGCGGCTGGCTTGTCGGCCCCGTTCTCGTCCTCCCCATCACGGCGCGCGGCGCCCACGGCGCTTGTGGGTTGCCCCGATGGCGTCCACTCCGACGGCGTTGACGATGCTGGCCACAACCACGGGGACGGCATGGCCACCGCCATGGCGCCGCCGGACGGGGCCGGGGCTCACCGCCGGCGGGGGTGGAAGGCCAGGCGCGCTGCTCGACGGCCGGTATGGGGCCTCTAGCTCGACGACCTCGACCTCCTCATCCGGCGGTCGGAGAAGTTGTCCTCCCACCGCATTTCCTTGGATCGCCGGCGGAGGAGAGGAAATAGGGGGCGCGACCTCCCATAGCGGATGTGGGCATAGGGAACGTCCGGCTATGGGCTGTGGAGTCAGCCACACAGCCGACACGGGCGAGCCGCGTCGCCCCGTGACAGATGCAAAGGGTGGCGCCAACGCGCGTGGCCAAGCCCGGCCACGGGCCGGCAACATGGGCGGAGAGACGGATGCGAGCCGGTGACGTGGTCAGGGCGAAGGGTGCACAAGCACGACGGTCGAGCTCGGCTGCCCCAGCGGGCGGGCGAGGGGAGTCGGCCTCCGTCGAGGATGGTGCGAGGTTCGGCAAGGAGAGACGACGGGCGTCTCGCCGTCCGTAGCGTGTCTTGGGCCTGGGTTTGAGGAGGGAGAAGACGGAGGGGACCGCCGCCGTGGGGGGCGTGGTGTAGTCGGGTCGCCTGCCGGCATCGGGGCCCCTCCCCCGGTCCGTCCATCCCGTCGAGGAGGGAGGTGGCGAGGACACCGGAGGCGGCGCGGGAGTCTTCCTCCCATTCCCTTCCTTGACGTCCACCGCCAGGGGCGGGGCTGGCGGCGGCCAGAGCCCGTAGCCACCCAGCGGAGCTCGGTGCGGCCACAAGCGCGGCCTCCGGCACGACCAAGCTACCTCCGGCCTGCCCTAACAGCGAGGTGCCGGCAAAGGTCGGGCCTTGGCCCGGCCTCGGCGCCGGTGGCGCTGGCACCGAGATGGGCACGTGTCGCCAAGGGACGCCCGGCTGAGGTGCGACGGGGACATGACGGCGGATCTGGCCATGAGGCCACTGGATCCCGGCGCGGTGGGCGCGGGAGGAATGGGCTACCGACGGCGGAGCGCGGGCGCGAGCGCGCGGGCGCCCACAAGGGCGCGGCGTCGGGGGGCGTAGGCGGGTGGGGCTGGGGAGCGGTGGATGGGAGGTGGGAGGGGAGCGGAGGCGAGGGGCCGGGGCAGCCCGGGCAGATGGCCGGGCGGCGCCCGGCGGAGGCGACGCGGTCGCCCGGCCGGAGGGCAACGGTCGGGAGAGGTGGTGGAGTTTAGATCGTTCCTTCTCCGAGGCGCTCACTGGAATTTGATGAAGCACGGTCTTTTAGGAATATGTTCCACAACCACAAGAAAGAGCCCAGGCCAGAACCCAACATGAGGGGTAGAAGATCTCCAATCCGAAACAAAAAAGGACAAGCTTCCCAAACATGCAATGCCCAAGATGAATTTTCCAATTTTTGATGGCACTGGACCCAAAAAATATGGAAAGATAATTGCCGGAGTTACTATGATCTCTTTCAACCGCCTGAAGGCATGTGGATCACTACGACCACCATCCACTTTCGGGGCAATGCCGCCAAGTGGTATTAAGCTTACAAGCAAAATCACATTTTCAGAGAGATTGGGCTCATTTCAATGCAACAAGCGAAAATGAATTCGTGTCTTGATGACTTGAGAAATGCAATAAATGAGATCCTAGAGAGATCGACAAAACCGACTCGGTGGAGGAATATACCACCCAATTTCAGGCATTGCGATTTTTTTATCACTATGCACCAACCACCTTATGATGAGATGTTCTTTACTCCCCAATATATTAGGGGCCTTAAGGTAGATACCAGGAGTGTGGTTGAACCACAGATACCAACGTCAATACCGAAAGTTGTTGCAATTGCCAAGGTGTAGTAGAAGACACTAGAGAGAAACAAACAAAGATACAACAAAAACCCAAATCAATTCAGGCAGTACAATTGTTGGTAAATCTAACGTCACTATAACATTAGGTGGAGTTAATCTCACCTAAAGCTATAAGCCATCAGAGAAACTCAGTGTGGTTCATCTCTTAACACTACTATGTGCTAGGTTGTCATCCCCGGCAGTAATGCTAGGAAATGCATAGGTGATACTTGTGATATGTATTGTCGCAATCTAATAAAATAAATATAAAAAGGTCTTCCATAGCGCATAGATATAAATACCACTATAGCATTTCACGGGGAGTAATCGGGTTTTGTCATTTATATTCTACCACGAGGAGGAATAGTTGAAAGGTGGATGCAAACATAATTAATAAGTGGCATACTTATGAGAGGTTACATTACTAGTGCTTACTTTAGCAGGGGGTAAACCAATAATGATAATAATATGATAGTAATAAATAAAGGCGGAGGCATCACACGAGAGAGCAGAGAATAACTACTAAGTTAGACTTAACATTGGACTACTTTAAGAGATAGAATTCATCTATAGCATTTAATCTACTAAGTCATTACATCTACTCTAAGGCATATGTTATCATCTATAGCATAGTAGACTCTAGATCATGTATCAGGACGACTATCAAAGGAAAATCAAGAGCGAAACAAGATATTCCCCATAATCAATGTCCACTTGTCTTATAGACGGAGGGTGGATTCCAAAGGACTCAACAGGGACTGTCACTCCCGATCTACCACACGGCCCGGAATATAAGGTGCATTCGCAGGTAAATCATATATAAGCACCACACTTACATAAATATCTTTACCACCTAACCCACTCGAGTATTGAATTAGGCGCTCTACGAATAGATACATATATCTATCATAAACTACATCTATATCAATCATACTATTAGAATAAAGTAAGAACATAGCAAACAAACACATAGTATTAATAAAGTGCAAAGTCATAGATACAAGATAGATCATACCGTAAAACTTGAAGATCGAGAACTACGGGTAGGCACACCCAGCTCTAATTGTATAAATACGCTAATCAACTTGGATGAACTAGAACTAGATGAACTAGAACTAGAACTAGTAGCTAACTCTAATCTCGGTGGAGAAACTCTCTTCTACTTACGCTTGACTTTGGTTGATAATGAATTACAATGAACTAGTATGAGTTAGGGTTTAACCCCGAGGGCAGATGGTCTTCTTATATAGGCCTTGGCGATGAGCGATGACCATTGGATCAAACCGACCTTCAACAACGGTGTAGATACAACCACAAAGTCGGTTGTAAACCAACCTAGAAGTCGAGGTCGACATCTTGGCCCCCACGGCGGCCGGCCAAATCTGACCGCGGACGCCGGTGGCCTTCCTCCTCTTGGCCTCACGGTTCCGCCGGGTGTTCTCGGTACCTTCTAGAATGTTTTAGTTCACTTTTCGGGTTGAGTTGCTTCACGGTCAAGTCTTGTCATCATATGTCTTGTATATTCGGAACTTTCTCCATTTTTCTGCATTTATCTATTAAGTCCCCTGGAAATACATAAATCACCAAAACTCGTGGAATTCATTAGTATAAACCCCTAAACTTAGTATATATTCAATTTATGTCCTTATTTCATCTCTTGTTGACATATAAAAGTATAGGATAACAGTGTGTCAACAACAATAAAAACAGATCTAATTTCAAGGCTCCACAATTACAAAAAATTAATCCTTGAAGGATAGGTAGCTTCAAGATTATAGAAAAGCACATGCCCAGCCGGTTTTGCCGAGGGGCCTTTTGGGGCCTCCGTCTCCGCGAGCCTCTGCTTGGGCCACCTTCACACGAAACACGGCGCGCGTTTCTTTGCAGCATACGGGCGGCGGAGGTTACGACCTCCCGCCGCTAGCGGTGAAAGGAGAAAAAAAAATGGGTGAGCAGGTTATCTAGCCGGGGCTCGGGTGTAACCTCCACCAATCCACCCCCCCCCCCAGCGTCCCGCCCCCCCGCCCGATGGCCAAGGTGCAAAGCGAACACGGGCCTTTGGCCTCGGCCTCTCGGTGATGGCGAAGGTGTTGGGTACTCTCCTTCCCCACGGTGGGTGCCAATGTTGAACTTTGGGTTAAAGCAAGGATTGTAAGCTTCGCCCAAGCAGTGCTCCAGAGGAGAAGTGGGATGGAAAAATGGCTAAGTGTCAGACTCGCGTGGAATGAATCGACTTGTATTAATGTGGAATACCAACCATCTTACATAGCAGTCGATGCTCCTTATTTATAGCCCTTAAATATGAGGGATGTTACGTTACACATTTGCCCTTGGCATATTCTCAAGATTTCACGAACAAGTCTCCTACGCCTTAGGGGTCTATTCGTCTTTGCCTTGTGGGAATCGTCCTCTCCGCTGGGCTAGGGGTACGGCCCATTAGAAGCTTGGCCTTAGAGGAGCCGTGCTAGGTTTCTCTTCCAAGTGAAAACCTCCGCCTGTCCTGCCAAGTACGAGCTCCGCCATCTCGCCGAAAACCTTGCCGGAGCTTCCGCCTTCGGGAACCTCCGCCTGGATAAGCTCCGCTTGTGTGGCGTGGCACATGCACCGCCGATCTCACCGAGGGGCCTTCTTGGGCCTCCGTCTTCGCGAGCCTCCGCTTGGGCCACCTTCTCTGGCCGCACGGTTCTTTGCTGCATCCGGGTAGCGGAGGTTAAGACCTCCGCCTGCTTTGAGAGGGCTTCCGCCAGCCAGCAGTGAAAGGAGAAAGAAAACAAGTGAGCAGTTAGTCTAGCCGGGGCTCGGGTGTAACCTCCGCCAATCGCCGGGACCATGTCCCAACAATTGCGTTGTGGAGAGAGAGGCGGCGCTTATTTTGCGTTCTGCCTCATCTCAGATGCAAAATGCGTGCTCTGGTTGCATCTCGTGTTGGAGCCTGTTCTTCATAGGGCAAAAACACAGTGCGCGACTTTTTTTGTGTGTTTGCGTCACCCTTTGCGCGCTCTGTTCGATAAATCAAAGAAGCTGGAGCGCCTGTCTCACCACCATCATCATCATCAAACTAATAAGGAAGTCGCCTCAGTTGGAGTAGTATATACTCATCAACCAACAAAACAAAAATAATAGGAGTGGAAGCCGCGTCAGTTGGAGTAGTTTAATCATCAACAAACAAAACAAAAATAATAGGAGTGGGAAACTTCGAGGCAATTTACGCCCGGCGAACGAGATGAAGCGGAGCATGTCTACATCAAAAAGAAATGGATCGGAGTTAGGTGTACCAAAAAGTCAATGGGTTAAGCCGGCAGCTGCATCTGTCTCGATAGCAGTCTCTCATAGACATTGCCTTTTCCTGTGCTTGACAAAGAGAGAGTGCGGGGAAAGGCAAGAATTGAACAAAGAGTGAGAGATGGAGGAGATGGGTTGGGTGCTCTAAGAACCACGACGCGGTTCCTCTTCTCCGCCTCCGTCGTCGGTCCAGTATCTGCGGAGGCCGTTCCACGACCTCGCCGGAGCAGGCAAGTCCCAGCATCATTCCCCAATCCCCAAGACAGCTTGGTCTTTTATTTTTTAAAATTAACGCTTGTGCTGCTCTAACACAATCGCAGAGGGACAAGATGGTGAGCGGTAACAAGGTGATTGAAACCGCTGCTGGGGGCAACCTTGGATTAGTCATCACGAAGCTCGCCTCCTTGACGCTTAACGAGTTCTCTGAGCTGAAGGCGATCTCCGGCAACATCGACTGGCTGAAAGAGGAGCTGGAGATCCTCCATGCCGTACTCCTCGATCTGTCGAACGAGGAGGATCCTAGCCACCAACAGAAGGTGTGGAAGAACAGGGTCAGGGAGCTGTCCTACGACATGGAGGATGCCATCGACGAGTTCGAGCTGGCATCGAGAAAGAATCGTGCCATCCTAGAAGCCGGGGCGTCAAATTTCATCGAACGCGCTGTTCAGTCCGTTCAGAGCTGCATTGAACGCATCAAAAATTGCCAAATGATTATGTGATAGCCCAGAAGATCCAGTCCCTCAAGAGTCGTGTCGACCTGTC
The DNA here is from genome assembly GCA_015847255.1 of Hyparrhenia diplandra. Classification (NCBI taxonomy): domain Eukaryota; kingdom Viridiplantae; phylum Streptophyta; class Magnoliopsida; order Poales; family Poaceae; genus Hyparrhenia; species Hyparrhenia diplandra. The sequence continues at coordinate 570,834 of JADLZK010009492.1, forward strand.
GGAAGACAGGCACAAGAGACTGAAGACGGGGAGGGAAACTGAAGGCACAAGCAATGATGCCTTTGCTATCCGGGATCTTGCTCAGTATGCACATCGGGCTGATCTCGTCGGAATTGATGCTCCAAGAGATGACATCATCGGCATGCTCGATAAGGGTGAGAGGCGCATGGTAGTGGCCATTGTTGGATTTGGAGGCCTTGGTAAGACTACTCTTGCCAAACAGGTTTCTGACAAAATTATTGCTGATGCTGAGGCTGGGAGCTTTACAAGCATGGCGTTTGTCACTGTATCAAGAAACCCAGATATCAAGAAGATTCTGATAGATATAATGGTGGATTTCAAGTTAACTGACAAACCGGGAGAGTTAAGACAGCTAGATCGACGGCAACTCACAGATAAGCTTAGGGAATACACCAAAGACAAGAGGTACGACCACATGCTTAACTTTTAGTATTTCTTTGGATTGGATTGGTTGTTTCAGCATTTAATTTCTATCACCAACTGTCCCAACACTTCTAGTCTCTATCTCCATTAGATCATGTTTAGTAGATTTTCTTTGCATATAGTTTCAACAAAGTCAAAAAAAAAAAAAAAAAAAAAAAACTTGAAGCTACATTCATGGCTTCAACCCCTGCGTATAAAGAATGGTCTACTCTCCTCCGTCCCCAAAAAGTGTCGTTTTAGGTTTTTGGACATCGTGTTTGACCATTTGTCTTATTTAAAAAATTTATATAAATTATAAAATAAATAAATTATTAAAGTATCTTTAGTGATAAAATAAATCATAACAAAATAAATAATATTTATACACATAATTTGAACAAGACGGATGGTCAAACAACAAGTCAACAAAGCCTAAAACGACACTCTTTTAGGACGAAGGGAGTATTTGGTAAGGCTCTGGCTCTGAGACTGAGGCCTAAGGTTTCCACTAAGTACTCATGGTCTCCAATCTCATTTCAAAAGAATGAGTTACAAGCTCGACTCGAGTGAGGCTTATGGTTTCCATTAAGTACAGAACTTTTTCATGGTCCTCAATCTCACTTCGAAAGAATGAGTTACAACCTTTATTTTGCACATGTTTTATTCGCTCTCATAGGGAGTCAAACTCAGGCCTACTAGATACGATTCAGGTGCTTTCTAACCACTAGGCTAGAAGCCCTAACGCAATGAGTTATGACCTTAATGTATTATTAGGCTACCAAAAAACCGAATGATGAGCGTTGATGGGTCTTGAGTTGTACATGCCTCATAAGTATCTCCAAGCTTCATAGCATCCTCACTTTGTTCCCTAAACATAGATGTATGGCCCAGTAATTACGTGACATGAACCAGCCATCTTGTAGTTACTGGGCATATCGCTAGGGCAAATCCTTATATGCACAGTTTAGATCGAGATTGTTCTCTTTTCGTGTGTGCATTAAATCTAGGTCTACAGAAAATATTTATAAATATTAAAATGTAATAAAAAAGGGTGTGTATGGCAGGTACTTGGTTGTTGTTGATGACGTATGGAGCCTAGATACATGGAAATTTCTTGAAGCTGCATTATATGACAATAATCTTGGCAGTAGAATAATCGTCACGACGCGCAGGAGTGATGTCGCCGAAGAATGCCGCCGTTCTAAAAATGGCGATGTCTACAGATTGAAGCCTCTTGGTGATGTTGAAGCTGAGCAACTATTTGTAGCAAAGGCCTTTTGCCACAAAAAAGATGCCCTCCTAACCTGGATGAAGTTTGTCATAAAGTATTGAAAAAATGTGGTGGGTCTCCATTGGCAATTCTAACTCTGTCTGGTTTGTTGGCTAATAAAGAGACACAAGATCAATGGGAATGGGTGCTAAATTCTCTAAGTTATGCAGTTGAAGGGGAGGACTCGGATGTTAGTCTGATGAGGAAGATACTATCATTCAGTTACTTTGATCTTCCCCAGCATCTAAGGACATGCCTATTATATATGAGTGTATTTCCTGAAGATGCTGTTATAAAAAGGAAGCGCTTAGTAAACAGATGGATCGCCCAAGGATTCATCTCTACTGAAGGTAGGAGTAAAACTGAAACTGGAGAACATTATTTCAATGAGCTCATCAGCAGATGCTTGATCCAACCAGTGAACATAAAGTACGATGGACGAGCATGTGCCTGCAAAGTTCATGACACAATCTTGGATTTTTTTTTTTTGAAGTTTCACCGGGGGGGAGGCGCTCCCCACCTGAATATATTCAAGTGCCCTAAAATGGCTGATAACCTCGTTTTTAAGGAAAACGAGGCCAAAGCCTGTCCCGATTAATTGTGGAAAAACCGGACTAAAACCGTTACAACATACAACGGCCTCGGCACGAGAGGCGAGATTGTGGCCTAATCCACAAAAAAAACACAACAGCCCCAGCACAAGGGCAAGTTGGCCCCAAAAGCGACTTTGATAGAAGGTTTTACAACAAAGATTTACAACACACAACGTGGCATATCCACTGATAAGAAATCAGAAACATGCCCAGCACAAGGACAACAATAGCACGACCAAAAACATCGGCGAGGAAACAACAACGGACATAAGGCTCTTCAACGATGCCTCCAGGGAGGTGAATGGCGTCGCAGCGCAATCATCGTCGGCCAAGCGGAGCTTGGCAAGGCTTTCACCTAAGCCATTTGTCGAGGTGTTGGCGGGCGAACACGGAGACAACAAGTGGTTCTTCAATGGCGCCTTCCACGAAGGAGAATTCCGTCAGGCCGGAACTGATCGAGCTGAGCTTTGCCCCAGGCGTTGCCTTGCTAGTGCTCGTGTTGACCGCCCTAGATGGAGGAGGCGCTTGCCACTTTGGCGCGATGCCTTGATGGGAGGGGTTGCGATCGCCGCGCCACTTTGCGGGGCGTTTACGGTTCGCCCGTAACGGGGGCGCGCACCAACATACCTCGGCGAGGAGCTTTCGGCCGCCTCCACACCACGTGGAGCCGCGGCGGACTTCGCCACGACAGTGGGGCGCGCACTGATATGAATGTCGGCCGCCGCCCGCGCGCCGCGGAACGCACCGGACATGCCCGATGTTAGTGGGGAGGCGCCGCACCCGACTATCCCCGAGCCGGGGGCTTTCGCCGCCGCCACGCCATGTGGGAGCCACTCGGGGCTCGCCCACGACAGCAGGAGGCGCGCACGGAGAGCAATGCTAGCTGCGCCACACCATGCGGAGCCATACGGTTCGCCGCGATGGTCGGAGGCCGCGCACCGGCACCCACGCGCGCGGCCCGCCGCCGCAAGCCGCTGCCAAACGTAATGCACTGCGCCACTGCTGGAACCCTGCAAAGGAAGCCGAAGAGAAAGCGGATATGTGGCGCCCCACCGCCGGCATGCCGCTGCTGAACACACGCCCAGCAGTAACCACTCCAAGAACCCCATCCGGTACCACCACCGTTGGCGCAGAGGCGCCGCTTGTCGACAACCACCATCGAGCCGCCGGTGCACGGCACCAGAGGACGCCAGATCTGGCTGCAGGGCAAGAAGATGGCTAAGTCGAGAGACGCTGACCCATCATGCGGAGCTAGAGGCCTCGGTGGCGATCACTTTCCCGTGCTCTGCCAAATGAACGCGGGACCAGCCAGGGGAAGGGAAGCCCGCGATGGGGGGGGGAGTGACCGACCGCCGCCGCGCCGGCGCACCGGCCACTACCGTCGACGCCGGAGCCGGCGGAAGTGAGGCCGCCGCCGCGCTGCGGCTGAGCGGGCGCCGGTCCTCGTTAGTGAACCCGGGACCGGTCGGGGCGGAGCCGGGGCGCCCGCCCGGATCCACCGACGGGCGCCTCTGCCTGGAGCAGCCGCCGCCCGTCGGGGATGACGCGCCGACGCGCGCGCAGGCCCAGCTCTCGCCCAGTCCGCGCGAAGACCCCTCCGCTGCTCGCGAGCCGTCTCATGCGACCCTACCACCACCGGGAAGGAGAGCCTCGCCGCCGCCCTCCCAGCAACTCGCGCTGCCTTGCCGGCCTTGTTCGGCGGCGGGGCGGGAGGAGGAGGAAAGGTGGCGGGGACCTAGGGTTAGAGTCGCCGCCCGTGTCGCCGCGTGGGAGCGACGCTGGGGGCCGCCGTGTTTTTTTCTGT